>CM033643.1:9818798-10326606 GCA_019512145.1 Engystomops pustulosus | reverse complement strand
CCAGATTACAGATAGGAGTAGTAGGACTGTGCTGTGCCCTGATTGTATGTACATGGTTAGGTAGTATTATACTGTGCTCTTGCCTGTAAACATGATCCGGTGAGTGTTAGACTGGTCCTAGTGCCCCAGTGTATACGATAGGAGTATAGTACGGTGATTTGCTGTGCCCATGTAGACCGTACTCTGGAGTATGTATACTGTGCGGGACCCATAATTCATACAGGTTATAGGAGGGTGGTAGTATACATGTGCTCTTGCCCTATTATATAAAGGTATACTTCGGAGTATTGTTCTACGCTTAGCTAGGGCCCGATGTACCACTACGAGGAGTAAAGTAGTCGGTCTACGGGCTTGTGCCTATAGTTACAGGATAAGAGTAGGAAGTCTGAGGTGTCGGTAGCCACATCAGATAACGAGACAGTGGAGGTGGAGGAGTGAGTACGGGACGTGCCTTCAGTATCAGAGATAAAGTAGGTCAGTCAGGTGTTGTCACACGTGGTTTGCCGACTAATATACTTGGCTAGGCGGGGCACTTAAGAAGACTCTTGGGCTAGTCAAGGTTTATTACACCAATATTATTGTAAAAAGTTTATCCTCTCTGGGCAAGGCACTTTTGGTGTTATTGATTGAAAAAACAAGTAAAAGCCACTCCTTTTTCACAAAGTCTATCGTGAGGTGGCTAATGAGATCCAATTGGTGATTTACAGAGATGTAATATACATTGTAACTGTTTTGTTTCTTTTTTTATTTTTTGCAATTTTAGGGCACAAATTCGCAAATCATTAAAACAAAATACAAACACGTTGCAATACAATCGCAAGTCCATTACAGGCTTTTTTTTTTGAGACATCGTTCTTGTAAGCGGGGTTAAAAAATGGGGGGCGGCCAAGAAGCTGGCGGACGGGCTTTGGGAACTCCGATGTGGTGGCGGTGATGGCGGGACACTCCTTGGATCGAACACCCTGCGCATGGCCCCATCTAATGAACGCCAGGGTGACAGGAACTCTGGCACCAATGTCCATGGTGCCAGACTAGGCAGCGCCCCCCTTCTGTGATGGTGACACGAGGAGCGGTGCTCGAGAGTGGATCGGAAGTTTGAATTTGCGTTATGTAAGGATTTCGAACTGTATATGTCTATAATTGTAGCTCGAAAAAATTTTTTTGGTCCCTGGACAAGTGGATTTTATAAATGGTTGGAGTGTCAGAAGAAACGGGAGTAACACTAAAGCTTCATTACGACACCTGTGATAACTGTTACCGCTGATTTACTGGAGACTAGGGCTCAGTACAGTAATTCCTATCACCAGAGGCCCGGTTGTAACTAGGGGTTTGTATGTTTCGGGTGTTCGTAAGATAGGGGACCGCCTGCATTCAACTATTTTTTTTAAGTTTTCTTTTCGTTTTAACTTTCTCCGATAATTTGCTGCTTTTTCCCCATGCCAATATTTGGCTAACTATTCCAAACATGAGATCATTAAATTTGATTAAACAATTAAAGTTATGCGCCTGAATAAAATATAACAAAAATATGGCCATAAAGTCAGAATCCAAGAACCCACAAATACTATTTATTTCCTCCAAAAAACGCTGCAAAAAAAATTGGAGTGCCCAATGGAATGGATGACTTGTGAAGTCATCTGCGACTGATAGATCACGTCAACGGGTGTCCAAGTAATGCGGGGTCACTCCAGCCTCACATACATAAAAGCCTTCATGTACATGTCTTCCATGCCCTCAGCATAATTTTTTCAGTACAAAGCATTATTTTTTTTATTTGCCAATGAAAGAGACCTATAAGTGTCACAATATTTCAAGAGAAGTGAAGAACCCCCCAAAATTTGTCATTTTCTCTCCATCGTTTTTTTGCATTACGCTTACCTTATAAGAATAAAGGAAGTAGGAGTGAGGGCGGGTGACACGGTGCTAAAAATATTTGCAAATTAAAAAACCCACTGCCACTACACACTTTTCTATACAACCTTCAATTCGACGTTCCTTCTGGAATAGATATACTGGTTTCCCGTCCTGTCATTAGGCGCTTCCCTAAAAAGTCATTCTTGCATGTTAAGGGGGAAGGGGCTGCCTTACAAGGTAGCTAAGAGGGGAAGTGGTGCGTGAAGCATTAGCTTAGGATAGTTGTTCCACCACCCTTTTCCGGTAAGAGTCGTGTTCATGTCAGGTCTTCAGATTCCTATTTAAATCCCAGGGGGCATCTACGAGCTCTGTACCTCGGGTTTAGAATGAACCTTCAGCCTGCACCTGAATGGGGGCAGGCGTAAGGCAATTGCTCAGTGCGGGGCAGGAAGAATCCCACGTAGCCCACTGCACCACCAATCGCTTCCCCCGTCACAACTCTCCATACCCACTTGGTTGTTGAGTGGCGTAAGGGGGGGACATGGAACTAAATATTCTCAGAATCCCCTAGTTGGAGCAGTAATGACTTATAAGTCTCTCATGCCTGCAAGGTGTCCTGAAGTGTGCCAAGTCTCCATGAGGAGAACTCCGATTCCTGAACCTATCATATACCTCAAACTCAACTGAACCATTTCCTTACACTGTACTAAGGAGATGCGCCATCGAACACCCTGCCTTCTGGAATAAGAATAAACTGGTTTGCTCATATGCTTCCTGAAAGTCATGCTTGATTTTAAGAGGCTCCCCCGGAAGAGCATTCAGGTTGGCCACCACCTGCTCTATAACTACCTACCCTGTATGTTCTCATCTTGTGTTTCCTTGTAGGGTTTAGTTCCTTATTGACTGTATCAACTCCTGTGGGCTATCTACCACCACTACCCACCCTAAAGTTCATTTTATGCCCTTTATGTTTTCTATATGTGCAATAAAAATTATTAATTTTTTTGGTACATATGTATATAATGGATGTTAATTGGGGACTCTGTTGGGACGTATTTTAGGTAGCTAGAGGCCTGTTTTCCATATCCCA
The DNA here is from genome assembly GCA_019512145.1 of Engystomops pustulosus. Lineage (NCBI taxonomy): Eukaryota > Metazoa > Chordata > Amphibia > Anura > Leptodactylidae > Engystomops > Engystomops pustulosus. The sequence continues at coordinate 10,323,662 of CM033643.1, read as the reverse complement.
TCCTGATAAACGTATTTCATTTCCCACGTGAGAATTTGCAGATCTTTCAGTTTTTTTTCTTTGGTTACAGGAATGCTCCGCCCCCCTGTACCTAGGGACATTCTCTCTCAGCACTCACACACAGGTAATTTTGTTGTTTAAAAAAAAATCTAAATATATATATATTATTATATATATAGATAAATAAAAGAGATGTATGTGCTGATATATAGTCTAATTCTATCATCCACATGTCCGTATTATGGTCCTGTAATCCGTATTTCCTGTAGACTATTGTAATACAGAATCGGGCTATGAAAAATTACATTTAACCTCTCGAAGGCTATAGTCGGCAGGAATTTTCTATGGGGGATGCGGCCGGCCTCTCTGGTGACAGGTCCCCCTTTAAGTTGACAGCTGCCATAGTTGCCAGGCTACTAAGCAATATTAAAGTGTATATACTGATGAATACCACTGTTAGGTAACCTTACACGGGTCAATGAACTACGAATACACTATACATCCAACTCAGTAGTAAGAGTAGAGAATGTTAATTGATGTTGGTCATTAATCACCCTGTATTCTATGTGTACATAATAAAGTTTGTACGTAAATCACATTGTAACTCTGTGTCAGTGACCTTACACTATATATCACTTACAGCTATAATCCAGCCCTGTGGCTTTATATACAAACACAAATCACGAAGACTTTGATGCCCTCTGCAAAGATTTTCACAATTTCTCGCTGATACGTGCACCAATCTGTACTTTAAGGAAAATTGCCACTGTACTTCTATTGGATGGGGGGCATAGGTCATTACAGTTTGAAACCAGAGTTTCTTCTCCTATCTGACCTAAAACGCACCGGCCTTTTGTGCTTTGCATAAATTCTCATAGGGATTGAGAATCAGGAATTTGTGAGGCCCCGCCAAAATAGACTTTGTACTGCCGCTCCCTCTGTCGTAACTGATGTCTCGTTCCACGGTCCGTCTGATCCGTCCCCTGTTTTGTTTACGGAGCACGGAAGCTGCACTCCGGGTGCCACCAAAGGTGGCCGGCAACTCCATCCATCATATCTCTCAGCATTGTAGCGATGAATGGAACGGGATGGAGTGGCCTGGCCAGGCCGTGGGCAGGACATCAGGAGCAACGGAGGAGGGTGAGTACACTTTTTTTTTAAAAGCCTGCCCCCTAATTTATGATACTCTTCGTAATAACCCCTTTAACTTTTTAAGTACCTGGCAAAGCCTGTGCATGTTACAGGAATTGCTGTGTACAGGCACCACATTCAGATGATGTCAGGGGGAGGCGACCACCTCCCCACAATAGAGCGGTGGCTGGCCCACTAGCATATAATCTTTACCTATGGCATTTAAAACAGTGTACAAACCGGCGATCGGTGACTGGGATATTCAGGTTCCATTTGTACCCAGACAGATTTTTCATTTTTTTTAAACTGTAAACCGTGTCTGCTCATCACGGTTTAAATGATATTAATATATGATTTGATTGTATAATAAAGGACTGCTCCTCTCCTGTCTTAAAGGATAGGAGTAGTAGTACTGTGCTCTGTGCATATATACAGGATAGGAGTAGTAGTACTGGACTGTGCCCATATATACAGGATAGGAGTAGTAGTACTGTGCTCTGTGCATATATACAGGATAGGAGTAGTAGTACTGGACTGTGCCCATATATACAGGATAGGAGTAGTAGTACTGTGCTCTGTGCATATATACAGGATAGGAGTAGTAGTACTGGACTGTGCCCATATATACAGGATAGGAGTAGTAGTACTGTGCTGTGCCCATATATACAGGATAGGAGTAGTAGTACTGTGCTGTACTCATATATACAGGATAGGACTAGTAGTACTGTGCTCTGTGCATATATACAGGATAGAAGTAGTAGTACTGGACTGTGCCCATATATACAGGATAGGAGTAGTAGTACTGTGCTGTGCCCATATATACAGGATAGGAGTAGTAGTACTGTGCTCTGTGCATTTATACAGGATAGAAGTAGTAGTACTGGACTGTGCCCATATATACAGGATAGGAGTAGTAGTACTGTGCTGTGCCCATATATACAGGATAGGAGTAGTAGTACTGTGCTGTACTCATATATACAGGATAGGAGTAGTAGTACTGTGCTGTGCCCATATATATACAGGATAGGAGTAGTAGTACTGTGCTCTGTGCATATATACAGGATAGGAGTAGTAGTACTGTGCTCTGTGCATATATACAGGATAGAAGTAGTAGTAGTGTTGTGCCCATATATATACAGGATAGCAGTAGTAGTACTGTGCTGTGCCCATATATATACAGGATAGGAGTAGTAGTACTGTGCTCTGTACATATATACAGGATAGGAGCAGTAGTACTGTGCTGTGCCCATATATACAGGATAGGAGTAGTAGTACTGTGCTGTGCCCATATATACAGGATAGGAGTAGTACTGTGCTGTGCCCATATATACAGGATAGGAGTAGTAGTACTGTGCTGTGCTCATATATACAGGATAGGAGTAGTAGTACTGTGCTGTGCTCATATATACAGGATAGGAGTAGTAATAGTGTGATGTGTCCATATATACAGGATAGGAGTAGTAGTACTGTGCTGTGCCCATGTATACAGGATAGGAGTAGTAGTACTGTGCTGTGCCCATATATACAGGATAGGAGTAGTATAGTACTGAGCTGTACCGCATATATATAGGATAGGATAGTAGTACTGTGCTGTGCCATATATACAGGATAGGAGTAGTAGACTGTGCTGTGCCCTGATGTATGTACAGGTGGTAGTATTATACTGTGTTGTGCCTGAAACAGTGATCGGGAGTAGTTAGACTGGTCCTGTGCCCAGTGATACGATAGGAGATAGTACGTTTGCTGTGCCCATAAGTAGGACGTACTGGAGTAATAGTATACTGTGCGGGACCCATAATTCATACAGGTTATAGGAGGGTGGTAGTATACATGTGCTCTTGCCCTATTATATAAAGGTATACTTCGGAGTATTGTTCTACGCTTAGCTAGGGCCCGATGTACCACTACGAGGAGTAAAGTAGTCGGTCTACGGGCTTGTGCCTATAGTTACAGGATAAGAGTAGGAAGTCTGAGGTGTCGGTAGCCACATCAGATAACGAGACAGTGGAGGTGGAGGAGTGAGTACGGGACGTGCCTTCAGTATCAGAGATAAAGTAGGTCAGTCAGGTGTTGTCACACGTGGTTTGCCGACTAATATACTGGTAGGGGGTGCACTTAAAGAAGCTTCTTGGAGGCCAAGGTTATTACACACAATATTATTGTAAAATTTATCCTTTGGCAATTGGCACTTTTGGTTATTGATGAAAAAAAAGTAAAAGCACTACTTTTTCAACAAAGTCAGTCGTGAGGTGGTATGAGATGCAATTGTGTGATGTACAAGAGATGTAATATACATTGTAACTTGTTTTTTTTTTTTTGTTTGCAATTTTAGGGACACAAGGAGTCGAAAAAATATTAAAACAAAATACAAAACACTTCAATAAACATATCGCAAGTCCATTAAAGGCTTTTTTTTTAGACATCGTCTTGAAGGGGTTAAAAAAATTGGGGCGCCAAGAAGCTGGTCGGGGCTTTGGAACTCATGTGGGTGGGGTATGAGCCACTCTTGGATACGAACACCTGATGGCCCACTAATGATACCATGGGTACAAACTCATGGCACCAAGTCCATGGGGCCATGTCTACTAGGCAGCGCCCCCCGATGGTGCCGAGGAGCTTTGTCAGAGATGGATCTGAAGTTTGAATCTTAAGGCGTTTGATGTAAGGATTCGAACTGTATAGTTCTATAATTGTAGCTCCAGAAAAAATTTTTTTGGTCCTGTGACAAGTGGATTTTATAAATGTTGGAGTGTCAAAGAAACGGGAGTAACATAAAGCTTCATTACAGACACCTGTGATAACTGTTACACGCTGATTTATGAGACTAGGGCTCAGTACAGTAAATTACTAATCACCAGAGGTCCGTTTGTAACTAGGGGTTGTATGTAAGTCGGGTGTTCTTATGTAGGGGACCGCCTGCATTCATACTATTTTTTTTAAGTTTCTTTTTCCGTTGTAACTTTCCTCCGATAATTTGCTGCTTTTTCCCCATGCCAATATTTGGCATAAACTATTCCTCAAACATGAGATCATTAAATTTGATTAAAAACAATAAATTATGCGCCTGAATAAAAATAATAACAAAAAATATGGACATAAAGTAAGAGCCAAGAACGCCACAAATACTATTTATTCCTCCAAACGCTGCAAAAAAAAAATTGGAGTGCGCCAATGGAAGGGATGACGGGTGAAGTCAGCTGCGACTGAGAGATCACGTCAACGGGGGTCCAAGGTAATGCGGGGGTCACTCCAGCCGGCACATACATAAGCCTTCATGTACAGTCATGACATTCCCCAGCAGAAGTTTTTCAGTCAAAAGCAATTAGTGTTTTTATTTGCCTAATGAAAGAGACTATAAGTGTCCACAATATTTCAAGAGATTGAAGACCTCTCCAAAATTGTCCTTTTCTCGCCATGTTTTTATTGCATTACGTGACTTATAAGTTTGACGTGACACTAAAAATATTTTGCAAATTAAAACCCACTGCCAAATAAACACTTTCTCATACAACCTCATTAGACGTTCCTTCTGGAATAGATATACTGGTTTCCCGCTTCATGTCATTAGGCTTCCTAAAAGTCATGCTTGATGTTAAGGGGGCTGCCTTACAAGGTAGCTAAGAGGGAATGGGGCGTTAAGAGCATGAGCTTAGGATAGTGTTCCCCACCTCCGGAAGATCTTTCAGGAGGCTTCAGATTCCTAGTAAATCCCAGTGGGCAGCTACGATGCTCTGTACCGGGTTTAGAATGACACCCTAGCCTGCACCTGAATGGGGGCAGGCTATAGGCAATGCTCAGGTGCGGGGCAGGAAGATCCCACGTCAGCCCACTGCACCACCAATCGCTTCCCCCGTCACAACTCTCCATACCCACTTGGTGTGGAGGTGGCGTAAGGGGGGACATGAATCTACATATTCCCAGAATCCCCTAGTGGAGCATTAATGACTATAAGTCTCTGCATGCCTGCAAGGTGTCCTTAATTGGCAAAGTCTCCATGAGGAGAACTCCTACTTCCTGAACCTAGTCATATACCTCAAACTCAACTGAACCATGTCCTTACACTGTACTAAGGAGATGCAATGCCATCGAAACAGCCCTGCCCTTCTGGAATAAATAAAACTGGTTTGGCTCATTAGGCTTCCTGAAAGTCATGCTTGATTTTAAGAAGGCTCCCCCCGGAAGAAGCATTCAGGTTGGCACCACCTGCTCTATAACTACCCTGTATGTGCTCATCATTGTGTTTATTGTAGGGTTTATTCCTTATTGACTGTATCAACTCCTTTGGGCTATCTACCAACCATCTACCCCTAAAGTTCATTTTATGCCTTTATGTTTTCTATATGTGCAATAAAAATTATTAATTTTTTTTACATATGTAGTATAATCGGATGTTAATTGGACTCTGTGGGACTATTTTAGGTAGCTAAGAGGCAATGTTTTCCATATCCCATCCTGATAAACGTATTTTCATATTTCCCACGTGAGAATTTGCAGATCTTTCAGTTTTTTCTTTGGTTTTACAGGAATGCTCCGCCCCCCTGTACCTAGGGACATGTCTCTCTCAGCACTCACACACAGGTAATTTTGTTTGTTTAAAAAAAAATCAAATATATATATATCTATTATATATATAGATAATAAAAGAGATGTATGTGCTGATATATAGTCTAATTCTATCATCACACATGTCAGTATTATGGTCCTGTAATCGTATGTTCCTGTAGAAGATTGTATACAGAATCGGGCTATGAAAATTACATTTAACCTCTCGAAGCTATAGCGGCAGAATTGTCTATGGGGGGATGCGGCAGGCTCTCTGGTGACAGGTCCCCTTTAAGTTGTACTAGCTGCCATATTGCCAGGCTACTAAGCAGATATAAAAGTGTATATACTGATGAATACAACTGTTAGTAACCTGACACTGGTAAATGACTACAATACACTGTACTTACAACTCAGGAGTAAGAGTAGATGATGTGAATTTATGTTGGTCATTAATCACCCTGTATTCTATGTGTAAATTATAAAGTATTGTACAGTAAATCACATTGTACTCTGTGTACAGTGACCTTACACTATATATCACTTACAGCTATAATTCCAGCCCTGTGTCTTTATATACAGAACACTAAAAGTCAAGAAGACTTTGGATGCCCCTGCATAGGATTTTTCACAATTTCTTGCTGATACATGACAATGTTCTGTACTGTACTTTAAGGAAAATGACACTGTACTCTTTGGTGGGGGTCATAGGTCAATATACAGTTGAAACCAGAAGTTTCTCACTATCTGACATAAAACCGCACCGGCCTTTTGTGCTTTGCATAAATTCTCAATAGGATTGAGATCAGGACTTTGTGACGGCCCCTCCAAAATATGACTTTGTACTCGCCTCCTCTGTCGCTACTGATGTCTCGTGCCACGGTCCGTCTGATCCGTGCCCCTGTTTGTTTACAGGAGCACGGAAGCTGCACTCGGGTGCCACCAAAGGTGGCCGGCAACTCCCATCCATCCATATCTCTCAGCATTGTAGGCGATTGAATATGGAGAGGGATGGGAGTGGCCAGGCCGGCGCAGGACATCAGGAGCAACGGAGGAGGTAAGTACACTTTTTTTTTTAAAAGCCTGCCCCTAATTTATTGATACTCTCGGATAACCCCTTTAACTTTTTAAGTGACGCTGGCAAAGCCGGTGCATGGATGACGCATGGAATTGCTGTTGTACAGTCACCACATTCAGATGATGTCATGGGGAGCGACAATCCTCCCCAAAATAGAGCGGTGCTGCACCACTAGCATAGTAGCTTTACCTATGGCATTTAAACAGTGTACAAACCGGCGATCGGTGACTGGGAGATTCAGGTTCACATTTGTACCCAGACAGATTTTTAATTTTTTTTAAACTGTAATCCGTGTCTGCTCCCCCCAATCACGTTTATATAGATATCGTAATAATATGATTTGATTGTATATAAGGACTGACTCCTCTCTCCTGTCTTAATATTAGAGTGGAAAACGAAAAATATGGGACCCCCGTGATTGGTGTTTGGAAGTGTGCTGGACCAATTATGATTGTAGATAGGGAAAGAAGATATAAGGATGACCACGATGATAAGGGACCAGCAGGCAGCGACAGTACAGTTTCTAGCTGCCTATGTAACGCTGTTGCTGAGACATCATGGAATTATAACAGACCACAAAAATGATTTATTATGTAATGTTGATTGTATTATAAAGACTCCTCCTCTCCGGACTTAATATAGAATGTGAAAAATAAAAATATGCCCCCCTGATTGGTGGTGATAGTGTAATATATGATTTGTAGGAGAAAGAAGATAAGGATGACCACACTGTCCCCCCAGCAGGCAGCGATAGTACAGTCTTCTAGCTGCCTAGTAACGCTGTGCTGAGACATCATGGAATTTAACAGACCACACAAAAGACGAATCTAACAGTGAGAGCTTCCAGGTTCCTGAGGGCTTCCTTGTTGTGCATTTAAAGACCAGTTGATATGTAATAACAGTCAGTATTAGAGAATATCTGGAAAGTGAGTTTTTCCCATCAGGTGCAGTGACTAGTAGTGTGTGAATAGTCGCAAGTATCAAATGACTTATTATATTCCTTCTCTTGCCGGGAGGTTTGGGAATGCTGGGTGTGTATCATTGTTTGTATATTGTGGTCATCTCCATGCAGGTTCCCCCCCCGAATACTTGATCTGGGAAAGATAACTGTTAGAGGGATGAATATATTTCAGTATGAGATGAATAAGACTGAATGTTTTACTGCCTGATCCCTCTCGCGACTCCATCAAAGGTCAGGATCTGCTGCCTGACGCTAATTAGATCATTGCCGTTACACTTTAAGTCACCGGCTGATTCATTGACATTCATCGGCCAATCAACCGCCTCACATCTGTTGTTTTGCTATTTTGCTAATATAAAAGGTGTGTTGTATATATGGTCATGAAAGGTTTGCAAAAAACCCAAATTGAGTTTAAAAAAGTAATGTAATTTAGGCTCTATGTGAACGTTCAAAGATTTAAAGGAACCTACCACTTGGGATAGGCTTATAAGCTGCACATGCCGTGCACCAGCTCAGTTGAACTGGTGCCGGCGTTATCTTCGTTGGTTTTAAATGTTTGAAGCGTTTTTAAACACTGTATTAATGTTTAATACCGAACTGCTTCCCCGCCACCGAGGTCGCACTCGGCGACCATGCGAGTACCCTTATTCAGAGGCACGGAGGGTCGCGCGCATGGTGCGCCGAGCGCGGACCTCGGGGGGGAGACGCTAGTTCACTGGTGCAGGCATGTGCTGCTTATAAGCCCTATCCGAAGTGGTAGGTTTCTTTAAAGACACAGAGCACACATACAAGTTCTGATGGATGAGGACCTTTAACCCCTCCCCAACTCTCTTCATCCTTAGTAGCCACTTAATGAACTAGCTTATTTTAGCCCCCACTCTCCCCAAGGAATCAATGTCAATATTTGTGGATCAATACTGTCAATGGGCAGGATTGGGGCTTATGTACTAAGGGCCCCGTGGAAGCACTTTGTTGGCTTTAGAAATTTTCGGATTTGCGCCGCTGTGACAGCTATTTAAAGGGTATGTGCCGCACACGATCGGATTTTGGAGGCAATCGCGCAACTCATTCGCGACAGAAATCCGGGGGGCAGGCCATCGGACGATCCGACGGGTTCAGACTGAGCTCAGGATTTAACTTCAATTGTGTTGCAAGACAATGCACTTACATGCACCAGGAGAAGAAGGTGAACTCGGCGGACCTGAGCGGGGAAGGGACACATGCAGGAAATCGGGTCACAATCTCAGTGAATCATGAACCGTGCCATCTCGTCGCACAACGATTTACCGTAATTTGTGCGAGAATCAGTGAGACCATACCTTTTACAGATGTGAACAGATGGGGTTGGTGAAAGTCATTTTAAACTTCACTCCCTATTCTACAAAGTTTCACAGAAAACTGATCCAAGTTCATCAAAAATGAACCCCGCAGCATAATTGGGGCTACTTTTGATCTTGTATATTTCCTCTAAACATCAGACTATGTTCTGTTGGCCTCCCCAATAAAATTATGATGTGCTTTCAGAGAGCCATAGGAACTAGAGCCACAGTAACATTTATTTTGGGTTTTCCTTTGCGCAATTGTAGAATTAACTATTACTATTTTTTGACCCTGAAAACATTTTTAAAAGACTATAACGTGTAAAGAAAGCATCTATATCTGGTTCCACATGACCTTAATTACTTGGGTGAGATGGGTGTGTGTCCATCTTGCTTCTGAGCGGGGTTGTTCAGGTGTGGTTGTTGTTGGACAGCCAAACCAGTCAGTGCAATGGTAGTGTACAGTATCCCTTAAATATCCAATATTCAGTTCACTCAGGGCTGGTTAAACTTTCTCTTATAATTTGTAGTACTATTGTTTGTGTTTTGGTGACCTGTGTCCTGATACCAGCGCCTAAGCCTGTATCCAGCCTGATCCCGAAACCTTGAACACCAGTCTGATCTGGAACCCCAAACCTGTACCTGATCTTAATACCAGTGTTTTCACAGTTCATGGACCATCAACAGAAATGGAGAGCCGCTTGACACTAGTAGATGACTCAACTTCACAACAGTGGTTAGTATTGGGCAGTTAGGTTTCAAGTATCCTGGACCATTTGTTGAGGAGATGCTTGGCTGGGTGTGCATGTGTGGGGAGTTTGGCTGACAGCTATACAAGTATATGGTCAGTTTCACATAAGATCTGTCTCAGGCGCCAAGTACCAATCCCCTCTCCAACTTTTATCTCGCAATGGGGATTGAATTTGATTTTAGGTCCTTGTCGTTGCCTATAGAGTAAGGTAACCAATGGGTGCCGTCCAGACTTCCACGCTCCTACATAGCTGTTATTGCTGTTGGAACGGAATCCTTCTCGACTTGTTCTCTTCTTTGCCAGCAAATTGAACACCCACAAACATATGGGGCACATTTACTACCGGTCCAGTGCGATCCCAGGCGCGTGTCCGACGCGGATTTGGGTCTGCGGGATTCACTAAGGTCGTGCGCCCGATATCCAGCAGGTGTCACTGCTGCGCCGAGGTTTCCGGAGTTCACCTCTTCTTTCCGATGCATGTAAGTGCTATCTTCGACAATTCTTTTTATTTCCTCGGGTCCGAATCCGATGGCCACCCCACCGATTTGTTGCAGCGCCGATGGCCACAATCCGCTCGTGTGCGCCAAGACCTGGGCAATTCAGTGCCCAAACGGCGCCAAATTGGAAATTTGGAAAACCGCGACGAAATGCCGCCCAATGTGTGAATCATGTCCAGGTTCTTATTATGTGTCCTACGAGTGGCTTGAGAGACCTCAGACTTGCCCTTAAGTCATCGGGGTCGTTTAGTGGTTAGCGTTACAGCCGTGTCATAACTGGGGACCTGGGTTCAAGTCCCAGGGTCAACATCTGCAAAGAGTTTGTAGTTCTCTCCGTGTTTGCGTGGGTTTCCTCCCACACTCCAAAACATACTGGTACGTTAATTAGATTGTGAGCCCTTTGGGGACCGGGACTGATGGGACAATCTCTGTGCAGCACTATATAAATAAAGGAATATTATAGAATTATATAATTTAGTGATATGACTTGACTTGTGTTACCAGATGTATCCATCAGATACCAAAACTCTCTTGATTTCAGCGTCTCCTTTATTTATTTCCGCTGGCAGGTTATTTCACATGGTGCCATGACATTTACATTTGCTGGTTTACACCCATAAAATTTGTAAAGAAGTAAAAAATGTTAATCAATGGATCTTTTATGATATTTCAAAGGATCCATCACTATTTCCCGTGAAATTTCAATTTTCCTTCAGGATTTTATACAGGTGTGTTTTTTTTTTCTGTTTTTTGCCCTTTCTACAGATATATGTGGTTTTTCACAGCGTATTTGTTACATTATTGGGGGTTATTTATGAATATTAGTTGCTGACTTCTGAGGAAAAAAAGCACTCACTGTTCTGACAGATTATAAAGCAAACCATCCTGCATGACCAGCCATACTTGTGCCCAAAAGTTAACTTTTTCCTATTGGCAACCGGTGGAGCATTACATGGTCCAATGATATGGACTCCATGATACTTTGTCTGTAGTAGCATTATGTAATTCAAGAAAATCACTGACTGCCTAATAAGAATAGAAAAATCACTGACTGCCCTAATAATGATAGAAAATCACTGACTGCCCTAATAATGAAAGAAATCACTGACTGCCTAATAATGAATAGAATCACTGACTGCCCTAATAATGAATAGAAATCACTGACTGCCCTATAATGAATAGAATCCGACTGCCCTAATAATGAATAGAAATCACGACTGCCCCTAATAATGAATAGACATCATGATGCCCTAATAATGAGAGATCATCGACGCCCTAATAATGAAAGAAATCACTGCTGCCTAATAATGAATAGAAATCACTGACCTGCCCTAATAATGAAAGAAATCACTGCTGCCCTAATATGAATAGAACTCACTGATGCCCTAATAATGAATAGAAATCCTGACTGCCCTAATAATGAATAGAATAGAAATCACTGACTGCCCTAATAATGAAGAGAAATCACTGACGCCTAATAATGAAGAGAAATCACTGACTGCCCTAATAATGAAGAGCACTCACTGCTGCCTAATAATGAATAGAAATCAGACTGCCCTAATAATAATGAAATCACTGACTGCCTAATAATGAATAGAATGCATGACTGCCCTATAAGAATAGAATCAGTGACTGCCCTAATAATGAATAGAAATCACTGATGCCGAATAATGCATAGGAATCACTGACGCCCTAATAATGAATAGAAATCACTGACTGCCCATAATGATAGAAATCAGTGACTGCCCTAAATGAATAGAAATCACTGACTGTCCTAATCATGACGGAGAAACACTGACTGCCCTAATATGATAGAAATCTGACGCCTAATAATGAATAGAAATCACTGACTGCCTAATATGAATAGAAATCTGACTGCCCTAATAATGATAGAAATCACTGACTGCCTAATAAAAGACATGAGCTAATAAGAATAGAAATCACTGACTTTAACAGAGTAAAGTCAAATAGAAGATTTTGTCCTTTATACCTAAGGGATATAAATGGTAAAATTAAGGAATTGTTCAAAGAAAAACAGCCTTTTGGGTGGACACATGACAACATATTTTGTTTTTTTTAGAATTAGTCCCTTTGCGTACAGACATTGACAATCCCCTTTTTAAAATAAACCACTGATGTCAAGTTTTGCAATGGTTTTTTTACCTGTTTTAGCTTGTCTTTCTTTTTTCTGTCTTTTGGAGACTTTTTTTTGGCTCATTGCAATTTTGCACCTTTTTGTGGACTTTTTTTTTAAAGTCATGAAGTCCTCCAGACCTTGTCAGTAAGGCACCTTTTTCTTCTATACAGATGTGCTGAATGCGGCAAATAATATGTACCAGCAGCACGGTGGCTCAGTGGTTTAGCACTCTGCCTTGCAACACTGGAGTCCTGTGTTCGAGTCCCCCAGGTCAAATCTGCAAAGAATTTGTATGTTCTCTCGTGTTTGCATGGGTTTCTCGGGTACTCCAGTTCCTCCCAACTCCAAAACATACTGTTAGATGTGAGCCCCATGGAGACAGGGACCAATTACGCTGCTTGTGCAGAGCGCGTAATGTTGTGCGCTATATAAATAAAGAATTATTATATCTTTTCCATTGTCTAAAATTTGCACCATTTTGCACAAAAAGCACAGATGAAATATACTAAAGATTAAAGATTACGCTGGTAGATGACTTTACATACTGCCGCGCCCCTTCCTGTGTGTCCCAAGCTTATTTGTTATATCTTTGCCGGTGATGTCATCGACTATCTCCTGCAGACGCTGAGCTGGCCCCGGGATGTAATGTAATACTATATACAGTGTAGCCTATGGTTACTCTGCAAACGGGCACAAGCTAATTTGCAATATATTAGAAACTTATTTTTTACAGAAATGGGGCCATGAAAGGATATAAGAAATGAAGCTTGGGATACACGGGGACGGGACAGGAAGATACGTATACTCATCGCTAGGATATTCTGAAGGTAAATTTCCTTTAAGGTAAAGTTAGAAAATGGAAATGAAGGATTGAGACATTTATGCAAAATTTCAAGACCATTTGCTTCAAGTGTCTCAAAAAGAGATCTGAAAAAAAAAAACATTTACACCAAGGAAAAAGTGGATTGAAATTTCCCAAAGTAGAAGACGGAAGAAATACGCAAAAAAAAGCAAAGAGGGAACAAGAATGAGCTAAAAGTTGGTTTAGTGTTGTTAGTAGAAAACGAGTGTTTCTAAAACATTGGGACAAAAAGGTCATACATATTAAGATAGATAGGAAATATTGCTGCCAGATACTTAGTATCTGTTAATTGAGGTCTTGAAATAAACAGTCCTCTGAATGCTATCGGAGGACATTCCCATCCCAGGGATTAATGAAAAAGGAAGGTGTCCCTTGGTAGCCCCAAGACGTATGGGAAAACTAACCATGCTATCCCACCCATTCCTGGACCGTGGCGATTTGGTGAAATATTCCTCTATTAGGATGGGTCATATTATATTTATAGGTGACGGGAAGAGTAACGGAGATAAAACATAAGAGATGGCTTGTTCGGAGCATGTATCGGTCTTACAGCCAACGTTCATTTTGGTCCCTCAAGCGAGTGAGGTGTGAATATGTAGCCCTCGTAGATGACGTGCTGCACATTTTAGGGTCTAAAATTAATATTATTAAAAGAAAAGAAGTATCCACGCAGTTATTTGTTCGGAAAAACCTACGAACACGTAATGAAATTCTTGAGAAAGGTCCGCTTCGTGTCAGTTCTCCTTTCATCCAGTTCTTGGTTTTTGGGGCAAGACTGAAACCGTGATCCCTAGAAGTAATTGTGAGACTTCTGCTCTTTTTCAGTTAGTACCTGTGTTTCATTTGCTACTCTTTGGAAAGTAGAGAAGAAATACAGAGAGAAGCAAAGTTGGGTCAATTCACCAGGAGGTTTAATTGGTATTACTGACTCTCGTGCTGTATGGGGATCTTGTGCTGTGTTTTAAAAGAGAAGAAGAAAAGTGGACTTTCTTTCTCTACAGAATTATTTTTAATGTTTTAATTAATTGCACATTTCTTTTTGTGAACTTGATCCTGGACTGAATTTCTGCCATTTACCATATACCTTATATACTCGAGTAGCCTAGTTTGTCAACAAAATTTAAGTCAAAAACCCTAACTGGGTTATACTCGAGTAACTAAAAAAAATAAAGTCAAAACCACCTTTCTGACATCATCTGACATCAGGTCCTCTTCTGTCTGAGACAGTCGAGACGAAGAGGATCTAGTGGGGGACGTCGGAAAAGATGAGTACAGTGTTTTTTTTCCTATACACCCTAGGGCTGGGCAGGTGTATGCTAAGGGCTGGTAGGCGTGTACAGGGGCTGGGCAGGCATGTATGCTACAGGGGTTGGGCAGCTGATGCTACAGGGGCTGGGCAGGCTGCATAAGCTGGACAGGTGGCTGGGCAGGCTGTAGCTAACGGGGGCTGTATGCTACAGGGGTGGGCAGGGCTGTTATGCTACGGGGCTGACAGACTATATACTGGGAGCTGTACCAATGAGTTCCCCCTGGCTATACTCGGAGTCAAATAGGTTTCCAGTTTTTTGTGTGAAATTAGGGGTTCGGCTATTACTCGGGTCGGCTATTACTCGAGATAGTACGGATTATATAAATTTATCAATAGTTTTTTTCACTTTTTAAATGTAGGTGCTGCACCTCTCCTTTTCCTGGTACAGGATATGTATATTTATGATAATTATACATGGGCCGGTGCCAGCACTGGGCATCCCAGGGAAGTGCAGGCCCAGAGGCGGGGGCCCAAAATTAGGCCTGTACATAGAATCAATGGGCTGAGGTGGGCTGTATCCCTATGCAATCCATAGGGGGTAAGGGGGAGATTTATGGTTAGAATACCCATGAGGGGGGGCTGATTGGGATGATAAAACATGATATTTTGGGGAACAGGGAGATGTTTTACTCATTTTTAATGTCGCCATAGTGAGTTAGAAGCTAGGGGCCCATTGAGGATCGGTCGCCCAGGGGCCTATGAAACCTGGAGCTGTATATAACACTGGAGATCAATGTAGGATCATTTCCAAAACTTTTTTTAGAACTAACGCAGATCTCATTGATCAATTAAATGTTTTTTGGTATAAGGGGGACATGCAACTAGAACAGTGTTCTACAAAAGTAGCAAAGTATTATAATAATCTCGTGTCATATATTTCATCTGTATTTACGCAACTTAGTCAACCAATCAGAGAAGTGCACAGGGATTTACTCTTGAATGACTTCAGTACATATGCAGGACACGCGAATCACTAGTTGGGTGCCAGTCAGCGGTAGCTTGAGCTCCAGGATGGTAACACGATGAACGTAGCGCTCAAACGGATCACACTCCAAGGGACAGTATTGAAAATCCAATACATGGGTTATTGCTACGCGTTTCGGTTGGTGCCCGGACTTCGTCAGCAAAAATACTTAAATCCATCGTTCACAGAGCGGACCGTTAATTACACTTGTTTTTTTTTTTACTTTTTTTTTTTTTTTTTACATTAAAAGGGAAATCTTTGTGTATTAAAAAAAATTACATCACCATTTCTGTATTACATGGCAAGGAGGATTAGTGGAGCCAAGATAACAGACTGTTATCTTCTACTTTAAAGGATTGTTGGATTGCCGTTTAGGAGTGTGAGGCGTGCAGTTTGCCTTAGCGGACTATGTTCCTCTAGGAAGCCGCAGAGGGACAGACAGCCTAGCGCTCGTCTGGGATAAACCGCAGCCATCTGAAGAGTGTGCATCACTGGGTTGAAGTTTGTCGGCTCGATTGTCGTTGCGATGTCGTTCAGGTGTTGTGATTCTGCTTATCCTCTCCAGTATTCTCACAGTTCTGTGACTCATTGTGGGTTTCTCGGCCATAGCTTTGTACATCAATGCTTCACAGCTTTCCATTGGATCAGACTTGACTGTGGCCATTGTCAATTGTTTCACATGTTTTCGTATCCAAGGAATGGGTTTGTACCTGTTTTGTTGTGTGACAGGGGGCTTGGTCAGTATAAACAATTGCGCTGAGCTGATGAACGAAGGAAGGAACCACAATGTTGTGAAGAACAGTTCTAACTCACACCAAACATTCACATCACGAACATGTAGACTGCATGAGAGGTCAAATCCTCAGAGACAAATCCCCAACCCCTGAACTTCCTCCACCACCTTTGTACTGACTTCTTTCCCAAGTTTGTAAACAAATATAATGGCGCAGATCGATCAAAAGTGAGGTAAACTGCACGTAGCACAGGGATGCCCGATATTGACATACTGGCGCCAGTCTTCCATTATCTGGCACCAGTCTGCATGCTCAAAAGTGTGCACTCTTTCTCTTTAGGTGCCTCTTTAATCATACTTTGCCAAACAATTCTGTCAAATCAACTGTATCAAATGTGGTCGCAAAACTTAGACATAAGCTTTAAACCCATTTAGGTGCACATTGTTCTTGTCTTATCGACAAAGTGCAGCCGTGATACCAAACTAGTTCAGACACATCATAAATACCGTGCAGCTCAAGATGTTCTTTTTAGTGCAAACGTCGACAGAAAATGAGCCGCCATCTATATAGAATCTGGCCCAATGTCCCATCAGATCAAATTTTAAACTGTTTTTTACACTTAAATGAATCACGGAGCACTTCTCTCTGTCCCCAGGAGATTTATCAACATATCAGGTTCGTTCTCTGTGTTTTGAAGGGACGCAGTAGAGATGAGCGGCACATAAAAGCTCGGGTATCGTTATTCGAAGCAACTCTTTCCCGATGTAGAGTGCTCGTCCGAACTAACCGAGCCCTTGAAGTCAATGGAGTGGGATCGAGCATTTTTCAAGGGGACCAAGGCTCTGCACCAGGAAGCTTGGCCAAACACCTGGGAACCTCAGAAAGAAAGGATGGAAAACACCCACGGAAATGGACAGGAAACAGCGGGGCAGCATGCATGGATGCCTCTGAGGCTGCATAATCGCACCATTAGCACAAAAGTATGGGCAAAACAGCTGGCATGCAGAGTGACTAATGAAGCTAGATAGCATCTAAAAACATGCATATAATGCCCTGACCACATATGTGGGACGGAATGCAGGACCGGGCAGACGGAAGCGGCAGAGAGTGGCTGGCGAATACACTAAGGGACTCAGGCTTCAAACCAAATGGGTGGCAGAGGAGGAAACCCAAAGGAGTGAGGCAAGAAGCGCATCAAACTATATCGTCACTGATAAAGTTGCCAGTATATTGTGGGATCCTAAAGAGTGGTGCCATATATACAGGATAGGAGTAGTAGTACTGTGCTGTGCCCATATATTCAGGATAGGAGTAGTAGTACTGTGCTGTGCCCAAATATACAGAATAGGAGTAGTAGTACTTTGCTGTGCCCATATATACAGGATAGGAGTAGTAGTACTGTGCTGTGCCCATATATACAGGATAGGAGTAGTAGTACTGTGCTGTGCCCATATATACAGGATAGGAGTAGTAGTACTGTGCTGTTCCCAAATATACAGAATAGGAGTAGTAGTACTGTGCTGTGCCCATGTATACAGGATAGGAGTAGTAGTACTGTGCTGTGCCCACATATACAGGATTGGAGTAGTAGTACTGTGCTGTGCCCATATATACAGGATAGGAGTAGTAGTACTGTGCTGTGCCCATATGTACAGGATTGGAGTAGTAGTACTGTGCTGTGCCCATATATACAAGATAGGAGTAGTAGTACTGTGCTGTGCTCATATATACAGGATAGGAGTAGTAGTACTGTGCTGTGCCCATATATATGCCTATGTAACGCTGTGCTGAGACATCATGGAATTTATAACAGACCCCCCAAAATTATAGATTCATTAATGTAATGATTGATTGTATTATAAAGGACTCCTCCTCTCCCTGTCTTAATATTAGAATGTGGAAAAAGAAAAATATGCCCCCCTGATTGTGTGTTGAAGGTATACAATTTATGATTTGTAGGAGAAAGAAGATATAAGGATGACCACACTGTCCCCCCAGCAGGCAGCGACAGTACAGTCTTCTAGCTGCCTATGTAACGCTGTGCTGAGACATCATGGAATTTATAACAGACCACACAAATGGACAAATCTAACAGTGAAGATGCTTCCAGGTTCCTGAGGGCTTCTTTATGTTGTGCATTTAAAGACCAAGTCTGATATGTAATAACAGTCAGTATTAGAGAATATCTGGAAAGTGAGTTTTTCCCATCAGGTGCAGTGACTAAGTAGTGTGTGAATAGTCGCAAGTATCAAATGACTTATTATATTCCTTCTCTTTGCCCGGGAGGTTTGAGGAATGCTGGGTGTGTATCATTGTTTTGCCATATTGTGGTCATCTCCATGCAGGTTCCCCCCCAATACTTGATCTGGGAAAGAATAACTGTTAGAGGGAATGAATATATTTCAGTGAGATGACTAAGACTGAATGTTTTTACTGCGTGATCCCTCCGCTGACTCCATCAAAGGTCAGGATCTTGCTGCCTGACGCTAATTAGATCATTGCCGTTACACTTTAAGTCACCGGCTGATTCATTGACATTTCATCGGCCAATCAACCGCCTTCACATCTGTTGTTTTGCTATTTTGCTAATATAAAAGGTGTGTATGTATATATGGTCATGAAAGGTTTGCAAATAAACCCAAATTAGAGATTTTTTTTTTAAAAATGTAAGTTTAATTTTCAGGCTCTATGTGAACGTTACATAAGATTTAAAGGAAACCTACCACTTGGGATAGGGCTTATAAGCTGCACATGCCGTGCACCAGCTCAGGGTGAACTGGTGCTGGCGCTTATCTCCGTTATGTTTTTAAACTGTTTAAAAGCGTTTTAACACTTTATTAATGTTTATATCCGAACTAGCTTCCCCGCACTGAGGTCCGCGCTCGGCGCACCGTGCGAGCTACCACTTCCTATTCAGAGGCACGAAAGGTCGTGCACATGGTGCGTAGAGCGCGGACCTCGGTGCGGGGAAGCTAGTTCACTGGTGCACTGCATGTGCTGCTTATAAGCCCTATCCGAAGTGGTAGGTTTCCTTTAAAGACACAAGAGCACATACAAATTCTGATGGATGAGGACCTTTAACCCCTTCCCTCAACTCTCTTCATCCTTTAGTAGCCACTTAAATGAACTAGCTTATTTTAGCCCCCACTCTCCCCAAGGAATCAATGTCAATATTTGTGGATCAATACTGTCAAATGGGCAGGGATTGGGGCTTATGTACTAAGGGCCCCGTGGAATGCACTTTCGTTGGCTTTTAGAAATTTTCTGTATTCGCGCCGCTGTGACAGCTATTTAGAAGGGTATTGTGCCGTACACGATCGGATTTTGGAGCAATCGCGCCAACTTTCATGCGACAGAAATCCGGGGGGGGCGGGCCATCGGACGATCCGACGGGTTCAGACTGAGCTCAGGATTTAACTTTCAATTTGTGTCGCAAGACAATGCACTTACATGCACCAGGAAGAAGAAGGTGAACTCCGGCGGACCTGAGCGGGGAAGGGGCACATGCAGGAAATCGGGTGCACAATCTCAGTGAATCATGGCACAGTGCATTCTCGTCGCACAACGCATTTACCGTAATTTGTGCGAGAATCAGTGAGACCATACCTTTTACAAGATGTGAACAGATGGGGTTGGTCGAAGGTCATTTTAAACTTCATCCCCTATTCTACAAGATTTCACAGAAAACTGATCCAAGGTTCATCAAAATGATGAACCCCGCAGCATAATTGGGGCTACTGTTTGATCTTTGATACAGTTCCTCTAAACATCAGACTATTGTTCTGTGGGCCTCCCAAATAAAATTATTATGTGCTTTCCAGAGAGCCATAGGAACTAGAGCCAAGTAACATTTATTTTGGGTTGTCCTTTGCTGGAATTTGTAGAATTCTATTACTATTTTTTGACCCTGAAAAACATTTTTAAAAGACTATAACCGTGTAAGAAAAGGCATCTAATATCTGGTTCCACATGACCTTAATTACTTGGGTGAGATGGGTGTGTGTTTCCATCTTGCTTCTGAGCTGGGGGTTTTCAGGTGTGGGTTGTTTGTTGGACAGCCAAACCAGTCAGCTGCAATGGTAGTGTCCAGCTATCCCTTAAATATCCAATATTCAGTTCACTCAGGGCTGGTTAAACTTTCTCTTATAATTTGTAGTACTATTGTTTGTGTTTTGGTGACCTGTGTCCTGATACCAGCTCCTAAGCATGTATCCAGCCTGATCCAGAACCTTGAACCCCAGTCTGATCTGGAACCCCAAACCTGTACCTGATCTTAAATACCAGTTGTTTTCACAGGTTCAGTGGACCATCTAACAGAAATGGGAGCCTCTTGACGCTAGTTAGATGACTCAACTTCAAAACAGTGGTTAGTATTGGGCAGTTAGGTTTCAACGTCCTGGACCATTTGTTCTGAGGGAGATGCTTGGCTGGGTGTGCATGTGTGGGGAGTTTGGCTGACAGCTATACAAAGTATATGGTCAGTTTCACATAAGATCTGTCTCAGGCTGCAAAGTATCCAATCCCCTCTCCAACTTTTTATCTCGCAATGGGGATTGAATTTGATTTTAGGATTCTTGTTCGTTGCCTATAGAGTAAGGTAACCAGACTGGGTGCCGTCCAGACTTCCACGCTCCTACATAGCTGTTATTGGCTGTTGGAACGGAAATCCTTCTCGTACTTGTTCTCTTCTTTGCCAGCAAATTGAACAACCTACAAACATAATGGGGCACATTTACTTACCCGGTCCAGTCGCGATCCCACGGCGCGTTGTCAGACGTGGATTTGGGTCTGCCGGGATTCACTAAGGTCGTGCGCCTGATATCCAGCAGGTGTCACTGCTGCACCGAGGTCTGCCGGAGTTCACCTTCTTCTTTCCGATGCATGTAAGTGCTTATCTTGCGACAATTCTTTTTTAAAAAATTCTCGGTTTGTCCGAATCCGTCGGGTTGTCCGACTGCCACACCCCCCGATTTCTGTCGCAGCGCCGATGCGCCACAATCCGCTCGTGTGCGCCAAGACCTGGGGCAATTCAGTGCCAAACGGCGCAAATTGGAAATTTCTGGGAAAACCCGACGAAATCGCAGCCCCAATGTGTGAATCCATGTCCAGGTTCTTATTATGTGTCCTACAAGTGGCTTGAGAGACCTCAGACTTGCCCTTAGAGTCATCGGGGTCGTTTAGTGGTTAGCGTTACAGCCGTGCATAACTGGGGACCTGGGTTCAAGTCCCAGGGTCAACATCTGCAAAGAGTTTGCATGTTCTCTCCGTGTTTGCGTGGGTTTCCTCCCACACTCCAAAACATACTGGCACGTTAATTAGATTGTGAGCCCCTTTGGGGACAGGGACTGATGGGACAATCTCTGTGCAGCACTATATAAATAAAGGAATTATTAGTAATTATAAATTATAGTGAATATGACTTGACTTGTGTTACCAAGATGTATCCATCAGATACCAAAACTCTCTTTGATATTCAGCTGTCTCCTTTATTTATTTCCACTGGCAGGTTATACAGAATATCTCACACATCTTCGTAGAATGCCGTGACATTTACATTTTGCTGGATATTACCCCATAAAATTTGTAAAAAAAGTAAAAAAATGTTACATCAATGGATCTTTTATGATATTTCAAAGGATCCATCACTTATTTCCCATGAACATTTCAATTTTCCTTCAAGATTTTCATAAATGTTGTGTTGTTTTTTTTTCAGTTTTTTGCCCTTTCTACAGATTATATGGTTTTCACAGCGTAGTTGTTTATATTGATTGGGGTTCATTTTATGAATATTAGTTGCTGACTTCTGAGGAATAAAAAGCACTCACTGTTCTGACAGATTACTAAAGCAAACCATCCTGCATGACCAGCCATACTTGTGCCCAAAAGTTAACTTTTTTCCTATTGGCAACTGGTGGAGCATTACATGGTCCAATGATATGGACTCCATGATACTTTTGTCTGTAGCAGCATTAGATGTATTCAATAGAAATCAGTGACTGCCCTAATAATGAATAGAAATCACTGACTGCCCTAATAATGAATAGAAATCACTGACTGCCCTATAAGGAAAGAAATCACTGACTGCCCTAATAATGAATGAAATCACTGCTGCCCTAATAATGAATAGAAATCACTGACTGCCCTATAATGAATAGAAACACTGACTGCCCTAATAATGAATAGAAATCACTGACTGCCCTAAATGAATAGAATCACTGACTGCCCTAATAATGAAAGAAATCACTGACTGCCCTAATAATGAATAGAACATCATGACTGCCCTAATAAGAATAGAATCACTGACTGCCCTAATAATGAATGAAACCACTGACTGCCCTAATCATGATGAAATCACTGACTGCCCTAATCATGAAATAGAAAATCACTGTGACTGCCCAATAATGAATAGAAATCACTGACTGCCCTAATAATGAAGAAATCACTGACTGCCCTAATAATGAAAGAACATGACTCCCTAATAATAAAGAAATCACTGACTTGCCTAATAATGAAATAGAAATCACTGACTGCCCTAATAATGAATAGAAATCACTGACTGCCCTAATAATGAATAGAAATCACTGACTGCCCTAATAATGAATAGAAATCACTGACTGCCCTAATAATGAATAGAAATCACTGACTGCCCTAATAATGAATAGAAATCACTGACTGCCCTAATAATGAATAGAAATCAGTGACTGCCCTAATAATGAATAGAAATCACTGACTGCCCTAATAATGAATAGAAATCACTGACTGCCCTAATAATGTAAGAGAAATCACTGACTGCCCTAATAATGAATAGAAATCACTGACTGCCCTAATAATGAATAGAAATCACTGACTGCCCTAATAATGAATAGAAATCATGACTGCCCTAATAATGAATAGAAATCACTGCTGCCCTAATAATGAATAAAAAATCACTGACTGCCCTAATAATGAATAGAATCACTGACTGCCCTAATAATGAATAGAATCACTGACTGCCCTAATCTGAATAGAAATCATGACTGCCTAATAATGAATAGAAATCACTGATGTCCTAATAATGAAGAATCACACTGACTGCCCTAATAAGAATAGAATCCTGACTGCCCTAATAATGAATAGAAATCACTGACTGCCCTAATAATGAATAGAAATCACTGACTGCCCTAATAATGAATAGAAATCACTGACTGCCCTAATAATGAATAGAAATCACTGACTGCCCTAATAATGAATAGAAATCACTGACTCTTTAACAGAGTAAAGTCAAACATAGAAGATTTTGTCCATTTATACCTAAAGGGCATAAAATGGTAAAATTAAAGGTATTGTTCAAAGAAAAACAGCCTTTTTGGGGTGGCACATGACAACATATTTTGTTTTTTTTTAGATTAGTCCCTTTGTCGTTACAGACATTGAACAATGCTCCCTTTCAAAAATTCAACCACTGATGTCAAGTTTTGCAATGGTTTTTACCGTTTTAGCTTTTCTTTCTTTTTTCTGTCTTTTTGGAGACTTTTTTTGGCTCATTGCAATTTTTGCACCTTTTTGTGGACTTTTTTTTAAAAATGTCACTGAAGTCCTCCAGACATTTGTCAGTAAGGCACCTTTTATCTTATATTACAGATGTGCTGAATGTGGCAAATTATATTTACCAGCAGCACGGTGGCTCAGTGGTTAGCACTTCTGCCTTGCAACACTCGAGTCCCACCCACGTCAACATCTGCAAAGAGTTTGTATGTTCTCTCTGTGTTTGCATGGGTTTCCTCTGGGTCCTCCGGTTTCCTCCCATGCTCCAAAACATACTGTTAGATTGTGAGCCCCATGGGGACAGGGACCAATTTAACCTGCTTTGTGCAGAGCTGCGTAATCTGTGTGCGCTATATAAATAAAGAATTATTATTATCTTTTCCAATTGTCTAAAATTTGCACCATTTTTTGGCACAAAAAGCACCAGATGAAACCATACTTAAAGATTAAAGTTTACCTGATGGTAGATGACTATTACATACCTCGCCGTCCCCTTCCTGTGTGTCCCAAGCTTCATTTCTTATATCTTTGCCGGTGATGTCATCGACTATCTCCTCAGACGCTGACGCGGCCCCGGGATGTAAATTACTGTATATTACAGTGTAGCCTTATGGTACTCTGCAAAGGGCCACAAGCTAATTTGCATATATTAGAAACTTATTTTTTACAGAAATGGGGCCATACAAGGATATAAGAAATGAAGCTTGGGATACACGGGGACGGGACAGGAAGATACGTAATACTCATCTAGCATCAGGTATTCTGAAGGTAAATGTCCTTTAAGGTAAAGTTAGAAAATGGAAAGAAGTGACTTGAGACATTTATGCAAAATTTTCGAGACATTTGCTTCAAATGTCTCAAAAAGACATCTGAAAAAAAAAAAAACATTTAACACAAGGAAAAAGTGAGATTAATAAATTCCCAAAGTAGCAGACGGAAGAAATACAGGCAAAAAAAAAAGCCGAAACAAAGAGATGAGATAAAAGTTGTGTATTAGTAGTAAAATGCCAGAGGTCCGAGTGTTTCCTAAAAAATTGGGACAAAAAGGTCATACATATTAAAGATAGATAGGAATAATTTGCTGCCAGATACTTTAGTATCTGTTAATTGAGGTCTTGAAATCAAACAAGTCCTCTGAATGCTATCGGAGGACATTCCCCATCCAATGGATTAATGAAAAAAGGAAGGTGTCCCTTGGTAGCCCCAAGACGTATGGGAAAACTCAACCATGCTATCCCCCTCATTCATGAACCGTTGGCTGATTTGGTGAATTTTCCTCTATAGGATGGTCATATTTTATAGGATGAGGGAACGAGTTAACGGAGATAATAAACATAAGAGATTGGCTTGTTCGGAGCATGTATCGGTCTTACAGCCAACGTTCATTTTGAGTCCCTCAAGCGAGTGAGACTGTGTGAATCATGTAGCCCTCGTAGATGACGTGCTGCACATTTTATGGTCTAAAATTAATATATATTAAAAGAAAAGAAGTATCCACGCAATTTTATTTGCTTCGCGAAAACCCCTACGAACAACGTAATGAAAATTCCTTAGAGAAAGGTCCTGCTTCGTGTCAGTTCTCCTTTCATCCAGTTCTTGGTTTTTGGGGCAAGACTGAAACCGTGATCCATAGAAGTAATTTGTGAGACTTCTGCTCTTTCTCATGTCTCAGTTACATGTGTTTCATTTGCTACTCTTTGGAAAGTAAGAGATGAAATACAGAGAGAAGCAAAAGTTTATGGTCAATTTCACCAGGAGGTTTTAATGGGATTACTTGACTCTCGTGCTGTATGGGAATCTTGTGCTGTGTTAAAAGAGAAGAAGAAAAGTGGACTTTCTTCTAACAAGTCATTATTTTAATGTTTTAATTAATTGCAAATTTCTTTTTGTGAACTTGATCCTGGACTTGAATTTCTGCCATTTACCATATATATATATATATATCAATAGTTTTTTTCACTTTTTACATGTAGGATGCTGCCTCTCCCTTTTCCTGGTACAGTATATGTATATTTATATATATATATATATACAGGGCCGGTGACAGCACTGGGCATACCCGGGCAAGTGCCAGGGCCCAGAGCTGCTGGAGGGCCCAAATTAGGCTGTACATAAGGAATCAATGGGGCTGAGGTGGGCTGTATCTAATGAATCCATAGGGGGTAAGGGGGATTTATGTTAAATACCCATGAGGGGGCTGATTGGGATGATAAACTATGGAATATTTTGGGGAACAGGAGACTGTTTTACTCATTTTTAATGTCGCCATGTGAGTTTAATGCATTGGGGCCCATTGAAGCTGTGTCGCCCAGGGGCCTACTGAAACCTGGAGCCTGTATATATACACTGGAGATCAATGTATGATCCCTTTCAAATTTTTTCTCGAAATAACGAGATCTCCATTGATCAACATTAAATGATTTTTTTTATAAGGGGTGCACATGCCACTAGAACAGTGTTTTACTAAATTAGCAAAGTATATCAATTTATCATCTGTCAAATTATCATCTTTATTTAGCAACTTAGTCACCAATCAGTAGGAAGTGCACAGGCCTTTACTTGAATGACTTCAGTACATATGCAGACACAGGACATCACTAGTTCTGCTGTGCAGTCAGCGTGTAGCTCTGAGCTCCAGGGATGGAACGAGATGAAGTAGCGCTCAACACGGAATCAACTCCAAGGGACAGTATTTGAAATCCAATACTGGTTTATTGCTACGCGTTTCGGTCTGGTGCCTGGACCTTCGTCAGGCATAAAATACTTTACAATCCATCAGTTCACAGAGCGGCCCGATACAATACACTGTGTACATTAAAAGGGAAAATCTTTTGTTATTAAAAAATAGACATCACCATATTCTTATTACATGGCAAGGAGATATGTGACAGAGATACAAAGCTGTTTATCTTATTTATAAGAGATTGTTGGATTGCCGTGTAGGGAGTGTGAGGCGTGTGCCGTTGCTTAGCGACTATGTTCCTCTACGGAAGCCGCAGAGGGACAAGAAGCCTAGCGCTCGTCTGGGATAAACCCGCAGCCATCTGAAGAGTGTGCATCACTGGGTTGAATTTTTGTCGGCATCGATAGTTCTGGTGTGATTCTGCTTCATTCCTCTCCCAGTATTCTCCAAAGTTCTGTGACTCTTGTGGGTTTCTCGGCCATAGCTTTGTCATCAATGATTTTCCACAGGTTTTCTATTGGGATCAGTACTCTCGACTGTGGCCATTTCATTGTTTCAATGTTTTCTATTCCAAGGAACTGGTTTACCTGTTTTGTTGTGTGACAGGGGGCATTGTCAGTTATAAAAATTGCTGCTGACTGAGTGATGAACGCAAGGAAGGAACCACATGTTGTTGAAGAAAGTTCTAACTCACACTAACATTCACATTCACTAACATGTAGCTGCATGAGAGGTCCAACTCCTGCTTCAGAAAACATTCCCCAAACCCTGACACTTCCTCCACCACCTTTTACTGACTTCTTTCCCCAGTTTGTCAACAAATATAATGGGCCAGATCGATCAAAAGTGAGGCAAACTGCACTTAGCACAGGGTGCGCCAGATTATTGAATACTGGCGCACAGTATTCCATTATCTGGCACAGTCTGCACTGCTCAGAAAGTGTGCACCATCTTTTTTTAGGTGCATCTTTAACATACAACTTGCAACACAATTCTGTCAAATCACTGTATCAAATGTGTCGCAAACTTAGAATAAGCTTTAAACATCAATTTAGGTGCACATTTTTTCTGTCTTATCGACAAAGTGCAGCCGTGATACAAAACTAGTGCAGACACATCATAAATACACGTGCAAGCTCCAAAGATGTTCTTTTCAGTGCAATTCAAACAGAAAACTGGCGCAGCCACTATATAAGATTTGGCCCAATGTCCCATCAGACTCAAATTAAACTTGTTTTTTACACTTAAATGAACTACGGAGCACTTCTCCTCTGTCCACACAACATTCTCCTCAGCAAAAGTGAGTCTAGCCTTTTGATTTATAATAGGTTTGGTCACAAAAGAGTGGGCTTTCAGTCTAAATGCTCTTAAATGCTCGTAAAATGACACTGACTGATCCTTACCCTGTGCAGTGCTGAACTGGGGAGCAATTACAGCTGCAGTGTTAAAAAGATTACCCATGGAGATTCTCCACATTATCCTGTCCTCTCTTGTGTTTCAAGGGTGACCAGCCTTCACGGTGAAATTCATTGAGTTTGTGACATTGTAAAGATGCAATATTTTATAAATCATAGTCTTGGAACGGCAAACTTCTCTTGCTATGGCTGATAGGGCCACCTCTTTGTTCTTCATCTGGACAACCTGCCGCTGGGGGGTTCAGTCACTTTGGAACACACCATTTTTGCAAAGTCAGTGCAAACTGGAAAGTTATGCTGCAAGTTAAATAGGGTTTGTCAGATGTTTATGGAAATTACCACCAGGCGCCAGATTAACAGCAATAATTTGTGAAATTATGTCTTTTACATTTTATTCTGTGCTTCAGAATATATACAAATTATAAAATGAGTTAATAACACTGAGATTTTACTCATGTTAGTATATAGTCACATAGGACAACACACTGATCTGGACATTTAGTAAACTGTGTGTTGTTCTCTGTGCCGTCCAGCACAGATATCATTTTATGTTACAAAGATCAAAAAGGCTTATACTATATTCCCTAAAAGCAATCTTTCTAGTGGAAGATACTATAAATTAGAAGAATGTGGAGTGAGAAGAATATCACCTACAGGGCCTCCCTTAGGCCAATAGACTTCCATGGGTGCTGTGAAATGGCCAATTTACAATGGACTATTGAACAATTTAGAACTGGGATGTAGATGCTGAGTAAAGACATGGAGCACTATTTTGCTTAATTAAAGAACAGGCATTGCTTTATCAATGGAATGGAGTCTTCCACCTTAATGTCAACTTCTCTCTCCACAGAAAATTTTCAGGTCACTACAAAGGAGTTGTTAATTTTAGCAACGGCTTACACATAGACTTAGTGGAGTATCCAAATTGTACTACAAGGGATTAAGGCAGAAATCATAGTCAGAGCAAGGGTCTAGTTCAGTTTTAAAAGCACAGGCAACAGAAATTGGTCAGGGCACTCAAGAAACAAGGCAATAGAAAAAAACCCCATGAACTTAAGAAGACAGAACGAAAATACTAAAAGGGGTGTTGCCACGAAGACAAGAATGTTAAGAAGAATACACTGTTATAAACATAAAAACTGCATTTCACAGATATAATTCCAACCTGTCTCCATCAATCCTAGAGTTTACAATTTCAGTTTACTAGTGATGTGACCGTAAATCTATGGTCGGATTCTTCTCATGAATAGCTTCTCATGTCTGTACACCGCAGTGTTCTCTGCCTCCTGTTCCTCCCCCGCGCATTACGAGAACAGCTCAGACAAAGGCACTTCGGCAAGCAGTGTGCATAGACTTACTTTACAAACTACGGACACTTAAGGTCTTTATAGCAGAGCTGACTGTGTGTTTTATTGATTATGTCAGGAAGCAGAGCTGAGAGTGTTATTGTGTTTTATATCCATCTCATGGATCTCGTCATCTCTCATCTCTAATCTGTCTCATCTCTCTTTTTGTGTCAGATTCTAGTACAATGTTCTGAAGCTAAATTAAAGTGTAGATAAATGTAAGCACATTGTCAGCACACAGCATCTCTTAGCACTAGAGGAATCATAAAGAGTCTACTTAGAGAGTCATTGCCTACACTGCTGAACCTTACACTAACCCTCACTGAGTTATAGGAGCTAAAACAGCAATAAAACTGAGTAAAATTCTATAGTAAGGGGTCAAAATGATCTTTATTGTGTAAACATCACTAGGGGGTTAAAATTTGAGAACTTTTTTCATGGGAAAAGATAATTGACTAACATTGGCTAATGGAAAGCATTGTCATTCAAAAAGAAAAGTTACTTTGACATCTATTTAATTGGACAAGTATCGGGGGGAAAAATTGACTCTTGGAAGCTTTGGATTCTTTAATGGAAGGGAACAAACAACATCTGACAAAAATGGGGTATTGGACTCCAACTTGGATGAAACCTATGATGGAGGCATCTAATGGAGCTTTCGATGAGGTTGCAAACACAATCTAGGGTTGAATTAAAACAGCTCATGGGCCACACTGACATTGTCGAAAACTTTAGAGTAAGCTACTGATGATTCCCAGAGCATGAAGTGGGGGACCAAGAGGATCTGCCAACTGTATCTAAGCAAGAAGTCATGGAAGGTTAATCGATGATATGACCTGCTGTCTTTAAGATATGCCTGGTTGTAAATTTTCTCTGAAACTCAGGAGTACACAGTAATTTAATTTGTACTTATGGGACCTGAAAGTAAACAGATGACATATTTCACCACTACCTTAATAGTGGGATCATGCCAGGTCCGCCTAATAGTAACCTACCCATTATAAATTCTGCTAAGTGACTATATTACTCAATATCAAATATTGTAGAATAACATATCTTGTTACACTTATACATTCCTATCTAGGTCTTACCTTCTTATCTGCATCTTGGCTCCGACTCCCAAGTTGTCTCTAGCGTCTCGGAAGCAATTGTACTTGATTCGTATGCCATATACATCACGACTCTTCTTGTCTTAAGCATAAATTTATATTAATGTTTAAATTGGAAGGGAAAAGCATTCTTATGATCTCGGGAACCGTCTCACCTCGGCAAAATATGTAATTTATTTAAAAACCGGGGATGATTTGACTTCAAATAAAAAACTCAAACTCATTTCTAAAATGAAAGATATAGAACCCAGAACAGGATGTACTGATTATAAGAAGATTTACCGGACATTTCTGGAGAAAACTTTGAGGTTCTGGCAACTTTTACTGTTATTTATTTTGAAAAGTCTCCAGTGCTGTAAAGTATGTGGACAGTAGTTTTGTTCTGGATGGTTGACTCATACTTGCAATTTTTGAATGAAAAGATCCTCCCTCGAACTCTGGGTTTCCGACTCCCATGTTCCCATATTTCTGTTTTCTAAATCCAAAATGACTTTCTTGAGTAAAATAATTCTGTCACCAAATGGATATATACATAAGGCACATGTTCAGCATCAATGGCCAAGAAAAAAAAATTTATGGACGCCTAGAGAAGCACAGCCGTCTATATATAACTACATGTATGTTGACGATTAAAAGTGATATACTATAACTGCAACCAATGACGAATGACTTGAAAGTAGCAAGATAGGCGAGAAAAGGGGAATAAAAAATATAAATTACACAAAAAAAGATAGAGAAATAGGGAACGGAGCCAAGGTTTAGCATAGAAGATTTGCAACATAAATTATAAGACGTCAAGACAAAGACAAAAAATTCAAAGGCTTTCGAAGCTAAGTCAGGACAAATGGATGGAGTGCGAGACTGAACACGATGCGGTGGGAAACATTTCTTAAAATACTGAGATAAGACTGTGCCTGAACTATTCTATATCTGTTTCTGAGACAGCTTTATGATCCTAGGACCTAGATAAGGGCCCTATTAGTATGTCCTAAAAGCAGAACTTGGAGCTGTTTGTAGGGATCTCAATGTGCAGCAGATCCATCAAGATTTCAGGTCTCCGTTGTATGAATGTGAGCCATCATGAGAAGAACAAGACATATTTATGATTCTTGCTAACTTGTCCTCAGGAACAACTTTACAGATGCTATTTATTCTCTGGCAAAGCTGGAGTCTACCGAAATGTACATAAAATCGGGGCTCTGTTTTCGGAGGGACAGTGTCAAGTCCTTTCGCTCTATCTTGCATTCTTACTAAAATTCTTTATTTAGGAATTAGAAGTTTTGGCAGTTTCAAGTGAAATGTACTACGGAATTTACTATAAAGCTCATAAATTGTGGGCATACACTGTGTTAAAGAGAACCTGTCAGGGCAATTTGGGACACTAGACCCAACAGCCTTGTGGACGTTTGTTTTGGTGTCCCAGACCCCCTGTTAGAGTTCTCTCTGTAGGTGTTATCAAGAATAATAAACTTTTATACTTACCCAGATATGAGGCACATTGAGCTCACCTCTGGAGTTCCCGGCACCAGTGCAATGATCCAATGAAGATGGAGTAGTACACCCTGGCTTCATTGTGCTTTCATGGTATCTAAGAGATGAACTATGGTGGTTCCATTGCATCTCTGCTTGACCAAATATTCTAAACACCACATATTGTCACATAGGGGGACATCTATCAGTGCTGCTATGCCTGATGGATACATCAAGAAGTCTAAGTCTCTTGATCTCTTGATGTATCCGTCGGGACAGGGGGTATATAGCTTGTGTGTCGGAGTATGATAAATTCTCCCCATAATGTCTATGATCAGCATAGGTTAAGATGAAGGTGCTCTGGCCCTTTGTATAAGTTGATTTATTCCTTAGTCTACACAGACTGGATCCCAGTCTGGTAATAATTCAGTTCTCTGTAGAAAATGCTGATATTTCGGTCTCCTGCTGTGAACTCACTGTCACTTCACCTGAAGATCAATTATTTTGCAGCAAAAAAGCTATAAAATTGGTTATTTGGCTATTTAAAGCCTTTAACAGCGCTGGCCTAACGTGCAACCACAAAGTTTGTTTACTCTACGAGAGTCGAGATCTTGTAATTACAGCTCCGTAATAAGGAGGAAAACTACAAGAAAATTTGGCAGTCGGAATAATTGCTGTAAAGTATTTCAGACATTGAATAATAAAACCAGTGGTGTTCCCAAGACTTTCCCAAGATTTGTCTGAACTCACTGAAGAATTAAGGAAAGGAAATACAAGTTTGAAAACATGGCAGATTGTTTAAGTACCTTACATGGAAAGTATGCATTAGCTTACTTCTTGGCTCATTTGTCTTGTATTGCTCCTGGAAGTGTTTGGTACAGGTATCTAGGACTTTGTGATTAAAAAGAGGTCTCCACCATCCGCACTGAAATAGATTCCCTCTGGCCTCATTTAACCCATCCAGCCATAAACATAGGATATGCATTGGCTGAATGTGCCCGAAACATCCGACCAGTGAATACGTAGGATGTTCTCCCAACGAGAGAAAAAAAAGGATTGGCCCAATTTTTTTGTTTTGTAGGCATTAGGTTACTGTTAGAGAGAAGTGGAGTAGTGCTGCCTCCCTAGTCCAACTCCAGGCCGAACATGTGTCTGTATTGGAGGGTTAGCAAATTTGGCTAACAAATGGATGGCCATTTTTCGAGGCAAGTGATATTAACACTTAACAGAGTTGACTAAATTAAAAAATCCATAGACCTTGCCAGAAAATCCAGCTGTTTTTGTCTGTGACCAGGTTTAGTATGTCCTGAAGCTCTGTGCCTGTCCTAATATAATGAGTTTAGTATGTATGTTATTCTGTTTCTCCATTTCTTGTCTAGTTCTTTGCACACTCTTCTGTCCTTTTCTAGTCTTTGCCCCGTGTCATGTATCCACTTTTTCTGTCCTGCTCAGATCAGCCATCACCAAACTGGGACTGCTCCAAGAGAAAGTAGCAAGGTGACCTCCTGCATTGAAGTTGTGATCCTTATATAGGGGTTAAAACCGGGGGATCATTTGAATAATGCCCTTAAAAATAGCTTAAAACCAAACCAGTTCAGGGCTTAGGAATTTAAAAAATCTGGATCACAAATTTTTGCAATAACTGAAGTGGATAAGATTAATCCATTACTGGTTACTACTTGTTACATCACCATTTTGGTGCCTCTATCACATATCCCATAGGGTCACCTTCTTCTAAGTTCATTAGGAAGGTCTTTCATATTTGTTTGATAATGATCGAAATTGTCTCCTCTGCACAATTTGCAGATATTGCTCATGTTAATATTCATTAGAAATGGTAGTGACTCCATATCTCACTAACTAGCAAAACATAGGGTCAAGGAGTAAGAGTTCTCCTCATAGAGACTTTGCCAACAAGGCGGCCTTGAAGGTGTGTGGAGACTTATGGCCATTGATGTTACATTAGGGGATTCAGGCAAATATGCAAATAAGTTTTGCAGGATAAAACATAAAAAGACTTTAAGTAATCCCGATGAGGATTGTTTACGACTGTCATCTCCCACTGACTCCTCTTCTTTTTAAAATATTTTCAGTATAGAAACATTTCCCCCCATCATTACGACCTTTGCTTGGCTAAATCTTTCTCTTCTCTCCATTTTTCACACCTCCTACCGTACATGTTGCAATTGCCGCACCACTCGGAAAGTGTAAACTGTTACTTCCTGCAAGAAATCAGAATTACATAACTTCATATTCAAAGCCGATGGGATCACGGGTGCTGATGTTTTTTGTAAATCTTAAAAAAAATAAACAAATTAAGAGAAATGGAGTAAAAAAAAAAAAATCCTAAAGGGAACATCATTGAGGAAATCCCCCAGTGACTCTTTATTGGGTTCCATTTTCCACATAAATCACAGCTGGTGTTAAAGTTCAGATGGAATAAAAAGCTAATTAAGTTGGTGTCAAAAGCAAGGCATGACAAATTTATACAAATGCAAAGAAAACAAGATCTGCCTCCCCTACCTTCTAATTGGGGGCTGGGAGGAGAGGCCTGGAGTGCTCGGAAAGTGCTGCGTATTAGGGAGGTTAAGAGTCAAGATGCTTGGTGATTTCAATTTGACAACTTTACAGGCTCGAGATGAATGTCTGAGTGTGGCCACTTTTCTTTCAGAAACTAGATTTGGATTGGAGATAATGTGTGTTATTATATGCTGGGCCGTAACTTTTTTTTTTTACTTTTTTTTTATTATTATTATTAATTATGCATTCATGGTGCAGAAATGTTTCCTATTCCCCCTCCCCAACAAAGACGAACTTGTCTAAGTCTTAGGAAATATAACACTGCATAATGTGAAATGTCAGTAGTTAAAATAACCACTTAAAGAAAACTTACTTAAAGCCGGCATTTATAGCTACTGGCGTAATTAGCATATCTGTGTGCGTGATGTGTTATTTGTGGCAAGTGCGTCCATCATGAAATATGGGACTCAGGAGAAGCGCGCTCAGAACGGAATATTGTTGAGGTGAGTTTAACTCTTGTTGTACCTTTGATTTATTCTATGCTGGTTCAGTATTTACTTAAAATTTTAAAATAAAATTTAAAAAAATCTATTGTGCAGTTTTTTTACATTTTGAAATAAGAAAGTCAAACTCATTTTTACATTTTTTTTTTAAATTAATGTTGTGTTAATAGAGTGTTAATCAAATCAATATTATAAAATTATGTTGTAGCATAGGTTAGTTACGAGTCATTACATCAGGGCATAGATGGACTACGTTGAACATTGTCCAGAAGTACAAATAAATCTCCACATTCTGCCAAAGGTAACCTGGAAACTCTAATAGCAATATACAGTATTTAAGGGGTATCCTGTTTTTTAATTTTCAAATATTTTTCATAGAATCACAATTTTTTCAACTATATTTTTGAAAATTTTCCCTTTGTTGTTGATCCCTATCTGCACAATAGAGCGGAATAGCCCCTGGATCAATTTGTGGTAAATATCAACGGGCTAACAGAATTTGACTTACCATAGCATCTATATGTAATAAACCATGTGACCTCTGACATTTTAAAAGCAACTGGGTCACATACATGTGTTTGGTTGGCAAACAGATCATATTTAATGGTGAACTAAATAGAATTAATGGTGGAAACAGTTCGTTTTTTTAACTACTTCGATGCGTATACCTGTCTCTTGGAGATATGTTAAATGGCTGCCTCTTTCTTGGTGATGTGTAACATGGCTGCCTGACTCAATGAGATGTGTAAAATGGCTGCTTATTTCTTGGTAATGTGTAACACAACAGCCCGACTCAACTTGATGGGTTAAATGGCCTGATGTGTTATATGGCTTTCAGACCCAACATGATGTGTAAAATGGATTTACAACTCAACAGGATGTGTAATATGGCTTTCAAACTCAACATGATGTGTAAAACAGATTTCCAACTCAACATGATGTGTAAAATGGCTGCTTATTTCTTGTTAATGTGTAAAACGACAGCCTGACTCAACGTGATGGGTTAAACGGCCTGATGTGTTATATGGCTTTCAGACCCAACATGATGTGTAATATGGCTTTCCAACTCAACGTGATTTGTAATATAGATTTCTGAATCAACGTGATGTGTAATGTGGATTTCAAACTCAACATGATGTGTAAAATGGCTGCCTGTTTCTTGGTGATGTGTAACACGACAGCCTAATTCAACGTGATGGCTTAAATGGCCTGATGTGTTATATGGCTTTCAGACTCAACGTGATGTGTAATATGGCTTTCCAACTCAACGTGATGTGTAATATGGCTTTCCAACTCAACGTGATGTTATATGATGGCTTGCCTGTTTCTTGGTGATGTGTTACCATAGGCTGCCAGCTGAACATAGCTGCCGCTGCTCTGCCAGCTGCGCCCCCCCTGCCGCCCGACTCAATGTGATGTGTAACATGACTTCCTGACTCAACATGATGTGGCTTTCCAACTCTAGATGATATGTAACTATGTGTAACATGGTTGCCCAAGTCTAAGTAATGTGTATAACATGGTTGCCTATTGCTGATGTCATATTTAAAATAATGTCACAGGTCATGTTGAAAATAATGTTACAGGTCGTACCTTTTTTTTTATTAAAAAATGATACGCTGATATAATGAAAACATGAAAGACAATGGGGCACATTTACTAAGGGTCCGTCAGATGCATTTCCGTCAGGTTTCCCAAATATTTCCAATTTGCCCTGAATTGCCCTGGGTTTTTGGCACACGCAATCGGCTTTTGGCGCTTCGCCGCTGGCTTTTATGTGACACAAATCGAGGGTGTGGCGTTGGACAACCCGACTGATTCAGACAAACCGCGGAATTTACAATTCAAATTGTGTTGCAAGATCAAGCACTCACACACACCGGGAAGAAGATGGTGAACTCCGGCGGACCTGATTGGGGAAGCGGCACATTCAAGAAATCAAGCGCACGCTGTAAGTGAATCGCGGCAGCTCCGAATCCTCGTCAGACATAACGGATCGGCGGATGCAACGGGACGGGTAAGTAAATGTGCCCCAATGTTATAAATCATGTACATTATTATTAAATAGATGATATCCTGTTATTCCATCTAATAAATCATGTAACAAAAAATATGACCATAAGTTTTTTGGGATGCTCAGCCTTGGTTATGTTTGCGTCCTTGTTCCTGCACTTTTTCAAATTGTCACTGCCAATCTGACCCCTGGTTGTATTTTGACCCTTTACCTATTGTAGTCTAATTAGTAATTGATACATACTACATCACCTGCATTAGCTACAGAAGGATTCAAACTAAAGCTGAAAAGTACCAGTACTGAAGAACACCCGACTTACATACAACCCCTAGTTACAAACGGACCTCTGGGGGGCGGAGCTTGACCGCTGAGAGTGATGGCCGCATAGTTCTGCGCTCCTCACTTCACCGAGTACGGGACCTCTTCTAGCGTGAAAGCAGCCTGCTTAATATGGGCAAGAACAACAAGGAGAAAGCTAAAGATACACCAGGAACAACTAAAGGTGTGAAAAATCAAGCTGACCTGGAGAAATTCTTGCGAAGAAAGATACGCGAATCCCCCGCGCGGCCATCCAAGATGGCGCCCGCATCGAGAACGGGTACTGAAGAGGATTCAGAAATGGAGAGCACGGGAGATCTGTCTGACAATGGGGGAGATATTAACTCGGCACATGCCGCACCAGCCTCCAGAGGCTTTATCAGACGCACCCTGCTACAGGCGCTCGACCCGATAGCCAGGGACCTGGCAGAAATTAAATCGGACATGAAACATCTGGGGAACCGCTTGGAGCAGGTGGAACTTACTCAGACAGACATACTGTCTTTTAATTCAAAAGTGAAAGACTCACTGCAAATACATTATGATTTGATTAATGAAGCCCTGTCCAGAGCTGAAGATCTCGAGAACAGGAGCAGGAGACAGAATGTCCGTATTAGGGGCCTCCCCGAAGTACATGCTCATGAGACTTTGCCTGTCATAGCCAAAGAAATCTTTTCTAATCTCCTAGGGCACGAGAAGGCAGAAACCATAAAAATAGAGCGCATACACAGGGCGCTCAGAGCCAAGCCCAGAGCGGGAGAACCTCCAAGAGATATTGTATGTGGTCTTCTTCATTTCACAGATGCGGCCGCCATTTTGAGAGCCAGCAGAGAGCAAGGAACTGTGACATATCAAGATGTAAACATATCTTTCTACCAGGACATTGCTCCGACAACACTGGCCAAGAGGAGAACCCTCAAACCACTACTAGATGCTTTGCGAGCCTCTCACACCCCCTTTAGGTGGTTATATCCTTTCGGTCTTAGCATACAGAAGGACGGCAAACAAATCATCATTAGAACACCAGGAGATCTATCAACAGCCTGGCCCCTATTGGGAATACAACCTATGGATATTCCATCATGGCTTCCATCGATGCAAGATCTCAAGCTTCCAGCTCTCCCTACCACACCAGCTTGGAATACAGTAGGGAAATATAAATCACCCAGAAGCAAGAAACCACCGAAGAACAACGAAGCGACGCCATGATAGCACATGAACTCGTTATCTCCAGGAAGCTATAGAGGAGTGAGTTCATAGTGTACCCTAGTTATTGTTGGATTGTTTGACCCATGCAGTAAATAATAGAATGTTATCTGCATAGGAAAGAGTATGCTAGAACCTCAGGTTCTAGATATTTAGACTAAGAAGTTACCTTTGAGGTTGTTCAGTTTATGGACAATAATTTGACTTTTAAGTTGTGCTACATTAACCTAATCCATATAAGCTCCTCTTAGAGGTCCCGTGCGAGGAGTCCCGTTTAAGGTCTTGCTTTACAAAATTGACTCCCTCCCCCCCCCCCACTACCGGCCTTACCGGAGCTGGAGAAAGGGAGTTAACACATCTTCACTAGGAAATACTAGTCTAGAGAACAACAGGAAAGTTAGCTCCAGAGTGAAGAGATTAAGAGCCGATACCCTTTTTTACTATATGTTCTATGTTATATGGTTTATTGTTTTCAGTAACCCTTCCCCCACCCTCCCTTCCCATGAGATGAGTATTGGCGCAGTCCGGGATTATTTCTGGTGGCCAGCCCTATTGAGGTAATAATGTTGGGAGATTATAATGTGATATCCTATAATGTGAGAGGGATGGGCACGCCGCAGAAGCGTGGTCAGATTTGGCGCATAGTCAAAAATCTCAAAGCGGACGTCTTGTTCTTACAAGAAACGCACTTTAAAAACAATAGAACCCCTAACCTACCAGTGAGGGATTTCCACTTGTGGTACCACAGTACTTATCAGAAAGCTTCCAGAGGGGTAAGCATTGCGGTCCATAAGAACCTTCCCTTTTCCCTCCTGTCTGAATTTAAAGATCCGGAGGGAAGATTTTTATTCATTAAAGGTTCCATTGGAGATTCAATAGTGACACTAGCAAATTTGTATGCGCCAAACACTGGCCAGGCCAAGTGGATTGCTCAGACACTCGAGAAACTTCGTCTATTTACAGAGGGTATTATTATCTTAGGAGGTGACCTTAATGTCTCTCTTCAACCCTCATTAGATTCTACGGGCACACAAACACCTTCGCTCAGGAAACTGGCTAAGATCACTAGAGCATTAGGGAGCTTGGGGTTAGTAGATGTATGGAGGCTTCTTAACCCGTCTACAAAAAACTTCACTTTCTACTCTCCCGTCCATGATACTTATCATAGGATAGATTATTTATTTGTTCCCAAGAAACAGCTACCCCAGGTTAAAACAGCCGAAATAGGCTCGATTCACGTTTCTGATCACGCCCCTATTGGGATCAAGATCAACCTCAAAAATACAACTAAAGGTGAGTGGTGCTGGAGACTAAACGAAACGCTGTTAGCTGAACCGGCAAATAGAGAGAGGATTGAGGCTCTTATTAATAAATGCTTCTCTGAAAACAGTGACAATGGGCTCCCACTCCCAATACTATGGGATGCACACAAAATGCAAATTAGAGGGGAAATTATTTCTTTAGGCTCTTATACTAAGAAAATTAGAAACAAGAAGCTTAACGAGCTACTTGTTAACATAGCCGAACTTGAATCATCGCACAAAACGAACCAGAATCCCGACACTCTAGAGGCCTTAACGGACTTGCGCAACAAAGTGAAAGATCTCTTAAATGTGTCCTCACTTAAAGCGTTACAAGCGATTCGATTTAAACAATATGCCCACGGGGATAAGGGTAATAAAATGATGTCTGCCCTAGTGCATAAACAAAGGGAGAAAGCTAGCATCAAAACAATACTTAATGAATCCGGAGAGGCAGTCACCAATACGGATAGCATAGCGGAGGCCTTCCGTACCTTTTATGAGGAATTATATAATATTAAGGACCCGGCGGATAAATTATCCAAAATGGAGAAGGAGTTCAGAATGGAGGAGTTTTTAAAATCTTGTAATCTACCCAAATTGAACAGAGATCAAGTACTCAGCCTAATCCAACCATTCACGGAGGAGGAATTGAGTAAAGTGCTAAAATCCATACCCTCAGGAAAGAGCCCAGGTCCAGATGGCCTGCCTATTTCTTATTACAAAATGTTCCAATCCACGCTCTTGCCTCACTTCACTCGTTTATGCAATGCTCTCCTGAATGGAGAACAACTTACTAAACAATCTCAAGAGGCCCATATCACCATTATACATAAGGAAGGGAAAGACCCTAAACTTTGTGGTAACTACCGCCCGATCTCTCTTCTTAACAATGATTTAAAATGGTGGGCCAAGGCTATGGCGGAACGACTCAAAAGCATTTTACCTGATCTAATAGGATTGGAACAAACGGGCTTTGTAGTTGGTAGACAAGGCAGGGATAATACGTGTAGGTTAGTTAGAATAATAGAACTGGCAACTAGACAAAAAACCCCGTTAGTCCTTCTTGGCACGGATGCCGAGAAGGCTTTTGACAGGGTTAGCTGGCCCTTTCTTAGGGCCACTCTTTCGAGCTTTGGTATACCTGACCAATTTGTTCATGCCATCTTAACGCTGTATAAAGCTCCCACGGCCCGCGTAAGAGTCAACGGATCCTTTTCTTCCTATTTCAATATTAAAAATGGGACAAGACAGGGGTGCCCTCTTTCCCCCACATTATTTATTCTAATTATGGAGACGCTAATAAGGAAAATTAGATCTCTACAATTGATAGAAGGTTTCCAGATAGGAGATTACTCCCACAAAACAGCAGCCTTCGCAGATGATTTATTGATAATTATGACTAACCCTTCCCAAGCCCTGCCAATAGTCACGGACCTATTCAAGGCATTTGGAGAGCTGTCTAATTTTAAAGTTAATTTCTCTAAATCAGAGATACTTAACATCACCCTACCAGACCATGCTATCCAAAAACTGAGTCAAAACACCCCATATAAATGGCAGAGACAGAGCATAAAATATTTAGGCATAAACCTTACCTCTGATGTGAACAAATTAAATGAAATCAACTATACTCCTCTACTCTCCCAAATCAAATCTCAGTTGGAGCATCTGAAAATTCCATATATGTCATGGTGGGGGAGAAAGAATTTGTTAAAGACATACATACTCCCTAAGTTTCTTTATCTGTACCAAACTCTCCCCACGAAACTACCCAAAACTTTTTTCACTAAAGTTTCCAGAATCTTCGCTAACTTTCTCTGGAAAGGAAAAAGGGCTAGAATACCCACGAGATTACTTGCACAGAGAGCCAAATTAGGTGGTATTGGATATCCAGAAATGCTTAGCTACTACAAGGCTACTCAGTTAGCTAGGGTGATCTCTATCACACAATCTCCTGAAGCTAGCCTATATAACTCCCTAGAGAACTCCACTTGGACCGAGAGTGACAGAGCCCGAATCTGGGGATTTACACCATTACAAAAAGCGGAACAACACACAAGCCCTTTACATGAGGGGATGTTCCAGACCATGAGAGAAGTAAGAGACAAAATAGGAATAGAGGGGTTACCCTTAGAACTACTACCCATGAGTTTGCTTCCATATATGGTCTTACCAAAAAGATACCATTATGATTCCTTTTGGAGTCGCCTACACCAGTATTCTGTGTCCTCCTTTTTCGCAGATGTAGAATCCGTAGACGAACACCACCTAACTAGAAAGACAGGGCTTCTGCTCAAAAACTTTATCCACATCCACAATTTTACAGATGTATGTAATAGATTTTTAGCGACGTTATGGCAGAAATCCCGACCCGCTAACTGGCTAGTAGCACTGGCAAACAAGAAACCCTTATATAAACAATTATTGTCAAGTTGTTATGAAGCTATACTACTGTTGGGAAAACAAGAAACCCCCTCTTATGTTCACAAATGGGAAAAAGAATTACAGACCTCCTTCTCTAAGGAGGACATTGAAAGTCTATTGCGTAACTCCAATGGCTACTCTAGATGTGTTAGGATCAAAGAAAATCACTATAAAATAGTCACTAGATGGTACAAAACACCGTCATGGCTACATAAAATAAACCCAGACATACCCAGTACGTGCTGGAGATGTGGACTAGACACAGGGGATATGACACATATCTGGTGGTCCTGCCCGGTAATAGAAGATTTCTGGGACGCGGTCCTTGAGGCAACCGGGAAAATCTGCGACATGCACATTCCTAAATCACCTAAAGCCATATTATTAGGAATTCCAGACAATGGCTTCATACTGGGACACACCCACCTCCACACCCATCTATTGACAGCAGCTAAGCTACTGATCCCCAAGTACTGGAAATCAAGCAACTCCCCCTCTATAGCACAATGGTCTGAAAAAGTAAATGAACTTTGCAGATTTGAAGAATTAGCGCACTGGTCTTCTGGCTCCAGAGAGAGATTCCTACGCATTTGGTCGCCTTGGATAGCCCACAAAAATAAAGTTCACTAAGGTTGCAGATCCCATTATCTCATCTCTAGTTACTTACCTTCCTACCCCTCCCACCCATCCTTTTCCCTTACTACCCCTACCATATCACTTTTGACTAAGCATTACTTATGTTGAACATACCTGCTTATTTGTCATGTTACCGTTAAATACAGAATGTAAGTATACCATAAAAACTGGTACGATATATCTACAACTGTTAATGTTTATATGACTTTTTATGTACCTAATAAAAACAGTTTTAAAACAAACAAACAAACAAACGGACCTCTGGATGTTGGTAATTTACTGTACTTTAGCCCTAGTTATAACAGTTATCAAAGATGTCTGCAAATACCTATATTTAATCCTGGTTTTGATGACAACCCAACATTTTTAAAATCAAATTGTCACAGAAACAAAAAACATTTTGGCTGGAGCTATAATAATAAAATATACAGTTCCGACTTACATACTGCCTGTATACCTAAAGATCCAGGACTATGTTCACATTTGTATTGGAGAGTGAGTTAGAAGTCTCTATCACAGATTCATGGACGAAGAATTAATTCAGACAGAACTTTGTCTCCGCTAAAATAGTTGAGGCCAAATGAACTTGATTAATGTCAATGGAATAGTTTAGTCTCTATTGGAGTCCATTATGTCACTCTTCCGCATCTAAATGAAGCAAACCATTGGAAATAAAGAACGGAGTGTGAACATACCCTTACTCTGAATGAATCTGTAAAGGTTTAGAAAATCAGATCATCACTGAAGCCTCACCGTACATTCATTTCTCAGAATCTATGGGCTCCGGATTACATTACAGATTACATCATGAGCACCAGATCCTGAGATACCTGTGCTCCATTCCACCTCATATAAGCAGAACTTATTGGATTAATCATTTTCCATGTACAGCACATACTTTGGATATTACCTAATTTTCCATTACATGTATTACAAGAAACATCAACTTCACAAGTATTTCTACTTAGAAAACACTCCTTTACTTCCCCCATAGGAGAGTACTCTGTATTGAACAATGCCTGATATAGGGTCATAGCTAAACAATGTATCCTCAGTAGTGTTGAGGGGACCCAATCTGAAAAGTTCAGGTTTGTACTGAACTTTGCAGGTTTGGGTCCCCCGGCCTCATCCCTAACTTCATCAGAAGTTCAGGTCAACCCAACAGCAATTTTGATAACCAACCTGCATTGTATGACACTGCCATTTTGTGGTAGGTCGTGACCCTCAATTATGTCATCCCATGGTGACGATCCCCGCATAAATGGCGGTTCCCTACAATGCCTGCTATTATTATTTATAATTATATTATTTATATTATTATAATTATTCTGATGGCCCATCATTCATCAACATCTAGCAAATTGGGTTGTTTAGCGCTGGAACTC
Organism: Engystomops pustulosus; assembly: GCA_019512145.1. Taxonomy (NCBI): domain Eukaryota; kingdom Metazoa; phylum Chordata; class Amphibia; order Anura; family Leptodactylidae; genus Engystomops; species Engystomops pustulosus. The sequence goes on along the minus strand of CM033643.1, from coordinate 10,279,520 downwards.
TGGTATCCAGTAATGGGTTAGAGCCAGGGCCCAGCGGAGGATCCTCTGGTTCTCTTGTGGGCCAGTCCAACATTGCTGGTTAGGGTCCCGGTTCGGTATCCGAACCCGCACTCGAACAGGTTTTTAAAGTCGGTCGAACTGAATTTTAATGGGTCCACTCATCACCAATCCTAAACCCATCCTCGATACCATACATAACATTGATACAAGTTTCTTTCATGTCCTACATCTTAATCAAAATTTGAGTATATTCTTTCAACATCAAAATCAGCAGTCTATCCATTTGAACAAACTGAGGCTTCATGAGATGGTTTTAAGATCTGTTTGTTTGTTGCTGTATGGAGGCATGTATCTCTAGACATGTTGGGCAGAACCCACGGGGCTTAGCACGGCACAAGGGATCTGGGTGGGCAGATGGACATTCTTACTCTCCATTTTTTGTTGTCGTATTGCTCCTGCACCAAATATTAGAGTAGAGTCTTTAAAGAGGGTGTGGAAAGAAGTGGATGACTAAGTAAGGTTACTAATTAATTTTTTACCAGAAAAGACTTTTAAATAAAAATATTAGATATTACAGTAGATCACGTAGTGAATGGGAACATATGGAAAAGGTGTAGGGAAGAACTCCATGAGTACAGAGCTCCCTGTATAAAAATAAAATGTAGATAGTCCCCATGTTATGAACCAGATAGGTTCTGTACTTCAGGTGTTCTTAAAGGGGTTGGCGGCTTCACTTCAAGTTTTCTCATATGTGTGTGTGTGGGGGGGGGGGCAGGATATTAGGTAATTCATCAATATACATCTATTAACCGACTGCCGTTTATCGACTTTTTCCATTTTTGTCCTCCCCCCTCCCCATCCCCTATATCAAAAAAACTATAACTTTTTTATTTTTCCATGTATGAAGCTGTATGAGGGATTTCCTGTGTAAAAATTGTGTAAAAATTCCTAGTGGTGTTATTTTTAGAAAGAAAATGGACAAAAAAATGCATTTGCGCCTTTTTCTGAAGGGTTTTTCTTTTGTATGGCTTTTCCTTCCTCTAAAAGACACTGCTACTTTATTTTTTGGGTTGGTACAATCACGGGGATACCAAATTCGTGTAGGTTTTATAAGGTTTTAATAAATTTGAAAAAATGAAAACCTCTTGTATGGAAAAAAATGTAACAGTTTTTGCCCTTCTCTGACGCCAATGACTTTTTATACTAACGTTTTCATTGACACCATTCTGGGGACTGTACAGAATCACTTTTGGGAATTTTTTCCGTTACATGATTCTTTGCCCGGCATTGCCATTTTTAGATTTTGATAGATTGAGACTTTTGGAAAATGGCAATACCTGTTTCTGTTTCTTTATTGTAATTTGCGTTCCAGGGAAGGGGGAGTGAAAACTTAAAAAAAGTTCTAGACTCCCTAGGGTCTGATCTCTTATATTAGTCTTTTCACTTACACAATATACTGCAATAATACGGCATTGGAATATATTGTAAAATTATTGGATCTGTAAAATTGCTTGGCAATGGGCTATTTCAAAGATCCAGCCATGGGTTTCTCAGTAAGTGTCCTGGCTGTCCTGGCAACCAGACGACAAAGGATATCAATGCCACAAGAAAGGAATGCGTGTAGAGATGAGCGAACATGCTCGTCCGAGCTTGATGCTCGGTCGAGCATTAGGGTACTCGAGACGGCTCGTTGCTCGGACGAGTATTTCCCCTGCTCGAGATCGAGCATTTAATTAAAAAAAACACAGTGAAGAACAATGAAGAATAGAATAAATACAGTGAACACAGGATTAAGCAATAGGCAACTTTATTAGCTCCTGTAAACTGCAAAGTAAGCGCTCTGTAAGCCTGTAACACTTCATGTAAGCCCGAATGTCAAGCAACTGAAAATTTATGGCTACTACAACCCAACCAAGGGAGAACTGGCAGTCGAGGGCAAGGGGTTAACCTCTACTCGGTGTTGCCTGGTGCCAGTCACGAGGAACACAGCGAGTTAAATGAGTGAGTCGGATTTCAAGTTGAAGAAATTTCTGTTTTTTCCACTTAAATCCAGAGGAACAGGTGTTTTTTTTTTTTTAGACTAATCTTTTATGATGGGTGTGTCAAGGTTGTGGTTGTACGAGGCGTAGGCAGCATAGTTTGGACGAGGCATCCTCGACAAGAGCAGATGATAGTTGCATGTAGTACAGGCAGTAGGAAGAGTTACAGATTGAAAGGGTTTTTCCATTTATTTATTTACAACAATCCACCGTATAGTTCAGTGGTGGCAAACCTATGGCACTGGTGCCAGAGGCGGCACTTGGAGCCCTTTCTGTGGGCACCCAGGCCATCACCCCAGCATGAAGTTCACCAGACAGGACTCAAAGAATCTTCCTTTAGAATCTTCCTACAATGATAGGTGAATTTGCCCTCCTTCTTTCAACTGCGTTGGTGTTTTTAGGAGGCTGAACGATTGAAAGTTGTCAAAGAACAAGGAGAAATTACTGTTACTCATTTATCTAGACTGTATGCACCAATGTGCCTATATTTATGACAATCTACAGTCCTGGTACCTGTAGATTTCATATTTAACACCTAAAACATGTTAAATCTATAGTTGGCCACTTTCCCCGCACATTCTCATATCACATTGCACATTGATTTCAGTGCAAATGGAGGTAAACATTTTGTAAACTTGTGGTTTGTGCCATTTTTTGACAAAAAGTTGATGTCCACAGATCAGATATCTATCCAACTAATGTCTAACTAATATATATCTACTTAACGTCATGGGGAAGGGGGTGATTTTTAAGGCTTGTACTGGTGTACAGACCTTGATAAGGCTGAAATTCCTGGTGCACACCACCCCCTAAACCAACTCCTTGTCAGGATTGTTCAGAGTCTCTTGGTATATCAGGCATGGTAGGAGGAGCGGGGATAATGCTGCCGTATGATAAATTCCTTCCATATCTATATATTTAACTTATATTATCTGTTTATCTCATATATATATATATATATATATATATATATATATATATATTTATATCTATCTATATTCTATCTATCTATCTATCTCATATCTATCTATCTATCTCATATCTATCTATCATCTATCTATCTATCTATCTATCCATCCCATATCTATCTATCTATCTATCTATCTATCCCCCAGAGCAGACCTATAATACTGGAGACCCCCAGAGCAGACCTATAATACTGGAGACCCCCCAGAGCAGACCTATAATACAAGAGACCCCAGAGCAGACCTATAATACTGGAGACCCCCAGAGCAGACGAATAATACTGGAGACCCCCCAGAGCAGACCTATAATACTAGAGATCCCCCCAGAGCAGAGACTATGAGATCGATGAGTAAATTTCTCAGATGGGGGGGGGCGGCTCGAGTAACGAGCACCCGAGCATTTTAGTGCTCGCTCATCTCTAAATGCGTGTCAATGAGCTAAAAAGTAATGTATAAATAGATGTACCTTTATTATAAAAAAATGAAAATAGGTTATCATGACAAGAAAAAAGTGGGCATATTAAAATCACTTAAAAAATGTACAGCAGTACATATAACCAACACCTAGTTGGATTATCCAGGTAGGGCTAATCAACAACTCACCTTCTATATTGACAAATATATATACAACTACACCTCCGGGTAAAAGACATGTAAACAGATATCGGACTAAATACCAACCATCTAGGATAGAAATACAAACTATAAAAAATGAAGCCATGCATGTTTATCCTAAAAACAGTCCATCCAACTTAGTGATGAAAACTCCGTCATACATTACTGGTTAGGACAAGTCTGATGGCGGGAGAACAGATCAAGGTCCGTGTATCAGGTCATGGGGGTAGAAGGTAGGTAGAGAAGAAGGTGGAGGGCTCCCAACGAAGCCGACGAAGGATGTGCCAGCCAGAGTTGATTGCAGCACTTAAAGGGGTATTCTCATTTCGGCAAATTAATGTTATTGTTTGCATGATGACAAATTATACATTTTTCCAATATACAGTTACTTACAGTTTTCTAGATCTCTGCTTGCTGTCATTTATAGAAAGCTTCTATGTTCACTTCTAGTGGACAGAAATCTGACCATGCTCACACAGGTGCACAGCTCCTTAGTATCATAGAGAGTAATCAGAGCTGTATGTTATAACGAGCCGTGCACCTGGTGTGACCATGGTCAGATTTCTGTCCATGTCCATAAACCATGAAGCTCCTATGGAAGGACAGCAAGCAGAGATCTAGAAAACAGTGAGGAATTGATACAGAAAGTATATTTGAATATTGTATAACTTTTCATTAAACAAACAATAATATTTATTTGCTGAAATGGGAATACCCCTTTAAGGTATTAACATCCGTGATCAGTGCCTGTACCAATAGCGGGTGTTAGCTGCATAAAGCGACTTTTTATTGAGCGGGTTCAGCCTATGAGCCCACTACTTACAGCCTTAACATGTCGTTAAGATGTTAAGAAGCTCCTCCTACTCTGCACTGCTACCTGTATTACTTGCAACCTTTGAACCTGTATAAAAGATACTTGTCCACATACTCAATCAATCACAATCCAACCTCTCCACCATGCCAAAAACCATGTGCCAAAATTGTAGACCTGCACAAGGCTGGGATGGGCTACAGGACCATAGGCACGCAACTTGGTGAGAAGACAACAACTGTTGGTGTGATTATTAACAAAAAGGAAGAAACACAAGATGACTATGAAACTTTCCTCAGTATGGGGCTCCATGCAAGATCTCACCTCATGAGGTAATGATGATTTTGAGAAAGGTCAGAACTACATGGCAGGACCCGATCAATCAATTGAATTAAGCTGAGAACACAGTCTCAAAGATTACCGTTAGTACCACAAGACATGGATTAAAATCCTACAGGGAACACAAGGTCCCCGTGCTCACCCAAGCACATGTCCAGGCCCGTTTGAAGTTTTCCATTGACCATCTGATTGATCCAATTGAGGCATGAGAGAAGGTCATGTTGTCAGGTGCCACCAAAATAGAACATTTTGGTATGAACTCCACTTGCCATGTTTGAAGAAAGAGAAAGGAAAAATACCCAAGAACACCATCCTAATTGTACAGCATGGGGGTGCAAACATCATACTTCTGAAGGTCAAGGCCATGTATTGCAAGATTTTGGCTAATAACCGCCCTCCCTCAGTAAGAGCATTGAAGATGGGCCTAGGCATGACAAACACACAGCCAAGACAACGAAAGAGTGGTTCCGTTCCGAATCATTTCAAGGTCTCTGAGAATCCTTAAAGGTAGCACTAGAGGCCTAGTTTTACTGCCCCATCTTGGAGAACTTATTTGCATATTCTATTCATATAATTATGTAACCTCAGGAATATTCCACAATTTTAATTACATTGACAATTATTTACATTGCAAATCCAGTAGTGGCTACAAAGCCGGTTCCATTAGCGATCATTGTGTCGCTCTCATACACTGTCCCCTACGTAGGTGTATAGGGATGAATGAGGCGGCTGTAAACACTCGGGCACCGGCTTCTTGGCTCTCACAATCCTATGAGTGGCTGAATCTGTTCCACGAGCTGTTAGAGGCCATGGCTGGTAATGGGAACCGTCTTTACTAGGCATGGCTTGAGAGTAGAACATATGAAACCACGCTTCTCCCAAAGCCTAGACAATTCCAAAAGGAAATTTTAGATGTGAATATTATAAGGTGTCTGTCACATAGGAGCACATTTAAGCTGTTTTCCCTGCGTATTCCAGCTATCATGCCTGTGTTACCACAGATGAAGCCTGAAGCATTACAGCAGTTTGGTGCTTTGTGTCACTTCAAAATTGAGTATTAAATGCAAAAATAGTAGGTGCCAGGTATTTCTGGATATTTTATGCCAAACTAAAGTGCATTATAGTAAAGCCGGGGCTTAAACACACATGTCCTATGTAGTTGTCATATGTCAATATTTGGAACTGAATATATAGCATAGGCTTTCTGGAATATGTAGGTTACGAGATGATTGAATTTGGGATGTTACAAAAACTACCTGAACGTTCACAGTTTTTTTTAGAATAGGATCTCAATGCCGATAAAGAAAACATTGTAGAGCCTTAGGATATACCATTGGTGACCAGTTGTTAGGTTGGGCCATCAACAGAACAATAGTTCCTTTAAATCAGGGGCCATGGCATGGTGGATCCTAATACCAGGCAAAGTCATAGTGGTATAAATGTGTTGCTGCTCCTCTATAGGTGCCAGTCGGTGGATGTACTAGGTGGACATGGTCAAACTAACCTACCAGAGTAACGGTGGATCTAATAATGGGATCCAAGAAAAGACAGGGTTTTACCCCAGAAAATTTTGTATGGTGGATCCAGCAAACCGTAATTTGGCTCTGGGGGGCATATTTATTGCTAGCATTAGCGACTACTGCCAGTGGAGCGTGAGGGGACGGCCTGCCGAGTGGAGGGCGCAGCCGGGCGGGAGTGGGGGCGGGGCATTACTGTCCCCGCATCGGCGCACTCACTGCCACCGGTGACTTGCTACTGGCGTAGAATAAACGCTGCACAGCCTCCTGCCCCGATACATCAAGAGGCTTCCACCTCTTGATGTATCCCGCTGCAAATATGCGTGGCTATCATATGCTGGCACATGAGTGCTAGGGTATGATAAATGTCCCCCTGGGGGTGTAACTATTATCATTTATCATTCAGTTGGAGAAAGTTGTGAAAAAGATTTAGGAGAATTTATCACATGTAGAGGCATATAGGAAGAATAGAATCTACCTTTTATGTTTACTACTTACATATATGGATAGAAGACCCCAGACCAGACCCTAAATCAAATACAGACCTCAGATCAGGCATCAGTATTAAAATCACATTAAAATGATGCCCCTTATTTAATTGCACAGCTTAGACCAGACCCCATTTTTTCATACCATGGACCAGACCGTCCAAATATATTTATACTTGTGACTTCCTAAATAAATATCATATAATATTACAGACACCTAAAGGAACACTCCAGGCAAAGCTACTTAATAGAACAATACATGGAGCAGGACCTGGAGGGAGGAGCATGACTCATATTAATTGTATTCCTAGAACCTAGAGGCCTGCTAATGGGGGCACTCTGCTATTTTTATTAAAGGGGGGGGGGGGCTCTTCTGGACATTTTATTAATTGGAAGGGCTGCCATGCACATTTCATTAATGAGGTTAGAGGCCTGGGCATATTAGAGAGTAGTGGATGCATTTCCCACCCTTGGCTTAGACTCACGTCAATAAGTTTTCCCAGTTTTTTTGTAGTAAAATTAGACGCCGCAGCTTATTCTTGAGTCGGCTTATACCCAAGTATATACTGTATGTGGACATAGATATCACAGGTGCTCCCGCGATCCCTGTCTCGGTTCATGGGCGCACCCATGTGTGTAACCGCAGCCCCGAACTCACCTGTCCTGGTCTCCCTTCCTGCCTCGCAGGATCTTTGTGCCTAAGCCTTAGAGAAAGCTCCCTAGCGATATTCCTGCATTCCTGTGTTGCCATGTTCCTGCTCCTGAGTTCCCTTGTCCTCCGTTCCTGTGTGCCTGTGTTCCCATTCCCATGTGCCTGGACCTCCCGTTGCTGACCCCAGATTGGACTTGACATTGCATCTCTGCCCCCTGCCCTGACCCTGTGCCTGAACCTGACCACAAGTCTGTCTTCCACTAAGGTACCTCAACCCTGGCTGCCACTCGATTGTCCCTGTGTTTCCACTTGTGTTTTGTAACCTCAGATCATCCTTATTATTCTTGCCTTCTTATCTTGGGAATGGTTTCATGCATCAAGTCTTGACCCTTACCTAACCCTTAATCCATTTTCTCCCTGACTTAAGTCCTTTGCTCCCTGACTCTTAGGATATTTTTTATATCTTAATTTGATGTGAAAACCAATTGCTTTTAAAGGGAACTTGTCAACAAAAATTCTCCTAATCAACTATTACCGATATATTGTCAAGCAGCTTAACACCTTACAAATCATGTTTGTTTCCTGGTCCAGTGTGACGGCATCACCCAGAAAATAAACTTTAAAGTGAGATGTATATTGGTTGTATAATGTGAAGAACGCCCTCCTCTGAACGCCTCCTACCCTGTTATTGACATCATGCACCAGACTTCAGGAGATATAGTTAGGGATGCAGGACCACCAATTACAGTGAAGAGGGCGTTCTGTGGTGTGGAGTGCTTGACTTCAGTATTAAACTGTCTGCCTCCTTGAGGGAGATTTAAGCGAAATGAGTATTCATTTCAGCAGAGCTGAGTATTCCTAGGGGTTTTTTTAACTGGTAAGTTTTCTTTAAAGAGTTAACTCTTGGTGATGCCAGCACCAATCACAGGCATAGATAGGTGAGGTGGGTTGAGACAAACCCAGACAAGTTCTAATGGGTTAGGCACGGGGGACTTGGACTCGCAAAGTTTAATACAAACCCAAATTCTTCAGTTTGGTCCGCTCAACAGTAATGATCAGGAGTGGACATAGCAGTGCCTGTCCCTGCCTAAATTGTTTTCAAATTGTATTTTCTGGGTAGAGGATCCCATTAATCCTTTTTTATTTGGGAGGAAATTCCTGTGCTCCTGAATTTCATGGCTAATCATGTTTTGTGGACAGTAAGAGAGACATATAGGGGTTTTAAATGATGTGATACTAGATTATCTGTGCTCGTCTGTGGAGGTCACAACCTTATTATACATAGCCCAATAACTAATAAGAGGAACATCAAATGGATATAGAATGTGGTGCAAAAGCTTTAGTCTGGTATGGAAAAAATGCTACACACTACAAAAACTTTAGGAGACAGAAGTATTAATTCTTATTAATTACTACCGTATTTTTCAGACTATAAGGCACACAAAAAAAATCAGAAATCAAAGGTGCGCCTTATAGTCCAGTGCGCCTTATATATGAACCATACTTACAGGCAACAGCTGCCTTGAACTGTGCACAGGTCTGCCACCTGCTGGTCATTCATCCTTATAATCAGGTGCACCTTATAATCCGGTACGCCTTATATGTGAACCTAGATGTTTTAGCAGGCATTTATTGATGGTGCGCCTTATAATGCGGTGCACCTTATAGTCCAAAAAATACGGTAAATGCAAAGTTAATGAACAAAAGAGAAGTCTAAATCAAATCCCTATTAGGTGTTCCCATACTTTGCCTTTAAATCATAATAGATTTTTCTAATATTCTTGCAAACACATTTTGAAGAAACCTGGCGGGGAGGTTGTTCCAGACATCTTTTAAAACTAAACACAGATCTTTCAGTCTCTTCATGTTATCCCAGGCAGACTGCAGGATGATGATACAGGCGGTCTTAAGAACCGTCAAGGAAGCGACGGCGAAACGTGCGTCGGGGTGCTGTGGTGGTGGTCTGGGGCTAATTTGACCTGAGGCACAGGTATAATACTTTAACACTTGTGATTTAATTGTGATGTAGTTGATATTTCTTTGTGCTCGGTATAGCCCTTATTTCTACACTCATGGATTTATCTTGTAGATTGTTATGATGTATTACTCGATACTTTGGTTTATGCATCTGACCACCACCATTCTGTTTGTTTTTGTGGTTTTAATGTGTATGGTTTTAAAGTCCAATTTTTGATTGTCTATGTGCATTAATAAAGATTTATATTTTGTATTTTTTGGTACTTGTAGTATGTCACATGGTCTCGTATGTTTCTTGTTGGTATTCCCTATCTTGTATGTAACCCGGGGACTGCCTGTATCAGGGATGTGTGGAGACCATATCATCACTTGCAGGACTCTTTGTTCTTTATAACATTGTCCGAATGTTCCGGATTGTTATCCCGCTGACTAATAAATCTTTACCACTTCTATTAGCATCTATTAACTTCCATATTTGATAGTATTAGTATTTTTTCACACTACCATTGATACTTCATTTGGAGCCAACTGGAAAGGGATCTGAGTTTTTTTTCTTTTAAATTTGACAAAATTTTTCAAGTTACAAAAAAGTAAAAAAATCGAAAATAGGAAACATATGAAATATTTGCAACGAAATAAAGAACAGATTGAGATGAATGGGTTTGACTAGTTTCCTCCCGTACTTGGAACAACAGGCGTATCTCTCCCTACCTGTCATTGCACATCAGGGTGCACTGTGCGGGTTGTTCTTGTATAATTATTTATATGGGAAAAGGAAGTTCTGAAACTTGCTGTAATAATTATTTGTGTTTACAGTTATGGATCTTTTGCAATAAAAACCATCTCGGTCACATACTTCATTGTAATGTAACCTAATCTACAAGACTGCTGCTTATGTTCCTGAAGAAAGTTGGGCACTGCCCAATGTCACTGTTGCATTATTTGAAAGGCTTGACATAAATTTTAACATTACGCACATCATAAACTTTTACTGCCTTTTCATACTCTTCATTCTCTGTAGAAAGACTGCCGCCTTGCCTAAATAAGTCATAAAGGCTACACTTAACACTAGACTTTTCTAAGGGGCTTCAAAAAATAAAGGAAAATTCTTGTGCCGTGGCTGATGTAGAATATACCTATTGTATGGACGGCTTACAAATCTCCAATATCACATATATAAAGTGCTTACCTCTAATAAAATACATCTTTATTTATATTCTCCATAAGTATCTCTGTATCGATCTTCATATCTATCTCTGTATCTATATATTTATCTATCTATCTATCTATCTATCTATCTATCTCATATCTATCTATCTATCTATCTATCTATCTATCTTTGGTAATTTATTATACTTTAGTCCTAGGCTACAATAAACAGCTATAGCAGTTATCTAATGTGTCTGTAATGAAGCTTTAGTGTTAATCCTGATTCTTGTGACAACCCAACATTTTTAAAATCCAATTGTCACAGAGACCAAAAAAGTTCTGGCTGGGATTACAATGATAAAATATACAGTTCTGACTTACATACAAACTCAACTTAAGAACAAACCTACAGTCCCTATCTTGTATGTAACCCGGGGACTGCCTGTAGTTGCAAATTCACTAAAGAGCCCTAACTCCTTAACAGCCAGATGTATCAGACACTAATATATATCTGACCTGCAGAAAAGCAGGTAAAAAAAGGCAGGCGTAAAACTCCAGACTAATGATTTTTATCTATTAGTTTTTTCACATTTTTATTGTTCGTTATAAAAAAAAAGAGTTCCAGACTAACGATGCATGTGCCCAAATATATTTAGATGTAAACCAGAATATATATTTGTAGTGTGTGCAGAGGTGTTCTCCCAGTCACTTACCCTTTGCCAGGGTCTTTAGATATGTAAGATACATACAGTTCAGTCTGTGTGTGATGTAATATCACATGTATAACCAGTGTCGGACTGGAGTACCTTGGGCCCACCAGAGAAAATCTTTTTTGGGGCCCACCTTTCATGTATATAGAAAGAATACTACAGAACCCAAAACACGTTGGGGCAGATTTATCAGAAGCATTGAACATTGACAGCGTAAACGGAAACAGAACCAGGTATCATCCAGCCTCGCGATGTATTAATCTGGATGATAAATATGTTGTAGCAATAATAAATAATTCTTTATATAGCGCACACAGATTATGCAGCGCTGCACAGAACTAGTCACTATCTATCATCTATCTATCTCATATCTATCTATCTCATATCTATCTATCTATCTATCTCATATCTATCTATCTATCTATCTATCTATCATCTATCTATCTCTATCTATCATATTTATCTCTATCATCTATCTATCTATCTATCTATCTATCTATCTATCTATCTATCTCTATCTATCATATCTATCTACCTACCTATCTTCTGTCTATCTCTATCATCTATCTATCCATCTATCTATCTCCTATCTATCTATCTATCCATCTATCTATCTATCTCATATATATCTATCTCATATCTATCTATCCATCCATCTATCTATCTATCTATCTATCTATCTCATATCTATCCATCCATCTATCTATCTATCTATCTATCTCATATCTATCTATCTCATATCTATCCATCCATCCATCTATCTATCTATCATCTATCTATCCATCTATCTCTGTGAGACGCTCTGCTATCAATCATGTCAGAGATTTATCATGGCCTGTGTACCTGAAAACAGGTGCACAAGCCGTGATTTAGACGGAATTCCTGGCACAGAGCTTGGAATTGTGACTACTCCGCCCTCTTTGCTGGTTGGACGGGGAGGAAGCGCTGCTGGGATGTGCAGTGGGCCAGTGCGGGGCAGGAAAGACAGATATAGCCTGCGCCAGGTTCAGTGCCAGTTCTGTGCCATTCAGACGCAGAACTGAGCTGGGCGCACAATGGGGCACATTTACTTACTCGGTCCCTGCGCGATTCCCGATCCAGATTGTCCGACAAGGATGAACTCTGACGCGATTCACGTAGATCGAGCGCCCAATATCCTGCATGTGTCACTCCCCGCTCAGGTCCGCCAGAGTTTACCTTCTTCTTCCAGGTGCAAGTAAGTGCTTGGCTTGCGACACAATTTCAAAGTTAAATCCCGCGGTTTGTCCAAATCGGTTTGGCCCGCCCCCCGATTTGTGTCACATGAAAGCTGGCACCGAGGCGCCAAAATCCTCTGCTAAATGCTGCGCAGTTCGGAAATAGTCGGACTATCCGACCAAAGTGCAGCCGCAGGACCCTTAGTAAATGAGCCCCAATGTGCCCGGCAATTAGGCACACGCCTCCGGATATTTATCAGAGGGCCGGAGTGTAAGATAAATCCCCCCCCCAGTATGTGTTGTGCCCCACTCTGGGTAACACTCAGAGATATCACTGTGTTCTCTACGAAATGAAAATTTTCCTTGAGAACATTTCTTGACACAGAGCAATAATTCCTTCCATCCTTACGGGATAATTGACATGACACATTATACATTCTACATCTTGTACAAGGTAACATTATCTTTATCTATGTCACATTTCCGATGTGAAGTGATGAGGGGGAGTTTAATTGCCCTATGACCAGTGATAGATCTTCTGATATTTAACAGCCCACGAAATAATAACAAGATTTAATGACACACTTAAATGTAGAGTCCCGCTGCTCGGGTTTAAGACCACAAATCCACTTAATCTCTTAAAAGTTCACCCTTAATCTCCAAAATGTTCTCTGCAACATGTAACCCAACGGTGATTACTGAAATCTGGAAAATAGATATCCCATCTTCAAAGCCTATGACATGTACTTGGAGGTCACAAATCAATGGCACCGGTTATAAATACTGCAAAATACGGGCTCGCGGCTACTCCATGTATACATTCTGCTGAAAAGCCATTAAGTATCTATGTCACAAGTAAATAGTTAATGAGTTGTAGAACATATCTTGGACACTAAGGTTGATCACAACTCGTTGTTGACCTGTGACATGGGAGTCAATGAGGGTCGTAAGTACAGATTCCTTTAAATAGCTTAACCTTTTTGGCAAATTTTGGTAACATGCATCTGGTCCCAGCTGCGTCTGCCCGTCAGAAAGATCTCTCCTTGTTGGACAGTTCAACTGCTGAACTGCCGCGATCAAGCACGATCGTGATGGCCAAGGGAGGAGACAGGGGCAAAGGAGTTTCCTCTTTCACTCCCTCGCAGCGCGATCGCAAGGTGCCAGAGGTCTGATGAAAAAAAATAAAAAATTAAAAAAAAAACAATACAAAAAAAATCACCATTTCCGTATATATAGTTAAGAAAATAAAATAACAACCCCCTCCCCCCTCACAAAATTGGTATTGTCGCGGCCGTTGCAACCTTGGTCAAACAGATATTATATTATTATACACGTATTACAAAGGGTAAAAAAAAATAACAATTTTAGTGCTTTCTACCTCCAAAAATAAATACAGGTAGTCCCCTACTTAGGAACACTCGACTTACAGACAACCCCTAGTTTTTAATTTACTGTACTTTAGCCCCAGAGTACAATGATCCGCTATAACAGTTATCACAGGTGTCTGTAATGAAGCTTTAGTGTTACTCCTGGTTCTTATGACAATCCAACATTTTTAAAATCCAATTGTCACAGAGACGAAAAACAATCTGGCTGGGATTACAATTATAAAGTATACAGTTCTGATTTACATACAAATTCAACTTATCAAGAAACCGGCAGAACCTATCTTGTACGTAACCTGGGGAATACCTGTAATAGAAAGAGAGAAAAAAAGTCAGGTGTACCCTATAATAATTCCAAACTATCTGTTAACTTTACCCACAATAAACTAACCCTACTAATCCTCTTTGGATTGAGGAATAAAAATGTTACAGCTCTCAGAATCTGGGGACACATGGGCAAATGTGCTTTCCTTAAAAGGTGTTTAATTTGCTGTAGTAGTAAAACATAAGAAAACCTGTGCAGCTGTCTCTTTACTCGTTCTCACCTACAGAATATTTTTATCACATTTATTATACTGTATGGTGAACTGCGTAAAAGTTTTATTTAAAAAAACAAGTGGCAAAACAACGGTTTGATTCTGTTCCACTGCAGAAAAGAATTGATAAATTTGAATCTTTGTGCTATTATTACCATCAAAATTAACCCATTGAAAAATACAAATCTTACCGCAAAAAACAAGCCCTCAAATGGCCATGTCAGATTAAAAATAAAAAAGGTCTGTTTCCTGCCGTTCCTGAAGGCCATTGTAGGCTGTGGGTGTCCTTAATGTTCATATTTTGTTCCCCCCCTTATGAGAAGTGTATTATGGTTGTACTTTCATATGTTGTGACTATTTAGTAGTTAGGGGCAGACTCACCTCTTGGGGAGACACCTTTATTCTAAAAAAAAGTAAATAAATTAGTGTTTATTTAGTAGTATTGTAGGAAGAAGGGTATTTATTAATTAAAAGATATTTTGCTTCTTCCTTTGTGAATAGGTGTTTCTGTATGTAAATTAGGCTGAAGGGCTCCAGAGGATGCTACTAGATCCAGCATCGGCATCATGCCACCCGTAGCCCTTCTAACCTGCCTGCTGCCTCCTCTTCCCACCCAATCCTGCATCCAGAGCTCATGTCATCGGGAGGGTGGTGGAGAAGAAGCGGGTGGTAAAAGGGCTGTGGGGGGGAGGGGTGATGGTAAATTAGCCACCTGGAGCACTTCAGCTTAATTTACATATAGATAAAAGTCTTTTTCAAAAGGAACCAACCTGCCATTATTGATAATAAAGATATGCCGGGGATAAGCTTTTTAACCTCTGCAAATCACTTGTGGTGCTTTGAAGAGGTTAAATCCATTTTCAAATATTTGCCCCTTTTCCAAAGCTTATTACCCCAGAACCCTTCGACAGGGGCGTAACTTGAGGGGGTGCAGAGGGTGCGATCGCAACTGGGCCCAAGAGGTTTAGGGGGCCCTTATGGTGTCACTTTCCCATATGAGAAGACTATTACTATAATCCATACATTATATTCGGGGGTTGGCACAAACTTTGCACTGGGGCCCATCAGCTTCTAGTTACCCCACTGCCCTTTGACTTAATTTACAGCCTGAAATCACCTATAATCTATGCCAGAATTAAGCTTTTCAACCTCTACAAATCACTGGTGCTTTGCAAGAGTTAAATCAGGTGCAAGATTTCCTTTAGAGATTTGAGCTACAGATTTTTATATAAAATAAATGAATGGGGCACATAAGAACCTGTGAGAACCCGTCATCAGGTTTAATGGATGAAATCTTGATGACAGCTTCCCTTTAAGTCCTAGAAATCTCCTTTGTGTTACCACAGTAAAAGTATTGGCTGCTAATAGATAATTTTTCACCCATCTACTGTGTCTTTAAATCCAGTCTCACTCTCTGCAATGGTATATATCTGTTAATTGCCCTCGTATTGCATGTGTCTGTTTCTTTCTGTAACATTTGACCCTTTTCTGTCCTACCTGATTTAATGTTCATCTATGCCCCTCAATGAGTTTGTTTTTCTCTGTTCAGAACTTGATCCACATGCGTTAAGTCTCCTAGATTAATTGTTTTATGAGCTAAATGAGGGCCTGGTCTCTTGTCTAGAGATGAGCGAACACTAAAATGCTCGGGTACTCGTTATTCGAGACGAACTTTTCCCGATGCTCGAGTGCTCGTCTCGAATAACGAACCCCATTGAAGTCAATGGGAGACTCGAGCATTTTTCAAGGGGACCAAGGCTCTGCACAGGGAAGCTTGGCCAAACACCTGGGAACCTCAGAAAAGGATGGAAACACCACGGAAATGGACAGGAAACAGCAGGGGCAGCATGCATGGATGCCTCTGAGGCTGCCTAATCGCACCATTATGCCAAAATTATGGGCAACAGCATGGCCATGACAGAGTGACAGAATGAAGCTAGATAGCATCTAAAACATCGCTGTCTCTAACATCATGTCCTCTCTCTTCTTGAAACTTAATCTTTCTAAGACTGAACTTCTTGTCTTTCCACCATCTACTAACCTAACCACCCCTGACCTCTCCATCTCGGTCTGTGGGATCACTATAGCACCGAGGCAGCAGGCCGCTGTCTTGGGGTTGTGCTGGACTCTGACCTCTCCTTTTTACCATATATTCAATCTCTTGCTCGCTCTTGCCGTATGCATCTCAGAAACATCTCCAGAATCCGGCCGTTTCTGACATTTGAAACTTCTAAAATGCTAATTGTTGCACTTATTCACTCTCGACTAGACTACTGTAACTCCCTACTAATTGGTCTTCCACTCTCTAAACTCTCTCCTCTTCAATCTATTCTTAATGCAGCAGCCAGGCTCGTCTTTCAGGCCAAACGCTACACGGATGCCTCCAGTTTGTGCCAATCACTGCACTGGCTACCTGTCTCCTTCCGTATTCACTTTAAGATAATAACCCTCATCCACAAAGCTCTGAATAATGCTGCACCTCCCTATCTCTCTTCTCTCATCTCAGTCTATCGCCCTTCCCGTGCTCTTCGATCTGCCAGTGACATTAGATTAATCTCTACCTTAATTCGAACCTCCCATGCACGTATCCAGGACTTTTCCCGAGTTGCACCAATTCTCTGGAATGCCCTTCCCCAGACTCTGAGACTAATGCCTACCCTCCAAAGCTTCCAATGTGCTCTTAAAACCCATCTCTTTAGGCAAGCCTATCACACTCGCTAACTGCTTGAAATGTCAACTCTCCCTTTACTAATTCATCCTATCTCCCATCTGTTATCTGGCAAACAGCTGATATATACCAAGCTCCAGGCTTCTCTGCAGTCTTTTTCACCTAGGACCCTGTAAATAAGATGGCGGCTGATGGCTGGTCCAAGCAGCAACATCGTTGTTTAGTAAATTATTTATTAAATTATTTAATATTGTTCCCTTATAAAGAATGGCTGGACCATTATACAACCTCTTGTGTCACCCCCTCATCCTCATAGTCTGTAAGCTCTTGTGTCACCCCCTCATCCTCATAGACTGTAAGCTCTTGTGTCATCCCTCATCCTCATAGTTTGTAAGCTCTTGTGAGCAGGGCCCTCACTACTATTGTTCCATATGACTGTTTGTTCTTTGTAATGTAATATAGTTGTATATGTCCCCTATGATTTGTAAAGCGCTACGGAATTTGATGGCGCTATATAAATAAAGATTATTATTATTAATATTTGTGGGAATGTTTACGATGTATAAAATACGGATGACACCATCACATCTATTGTTCACTGTGGATCTCTTTTTGTTCCTTTGTTTTTTCATTCATTACGATTCATTGATGAAAAGTAATAATTTTGCCAATGATATTTTGCCTGAGAATTATAAATATCTGTCAGAACTAGACCCTGGGAAAATGGCAAAAATACAAGTCTTTATGAACAGTAAAGGCCCAATAAAAGTTTACAGACTGGAGTTCAATGGAATCGGAACACATACAGTATTTACAAAGAAATAAAAGAAAGCCAAAAGAAATTGGAAAATTCCAAACCTCAGGCGTTTCATCATTGTGCGCGGCCAATAGACTTACACTCCGCTTTCCTGCTCCGCTGCATCTTCTGCCAAACACATTTTATATTCTGGTACCAGGAGATAAAACAGGAACAACCTAAAATCTACGAGGTCTAACAGTCTGATGGATGTTGTGTGCAGTGAGAGGAGATGATTCAGGAGATGCAAAGAGACAAGAGGTTTATGACCAGAATCCTCCGTTTTCAGAATTCTGTTTGTTCGTCGTTGTGTTCCAAGGTTTAATCTATTGTGTCGGCGAGTCTGGTTTAAAGGCTGAAACTCAAAAGTCAAGTACATTCAATAAATGAGATGCCAGGAATCATTGGGCCCACCAGAAGACATGATTATTGGGGTGCACTCTCCATCCAGAGGCGTAACTAAATCGGTAGCAATAGCAGCTGCTATGGGGCCCACAGTGTCAGGGGGCCTCAGCATCTAGGGTTTTGGTTTTGTATATGCTGTATGTGTGTGCATATCTGATGTGTATATGCTGTATTTCTTTGTAAAAGATGCATAGCTTTATATGCTGTATGTATGTATATATGGTGTGCATATACTGTGTTTGATTGTAACTCACATGTGTGAGTAAACAAATAGGTATATTTTTTATGGGGTAATAGGGGCCCTATTCAGAATTCTGCTTTGGGGCTCTGCCTCTCCTAGTTACTCCCCTGTCTCCATTTATGTTGAACATGCACCCATCCACTTTTATCTTTGTATTCATTGGACACATCATCAACAACATATGTTTAATTGTGACCCCTCCCATAAAATATAAACTGCAATGACCAGAATTTGGCAGTGGGTCATCCTGAATGGGGGGGGGGGGAGGTGTTTTCTGTTGCACTTTTGAGGAACCATTAAAGTTGCAGAGCCATGACCCATTGGAAAATGCAGTCATTTACTAAGGGCCCGATTCGCGTTTTCCCGGCGTGTTACCCGAATATTTCCAATTTGCGCCGATTTTCCATGAATTGCCCTGGGTTTTTGGCGCACGCGATCGGATTTTGGCGCATCGGTGCTGGCATGCACACGACGGAAATCGGGGGCCGTGGCCGAACGAAAACTCGACGGATTTGGAAAAACCGCCGCATCTAAAACAAAAGATTGGTCGCATGGGCCATACTCACATGCACCAGAAAGAGATCAGTGAACTCCGACGCAACTCGCCGGACCTCGGCACAGCAGCGACACCTGGTGGACATCGGGCGCAGGACCTTCATGAATCGCCGGAAGACCCAAACGCTCGTCCGAGAAGCCGCTGCTGGAACGCGAAGTTAATGTCCCCCTCTATATCAACTCTATAACAAATATCACAGGTGTCAAATATTCCTGCATGATGGGATGTAACACAATGGGGCATATTTACTTACCTGGACCTGTCGCGATCCCCGATTCGGATGGCCCAACGAGGATGAAGTCTGTCGGGATTCATGAAGATCATGTGTCTGACTTCCTGCATTAGTCGCTTCCCCGCCCAGGTCCGCCGGAATTCATTTTCTTCTTCCTGGTGCTTGTAAGTGCGTGTCTTGCGACACAATTCTAAATGTTAAATCTTGCGCGTTGTCCGAATCCATCAAGTTGTCCGATGGCCATGCCCCCTGATTTCTGTCATGTGCAAGCCATTGCCAATGCACCAAAATCCGATCGCGTGCGCCAAAATCCCAGGGCAATTCTTCACAAAATGGAAATTGTCGGGAAACCCGACGAAAATGCACTCCGCGGACCCTTACTAATTGTGCCCCATTGGGTCTCAAGGTGAACAAAAACTCCTATCCAAGTTACTAATAATAATCTGACCGGTTCCTGTCACACAGTTATAAACAAAGATGTGACAGTTAAGCCTCCCTGACTGTATACTTATGGAGTATATTGTAAGAATATCTGAAGAATATAGAGAAATATGAGAAATAGAAAAGAAAGAAGCAGTAAATCCTGATCCTTCTCTTTGGGATCCCCTGCAGCTGCTAACTGTGGGGAACTCAACATTCGGCTGCTTACTCCTGCAGCCACCTAATGCATGCAAATTATATATAGGGTCGGCTGTCCTGAATTAGCAAAGGGAGACTTAATAGTAACTAGTCTCCATTCATTAACTTAGAAGGACGGACAATTAGAGATAGAACTTTCAGTGGATAAATTTGAGAAAATTTAACAATAATTTAATGGCCCAAAAAGAGCTATTTCTTATGTCCAGTCATCTGGCAGTTTATCCGAAATTTGGTTACACTTTACATTTTAAAATCTTGTGTTGCACTTAGGGAAAGTCAGGAAAAATAGTATCAGCCACCACATCAATAAATATACAGGGAAATTCCATTCCAGTATTTTATCATCACATCCATTATAGTAGAAGTGAATAGTCTACAAATGTAGCACTGTGAAAAATTTCAGTATAATTTATCTGGAGGGGAATTCCAAACATCTGACTCTCCTGTAGGGGTATAAGACAGGATGTCCCATTGTGTTTTATAAGAATTATATTAATCTGACCTTTTTAATAGGTAAATTATTGCCTTTTTAATGTATTAAACATTATGGTGTGCAAAATAAAAAATACTCAATTCCCCAAAATTTACCAATAACAAAGAGCTGTCTTTCATACCACAACTGACCACACTGTACTTCTAAATAATATATACCCCTCACACCACAACTGACCACACTGTGCTCCCACATAAATCATATTTACCCATCACACCACAAGGCGGTACTAAAATCACCATAGACAGGGGGCATCCTCTACACCTAGAGGAGAGGCAGTTCTACCATCACCATAGACAGGTAGAATCCTCTACACCTAGAGAGAGGAGGTCTAACCATCACCAAGACAGGTGCATCCTCTATCACCTAGAGGATAGGTGGTTCTACCCATCACCATAGACAGGGGAGCATCCTCTACACCAAGAGAGAGGTGGTTCACCATCACCATAGACAGCGGGCATCCTCTACACCTAGAGGAGAGAGGTCTCTACCATAAACCATAGACAGGAGCCATCCTCTACCCCTAGAGGAGAGGCAGTTCTATCACACCATAGACAGGGGGCTCCCTCTAACACCCGAGGTAGAGGATGTTCTCCATCACCAAGGACAGGGAGCATCCTCTACAAACTAGAGGAGAGGCGGTTCTACCATCACCATAGACAGGTAGCATCTCTATACCTAGAGGATAGGTGGTTCTTACCATCACCATAGACAGGGGGCATCCTCTTCACCAGAGGAAAGGTGGTTCTACCAACCATCACCATAGACCAGGGCATCCTCTACACCTAGAGGAGAGGCTGTTCTACCATCACCATAGACAGGGGACATCCTCTACGCCTAGAGGAGAGGAAGTTCTACCATCACCATAGAGAGGGAGCATCCTCTACACCTAGAGGAGAGGCGGTGTTCTACCATCCCCATAGATGGGAATTCTTTACTGCAAGAGCAGAGGGACTATGGAACTCTGTGTCTCCTTTACACTCATCCAGCCCCCTCCCCATTTCCTGTCATGTGCATTGACTAGGCAGGGAGAGAAAGGGATGTTGTGGAGAAGATGATGAATGTATGAGGAGACTGAGACAAAGCCAACCCATTGCAGCAGCTTCCCCCAGGTCATGTGAAATAAAGTTTTTTAAAGTACTGAAATTATTCCAAATGCTGACAAAGGCATTTAAAATCAGCATAGCACAGTCTATTGGAATCTGTCACCAGCTAAAATCACATGCCTGGTGACAGGTCCACTTTAATTAGGGATTTTATTTTATTTTACAGAGTGAAATGTAAAATGATAAGAATATTTTCTCTTCTGGTCTAGGACAATGACTCAGCTTCGATATCACAATCACAGCTTTGTCTTTCAAGAAAGTTCCAGAAATTGACAAATTGCCTTCAATATATTTTTTGTGGTCCACTTTACAAATCTCTGCTCTCCCCAATTTCCTATTTACAGACCCGGGTAGGGTTACAACGATTTTTTTTTTTTCTCTTTACAACATTTTCAATGTAATGGCTAAAATCTGGCGTAACAATCTGCATTTCTAACCACTCGTAATCTTCTCCTTCAACTGATTCCAATAGTCATTTTCACTGGTAGCAGAAACGCTTTGTGGTTTATTGGAAACTTTCTTTTTTTATAGGCACGGTGAACTTTTCCCCTTCCTTTACAGAGAAATATTCTTGAGAAATGTTAAAGCAAGTCCAAATGCAGTTTTTTTTAAAACTTCGGTTTCAATCCCCAGAAGGTATTGAAAGCTTAAAAATCATATTGCACTTTTTTTTTAAGATATAGAGATGTTATGAACTTCTTCCTCAAGTTTATGATTTCAGCTGCAAAGCTCAGTAGATGTCTGTACTTCTACTTAGACGTATGTGATATGTGTATAATGCATGGGAAATCGGAGGTTTTCCCAGGCTGTCCATCTGTAGGCCTAGTTTTCCTATCAATGGACCTCAGGCTAACGGAAAAGTTGGCAATCATGCAAAAAACTGTAATAATGGGCTTAGTTTTGTCACATCTGGTGGATTCCCTTCTGCGTTCCTCCTAGAATAAGCATCTTGGACACAACGTAATGGAATAAATTTATTATGTTGAGTAAACTTTAAAGCCAAAAACATTTCATATTTTTTTGTGCTCTTTAAACATTTTAACCCAGTCGTAGACTCTTTCATTGAGGGGTGGTCATCATCCAGACGTTTGCCGA
Source organism: Engystomops pustulosus (assembly GCA_019512145.1). Lineage (NCBI taxonomy): Eukaryota > Metazoa > Chordata > Amphibia > Anura > Leptodactylidae > Engystomops > Engystomops pustulosus. The sequence goes on along the minus strand of CM033643.1, from coordinate 10,256,910 downwards.
GATATGACCACCAACTGTAGACCTTATACGTGTCGAGCCAACTGGAAAATTCCCATGGATTGTGTTGAAATAAAATGTTGTCAAAACATTAATAGGGAATACAAATATTATATAGTTAGATCCTCAACTTCAGATCCAGGACCCACCAAAAAATGGTGGAGTCTATTCTGACGAGAAAGATCATCTACCGCATGAGAATAGTTGACATGAAGGTCATGTTCTGCTCTCATAGACTTGGAACAACCATGTACTTCATTTGAAAAGCTGACAGAGGAAATGTATGGCCAGCTGTAGAGTTTTTGGATGTAATAGTTGATCTCCAGGGTCTATCCCCTGGTACATTTCCTTCCATTTTTCTCCTAGAGTAAGAATTTTGGACACAACTTCTTAGGCTATTATTGACAAAACTGTCTTTTAATCTGTGTACTTTGTGTTACATACTTTCTCACTGAGAAGCTTCTGCAATTTTTACATAGTGTCCATCTATTACTTGGGTACCTGATTATGTAAAGGCTATCATATGATATTACATTTCCTTAAGAGCACATTTTCATATTTTTTTAAATATTTTATAACCCAAATCAATGTGACTGGATTTCTTCCTAATAGTTTTTTCCACCTAAAAGATTTTTAAAAAAAATCCTTGCACTCATTGATAAAGTATTGCAACCTACAAATATGACAAAGATTGAAATTTCTTTAAACCTTTAACTCATTCCATTAGTAATTATCACTTTCAGGAGGATTTTAATTGATCTCAGGGTGATGACCTTTCCACATTCAGGACCATGGATAGGGACCATCAAGAAATACATAAATCTTGGTCATTTTGGCACATTATAATGTAACATTAGGTTGCGCTGCCATAAAGAGAGAGTTGTTGTTCAGCTTTCTTCTCCAATCACCAATTGGCTGATTGTTTTGCACCAAACACTCCTTTTCAACTGACTGACCAATAGTAAACAATAGGGGGCACTCTTTGTAATGTCTATATGCCCCCTTTTTCAAATAAGCATTGGGTGTTGACTATGTCGTTCCTTTGGTTCTGGCAACTGAAACACCAAGCGATCAGTTATAATGAGAGGTAGAAGTGTGGATATTCTGGTTCTGCCAATCAGACGTAGGCTCTATGTTGAAAATATGGTGGAACGGCCCACGGATTGAAACTAACATTCACTAACAGATTTCAGTAAGAAACTTGAGAGCTCATACTTGGATCCCTGACGATCCTTTCGCGATCTCTACACGTAAGACTAGACTTGATGAAGCACTTTGCATAGTACGAAATGCGTTGTCCAAAAAAATTTCCAAATAAAAGAAACCCTTTACCCCCGAGTACCAGCGCCATCCAGATTTTTCTTTTTCCTACATAGGGAGTTACAACCTGTAGCCTACCCTCCAATCTATCTCATCCTTGCATTGTTCTACTATGCATTATCTAGGTGCAATATTACAAATAAAAAAGGCGTCACGTGCCACCAAGAGTAATTCCTAGACCGGAGAGGTCCTCCATCACTCCTTCTGTGGGAGAGAGAGAATTGTTGAGGTTCACCTCATTCAACACATTTGTCTGCTAATTGTGGGAGGTTGTACGTACTTTATGTAGTGGATGTTCTTCCAGGATTCAGGTGATCTGGCTCTATGGCTGAGATGGATATCTAGACTTCATAAACACAAAAAAGAAAGCAGATGTGTATGGATGAACGAATAGCAAATTTTATTAGTTGGATAAATCTTTTGTTTAAAAACAGTTAAAAAAACCCTCCAAACAAGGGTTGGGTGACAAAGTTCAACCCAAAGTTCAACCCAAAGTTTAAACAAGATAGAAAAATTACATAACACAGGAGTGCTAGAAACAATTACCAAAAGGTCCAACACGGCTACACCATCCAGAGAAAAGGTTCAAAGGTTGGGACGCAGAAGTATACAATATTACTCTAATAGGTACATAACATAACTATGGCGCCCAACAAACAATATCATAGAACAAACATAAATAGAGGGTGATATTACCGTGTGGAGGGGGATAAATGGGGAGAGAAGGGATGCCCCACACGTATTGCCCGGCACACGGGCTTCGTCAGGGGATGCCGGTCTACAAAAAGTCACAAACTTAAATATTAAAAGCTGCTCTGATGTCACACAGTTCGTCCCCCCCAGAATACCGCCCAGACCCCTAGACTAGACTTGCTATAAATAGCAATGAATGGACCCAAATCCTTAATGATTAGCAAGATGTTCGGTTCCATGTCTGTCTCACCACCAAGCTGTGCGATCAGTGCTGGTTGTTACTTGAGGGGGTAATCAATCTATATCGAACCTGCACAGAACTTTCAGGTTCATGGATGCTACTGGTAGGGGTGAGCATTCGGTTTGGTAACTGAACATGGACGAACCCAAACCTGAATGGGTGGGCTGATCTTTAGCTATACAAGCACCCAGTTGGCGTCGCCTACGACTATTGCTGACTATGTCCTTTCTCCTTCCTTATTAGTCATTATTTTTCTTTCATTTCTACAGTTTCTTCCCTTCTTTTTATTTTATTTTTTTTTTTTGCTGCTCTGTTTATCCATTATTTCATTTTATGGTATGAAAGTATGGATAGCCGGGATGGTTTCATATATTGTTTTAAATGGTAATATATTGGGGCAGATTTACTTACCCGGTCCTGTCGCGATCCAGCGGCGCGTTCTCTGTCGAGGATTCGGGTCTTCCGGCAGTGCGCCCGATGTCCACCAGGTGTCGCTGCTGCGCTGAAGTCCGTTGGAGTTCACTGAAGTTCACGATCCTATTCCTGGTGCAGGTAAGTGTGTGTCAAGCGCCATTTTTTTTTTAAATTCTGCGGTTTTGCTGAATACATCGGGTTTTCCGCTGACCACACCCCCCGATTTCCGTCACGTGAAAGCCTGCGCGGATGCGCAACAAACCGATCACATGCGCCAAAAACCCGGGGCAATTCAGGAAAAAATGGCGCAAATTGTAAATGACCCACACTATCTATTTACACTACACAATAATTTCTTAAAATAGAGCTGAACTATATTCTACTATCAAAATCAGGCATGATAAACCAGGGCCACTTACTCATAAATCCAGGATCCAGGCACCGTGACTGTGGAAATCTTCTTATATTTGTTATCCATAGCCTCCTTTCTTCCAGAATCAAGTTTTAAAATTATGCTAATAAGCCACAAGGCCTCTGGGGGCATTATCAGAGATTTACAGGCTGCTACAATGAGGAGAACATGTATCACCTTGCCCATACCTGCTTGGCTCATTGTAACGGCCTGTAAATCTACAACATGGAGGGGCTCCCAGAGCCCTTCAGGGTCATTAGCATAGTTGTGAAAGTTGTGACCATGGATAGCAAATATAAGTATATTACCATAGTCAAAGTCATTTTCTTTAAAGAATATAATAGTCACATAGTCATAATTTTTAATAAAATTCCTTCTAAATCATCAAATAAACTTTTTTTTTAAATCAACTTTACATATTTATCCCGCTTTTTAATAATATTGTATCCTTAGTCTGCAAAATGACTTTTGAGCTAAAAAAAATTGATATAACATTTATAGAAGAGATATTTATTATTACATCTGTTGGGGAGGAAACAATCAAAACCCCCACAGCTCAGCTGTTCTCAGCAGCTGATAGGAAAGTGCAAGTAAGGGGCCAGCGCAGCTGTTCCACACCGAGGATTTCTCTGTAACCTACAGGGTCTAACACCTACCGTTCCATCATGATCACAGCTCCAGGCCTGACATTGCTCTTGCTGGAGTGTCATGACCAGTAGTAACATGGCCGGCGTCAGCACTGGACATAACTGGGCAAGTCCCGGGGCCCAGAGCTGCTGGGGGGGGGGCAAACATACGGATGTTGATAATCCATGGGATTGAGGGAGATATATGTAATGAATCCATAGGGGGTGAGGGGGGGCTTTATATAAAATACCCATGAGGGGGCTGTTTGGGATGATAAAATAGGGATTACTTTTGCTTTGGTTTCATAACTATATCCTTCCTTCTGACATTAAAAAATTACTGATCACCTAAGTGAAAGAGGCACAGCGGGCAACTTATGTCACAAATCTTAGTGCACAGAATATGGTTGAAGGGTTTACAATGCTTAAATTGAAAGACGACAAAGGAGAAAGTATTGCAGTGCCGGCGCCAGCACTGGGCATGCCTGGGCAAGTGCCGGGGCCTGAGCTGCTGGGGGCCGCACATATGGATGTTGATAATCCATGTGATTGAGGGGGATGTATCTAATGAATCCATAGCTTACAGTCTATGAGGATGAGGGGGTGACACAAGAGCTTACAGTCTATGAGGATGAGAGGGGGATACAAGAGCTTACAGTCTATGAGGATGAGGGGGTGACACAAGAGCTTACAGTCTATGAGGATGAGGGGGTGACACAAGAGCTTACAGTCTATGAGGATGAGAGGGGGATACAAGAGTTTACAGTCTATGAGGATGAGAGGGGGATACAAGAGCTTACAGTCTATGAGGATGAGAGGGGGACACAAGAGGTATAAGAGCTTGTATAATGGTCCAGTCATTCTTTACAAGGGAACAGTATAAAATATTTTAATTGATAAAAATGCTGCTGCTTGAACCAGTCATCAGCCGCTATCTTATTTACAGGGTCCAAGGTGAATGGGACTGCAGAGAAGCCTGGAGCTTGATATCTGCCGGATAACAGACAAGAAGAGGACACAGGATGGATTACTAAAGAGAGTTGAAATTTCATGCAGGTAGCGAGTGTGATAGATCTGCCTAAGGAGATTGGTTTTGAGAGCACATATGAACCTTTGGAGGGTGGGTATTAGTCTGATAGTCCGGGGAAGGTCAATCCAGAGAATTGGTGCAGCTCGGAAGAAGTCCTGGAGAGGGAGGTACAAATTAAGGTAGAGATTAATCTAATATCACTGGCAGATTGAAGAGCACGGGTTGGGTGATAGACTGAGATTAGAGAAGAGAGGTACGGAGGTTCAGCATTATGCAGAGCTTTGTGGATGAGGGTTATTATTTTAAACTGTATTCGAGAGGAGACGATAGCAACCAGAGTAGTCAGTGACACGAACCGAAGGCATCTGTGTAGCGTTTTGCCTGAAAGACGAGCCTGGCTGCTGCATTAAGAATAGATTAAAGTGGAGAGAGTTTAGTGAGTGGAAGACGGATTAGTAGGAAGTTAATCAGTAGTCTAGTCGAGAGTGAATCAGATTAAAAATTATCATTTTAGAGGTTTCAATTGCAAGAAATGATCGGATTCTGTTTCTGACATGCGCATGCCATTGTAGAATATCCAACCAGTCAGAAAAAAATATTGCACTGAATCAACACTATTAAGATTATTTTCAGGATGGTGCGGGTGTAAGGGGTGTGTTGTGACCATTTTTCTAATATAGTTTATTTAGAAATTCTTTTGGTTTGTAAAAAATCAGGCTCCTGAGCTCCCTCATGTAGAGACCCATATTCCAGCCTGTATAATAAGTGTTGATAGAAGCTAGCCGAGTTACATCTAATCTCCCTGTGTTTGTTTACACAGCTTTGAGCAGTGAGGACTAACCCCATCACTTTTAGCTTCATGTTTGACAATAATACTCATACCATACTACAGCCAAAGAAAGAGCAGAAGGGGAGCGGAGAGAGTCCAGTCTTCAATCTGACAGACAGTCCTTGAAAACGGAGAAGTAGTGCTGTTAGCATTTTACAGCCTGTTCCTTTACAAGCAGAATTTCTTAATGAAGTTTTAAGAATAGAATATTGTTCACTTCCTCCCACATGATATTTAAAATGATACTAAATACCAGTTACCCTTAGATCTCTTAGCAGCTGACAGATGACCCTGATGTTCTACTTCATGACTTAATAATTTTTGTGACATTGATGAGCAGTTCTTTGGTGGTTCAGAATACAGAGAGTATTACAAAACATATTCTCCCCATATTCCGCTCCCTGTGCTGTCTGCCAAATGAAGGAGAACTTTGAAAAATTAGCTTGATGACCTTGAAGTCATAAAAAAGAAAACAATTAGGCCTGAGCCACCTAAAAGCACGAATTAGCATAATTTTTAAAATTAGATTTTAGAAGGAAGGAGGCCATGGATAACAAATATAAGAAGTGCATTAAAAATATTGTTGCTGATGCACAGTAAATGGAACAGGAAGTGGACTGCTCCATTCTGTTTGTAGTAGTTACATCAGTTAACTGCAGATAAAGTCCTGTTCATTTCAGTGGGAGCTGATCTGCAGAAACCTGGTCTGACCACAACACAGAGAAGCTGTTGGCTTCCTTTTCCATTCTCTGTGTGTGCTCTGGGGGGTGCTTTACACCTATCTGATATTGTGGAGTTATCTTTAAGATGCATTACATTTTAATCCCGCAAAACCCCTTTAAAGGGAACCTTCCACCACAAATCTACTTATAAAGGTAGAAAGGTGGATCAATAGGATATGGGGATAGCCCTTTTAAGGGCTAATCCTCACGTCCCCGCACTGTTTCGATAACTTTTATTGGATTTATATGCAAATTTTGTTATGCGGCTACTGGGGCGTGGAGTAGTCACATCTGAGGTTACACGGGGCGGGTACTCCATGCCCCGGTAGCCTCTTTTCTCCTCCTACTCACAATCTTCGGCGAGCATCTCCTCATAGCTGCGCGCCCTCGTCCGACGAACCTGCCGTCTGCGCATGCGCAGAACAGCAGGACCGCGCCTATGCGGTCACTGCTCCGAAGCCGGAGCTGCACAGGCCTGCTGTTCTGCGCATGCGCAGATGGAAGGTTCGTCGGACGATGGCAGGCAGCTCCTCGTAGCCGAAGATTGTGAGTAGGAAGAGAAAAGAGGCTACTGGGGCGTAGAGTAGCCGCCCTGTTTAACCTCAGACGCGGCTACTCCACGCCCCAGTGGCTGCATCAGAAAATTTGCATATAAATCTAATAAAAGTTATCGAAACAGTGCGGGGATGTGAGGATTAGCCCTTAAAAGGGCTATCCTCATGTCTTATTGATCCACCTACCACCAGATCTACCTTTATAGGTAGATTCGTGGTGGTAGGTTCCCTTTAAGCTCAAATTTAGAAGATGGAATTTTAACAAAATGTATAAAATTCCACCTAAAGGCCAAAACAAAGCAATAGAACAATAGAAATTCTCTTCCATGTTTTATTACGTAATATATTTAATTTCTAAATGGAAAAAACATATAATTTCTGTATTATTTTGTTCCTAGCAATAGTCTATAAGTATTTCTGCAGCTTGTATTCTCGCATTCACACTCATTAGCCGAGATCTACAGAAAGAGATAATTTCCTGAAACCCAACCCCAAACAGAAGCCAAACCGAAAAAAACAATGGGGCAGATTTACTTACCCGGTCCGTTCGCGATCCAGCGGCGCGTTCTCTGCACTGGATTCGGGTCCGGCCGGGATTCATCAAAGCAGTTCCTCCGACGTCCACCAGGTGGCGCTGCTGCGCTGAAGTCCTCTGGAATGCCTCGAAATACACCGGCCTATCCAGGATGAAGGTGAGTGAAATTTTCGCGACACAATTTTTTTTTTAAATGCGGCGGTTTTTCCGAATACATCGGGTTTTCGTTCGGCCACGCCCCCTGATTTCCGTTGCGTGCATACCAGCGCCGATGCGCCAAATTCCGATCGCGTGCGCCAAAAACCCGGGGCAATTCAGGTACAATCGGCGCAAATCGGAAATATTCGGGTAACACGTCGGGAAAACGCGAATCGGGCCCTTAGTAAATGACCCCCAATGTCTCATTTTATAAACCAAAAACATTGAAACAAAAATAAAATAAACGACTCCCCGCAGCTCTGCTTCCACAGGAGCGCCAGGAGCATTTTTGGGGCTTAAGATTTCCATGGCCAAAATATTTTAAGTCGGCCCTGAGAAAACAATGAGTCATGTAAGACCTAATTTAGTGGCACCGAAATAATAGATAGGACTCATGGATCAAAGACGAGTGTCACAGCCCAGATGTTGTCCTATTGACTTACCGTAAAACCGTGAAACAATATTTTTTCTCGAATTCTGACATATTTGTTTAATTTCCCTCCGATATTTTAAGAGCTGAATAAGCAAGGACTTGGGAGCTACCAACTAGAACTCGCAATGTGAATTACCTGGACCAGATGTTTATAGACTCAACGTTCCTCTTCATGAAGTTTGAAGCATTTACAAATCTTGGGTAATTCTATAGCCCTTATATTTCCACAGACAAATTCCTTTTACACTAAGAAGGGGATAAAAAATAAGTGTGAAAACCCTCGAACCAAAGTTATTTTATACCTCCTGATTTTTGTGGGTTTTATCTACTAGACTTTGCGAGAGAAAAAAAAATTGAATGTAATTTTTAACCATTTGGGTCATTGTTACCTGAATGTGCACATTATATTTTTTAGTTCTAGTTCTGTTCTGCTCTTCTTCAGATGACGATACAAATTTTTACTTTTTTCATGACCTGCAAGACTTTTACTTAATAGGATTTTTATATTACATCTTTTTACTTTATAGAATTAGCTTACAATTAAATAGATGTAAGGGGCGGACTGTAAGCAGAAAGACGGACACAAACTGTGAGCCCTAAAGTTGAACCCACCAGATAGTCCCTACTTACTGTCCTTACCTGATTACTCAAAACCACACAATCCACAGGATAGGGCCTAAATTGCTGATCAGTGGGGGTCTCAGTGCTGAGTCCCCCCAAAGATCGAGAAAATGAGGGGTCCATCAAAGTAATAGAGCAGATGGCCGCCCATGACCGTTCTGGTCCATCAGCTCCATAGAGATTAATGGAGCGGAACGGTCATGCGCGTGCGTCTGCTCCATTGGTCTGACGGAGCAACGGTTTTTGCAATCTGTGGGGGTCTTGACACTGAGACCCCCACTGGTCAGCAAGTTAGGCCCTATCCCATGGATAGGGCCTAACTTTTTTTCATGGGAAAACCCCTTTAACTCCAAGTGATCAAGTGATCAGCACTGGACATACCTGGGAAAGTGCTAGGGCCCAGAGCTGCTGGGGGGGGCCCTGTACAAAAGGAATGCATGGGGGTGAGGAGGCTGTTTCTAATGAATCCATAGGGGCTGATGGGGGCTTTAAAAAATAACCATGAGGGGGCTGTTTGGGATGATAAACTAGGGAATATTTTAGGGAACAGGAGACTGTTTTAGTTTATCAATTTTTAATGCCGTCATTTGAGTTAACTGCAAAGGGGCCCACTGAGGAGCTGTCACCCAGGGGCCTACTGTAACCTGGAAGCGGATGATCAAATGACAAGGGCAAGCCATAAACCTAAGTACAGCGAAGTACCAAATCACTAGACAAAGGGATAACCAGGAACACAAGCCAGGGGTAGGAAGATGCCTGATATAAGCAGACAGAATATGAAATATATAACAAGCACTGAAGATAAATTCCCAAGACCTTTTATGTAAATCCTGGTTCATGCGATGATAGGATAAGGATTCTGTCAGTCACCACAGTTTAACTGTTAGTGAAGCAGAAAGAAGATTACTCGCTGAGGTGCATAACCAAACAATTCTGCTAGTCAGTAATAGGCCAGTGTTCAGACTAGTAAAGACAGAACAATTTTTATCTTGTTGACCGAGGATGATACTTGGAAAGATATTACAATAGAAATATGAAAAAATATATATTTTTTGTAATTTTTCCATTAAAGTTTTTGAAGTAGTAAATTTTTAATAAACTTTCACCAAAATCAAGGCATCAATGTGTGTCCCTTCTTCAGGTTTAGCTACAGATGCAGAGGGTGCATGTACTTCTACAGACTGTCAGCTCTGTCTCCCTTTCTCTTTCTCCATTCTGCCTTCAGCTGACAGCCTAGAGGGTCACTTCAAACGGTGGTATCTTCTGGACGGTGGGACCTAGAAACAAAGTTCTGGTGACATATTAAAGAGGAATCTCCACATTAATAAGCATTAGGATTGTGTCTCTAGTCAGCAATGGAGTGATAAAAATCAACACAATCCAGTGTTTCGGATTGTGTTGATTTTTATCACTCCATTCCTGACTAGAGACACAACCCTGATGCTTATTAATGGGAAGATTCCTCTTTAATATGTCACCAGAACTTTGTTTCTAGGTCCCAGCAGATATAGCCGCTTGAAGTAGGATACTGTCATGACGTCTTTACACATGTTATCTGCATGGCATATGTGCAATTAGAAAATATGTACACATGGCAGTAGTAAAACTGTTAAAGGGGTTGTCCAGAGGTCGACAAACACGGCTGCTTTCTTCCAAAAACAACGCTACACCTCACCATGGTTTGCGCCGTTATTACAACTGCATAGAGATGAATGGAGCTGAGTTGAAATACCGGAACAAACCACCGCCAGGTGTGGCGCTGTTTTAGGAAGTGTGTTTTCAACTTCTGGGCAACCCCTTTAATTATTATAATTTTTTTTTTTTTGCACAACTAACAAAATTCTTGCTTTAAATAAAAAATAAAAAAAAATCTTGTTTTAAAAATAATTCTTTCAAGTTTGACCTTTGCTGTTTTCACAATATCTGCATTGTTACTGTTATTGTATCGGGTAATAAAGTATCGGCCTCTTCTCCGCAATGGAACTGCCGAATAAACTTTAGGCATGTGTTTTTGATTTTAATAAGATTATGGATACCCAAGGAATAAAAAATGGAAATCACTACTGCCAAAATATGAAGGACGGTTTGTATAGTAAAATAATTTAAACCTTAACATTTGGACCCAATAAGTATAAAAGGGAAAGTTTTTTTTTTCCACATTTTGGAAAGAGTATCCCCACTGCACATTAAGTGGTACCCATAAAAAAATAATGATTCACACTCATTTTATTTCTATAAACGATATTATTTTATAGTTTTCCAGTGTTTGTGTCAGGCCTGGGGTATGTGTCAAGCTCCATGGCGAGAACCTGGCCGTAAAAACCGGTTACGTCCAAAGATGAAAGTCTCCGCTATGAAAGATCCCAATTGTGTCGTTGACGACGTTCACTGAACCGTGAAACTATATTTATGACATACTCTATGACCTTCCACATGCAGGCACATCAATGGGCGACCTACAATGTCTCTCAAAAGGGGCGTATTTTACCAATGTGCGTTATGGGAGATTTCAGAATAAAGATTTCATAGTAAAAATATTCACCATTGTTATTAAAAGCGTAAATTGTTCCTAAGGTAGCAGTAGAATGTATGAAATATGATGTGGAAATTGCATATTTTCTTTAGACTTGCCTCCTGCTGCTGTTTTTGTAGACATACAGTGGTATGGAAAAAAAAATCCTACAAAAATGGATTAATCTTTTTCCGAATTTACTTTGGATTTTTATTACCGTATTTTTCGGACTATAATATGCACCTTACTATAAGACATACCCGAGAATTAGTCATCCAAAAAAAGGAAAAATATATTTGACACCTATTAAACATTCCCTGTTGGTCATACATTCTCTCTCACACACACAGCTCTGCTACATCCATTCACAAAGACATAATTCTACTACATCCATTCACTCACACACAGCTCTGCTACAAACACACACAGCCAACTTCATCCATTCACTCATACACAACTCTGCTACATACAATCACACACAGGTCTGCTATATACACTCACATAGATATTCTGCATCCACTCACTCACACACAGCTCTGCTACATCCATTCACACAAAGCTCTGCTGCATTCATTCTCAAATACACAATTCTATTACATCCATTCACTCGCACAGAGCTCAACTACATCCATTCACTCATACACAACTCTGCTACATATAGTCACACACAGTTCTGCTACATACACTCACACAGCTCTGCTACATCCATTTACTCACATAGCTCTGCTACATCTATTCACTCACACACAGCTCTGCTACATTACTTTGCTCACACACACCAAGCTCTGTTACATCCATTTGTTCACACAAACACAGCTCACATTTATTCACATACCTCACTCAGGTCGGCTACATACATTCATTCTCATGTACACACTCAGACCTACTACATCCATTCACAAACACACACAAACTCAAAGCTCTTCTCAATAACGAAGCCTCAATTTCTTTCTTTTCTAGCTTTTCTGGCCCATTTGCAGCTTAAAAGGGTTTAAGGACCTTGCAGTGATGGAGGAAACATGTGATCAGTCACATGCTTCTGACATCACTCTAAGTCCTGCAGTAATTCATGTTGGGACAGCAGGGAGAGAGCAGTGAGATTGGGTGAAATACTTTATCAGCACTTCACACGATCTCCAGTACTGAGGTCAGGAGGGTCTGGCAGTGCTGGTTCCTCCTGAACTTCACACTATAAGACACAGGCACTTCTAAACAGGATTTTTTCCAGCTAAAAAGTATGTCTCATAGTCAAAAAAATATGGAAATTAAAAAATATAAGCTACTTACACTTTGGTTTTTTAGAGCATTCTTAGTTTTCCCACCTGCCTATAATTTTGTTCAGTATTATAATTTTTTTTTTGCACTCGGCAATATCCATCAGCTCCATAGGGATAAATGGGGCAGCCTGGACATTCAGGTCTGACCGCTCCACTCATCTCGGGGAGCGTTGAGGAGTCCAACGGAAAACTAAACCTATGAAATGACTGGATACTGTATATTAAAGAAACTGCCTCCTAATTGTTGAATGTAGCTGTTAAATCTGCATAAAAATAGATTTTTTTGTAGAGAGCATAATAAAAAAATGTTTTTAAGGTAGATATTACAGTTACACTCTTAAAGGGGTTGTCTGAGACCACAAAAAAAAACATTGGTGGCTAGGAGGGGGCCGCTAAAAAAAAATTAACATTTACTGTTGGTGATATATTCCTCTATGACGGCCATCTTCACCAATAGAGCCAAACAGACGCCATTACAGGCCAGGCCTGGGGGGGGGGGGCATATTGCCCACTCAGAAGCTATTGGCACATATTTACTTACCCGGCCCATTCGCGATCCAGCGGTGCGTTCTCTGCGGTGGATTCGGGTCTTCCGGCGATTCACTACGGCATTTCCTCCGACGTCCACCAGATGTCGCTGCTGCGCTGAAGAGCATCGGAACGCACTGGAGTTCTCCGAGCCATCCTGGGTGCAGGTAAGTGCGTGTCCCGCAACACTTTTTTTTTCGTAAAATCGGAAATATTCGGGTAACACGTCGGGAAAACGCAAATCGGGCCCTTAGTAAATGACCCCCATAGAGTTATATGTTTTAATTCAGCTGTTATTCTTATTTAAACTGTTGTTTGCCTTTCACATTATCCTTGGCATTTTACTATCCTTCGGCCTCTATGTTTTCTTTTTATTTGTTTTGGTTATCAAAGGGTTAATTAGGAATCATCTTACAAAAAGGGTTAATTGGGAATCATCTTACAAAAATCAAGAGGGCTTGATCCCTTTCATTTACTTACCTCCGCAGTGACCCGCGCTGCCGTCTTTCCGGTCTGTGCCCCAGTAAACAAACAGGGGCACGGAAACTGCGATGCGTTTTTCTTCCTGCCTCACACACCTTTACTTCTCTCCTCCATGAACTGACCTGTCCGCACAGATATCTGAGGCTTCTCCTGATGATGCCTCCTCCCCCTCCATGACATCTGACCCACTGCAAGCAACCAGCTACAGCCAAACATAGGGATGATCACATGACCTGCCCACGTGACCAGTAAGCTTGCTTATTAGGCTCCACTCACTAAGAAGAGCCGGCTCTTTTGGCTCCTGAACAGCTCCCTAATAAATATATAATAGGGAGTCACAGGCTAGTCAGTCACCCCACACCACAACACTTTTAACCCCGATTTTATTGGGGGCGTGGTGAGCCGTTTAGGGTGGGGTTTAGTGAGACATGGGCTCATTGAGGTGAGCGGCTCAGGTCGTTCACGTGAACGAGCCGGCTCTTCACGTGAACGTCACTAGTGACCAGCAGCCATGTTCTGTCCAGTGCCTGATAAATCCGGATAAAAACACAGGATGAATTAAAGGGCCGGCAGCATTTTAATTCTTCATTATTGTTTATGTCCACAACATTTTCCTGGGGAAGCAAAATTTTATACAACAACTAAGGACCCATTTGTATATTAATTATGCTTATTCCTCTAAAATCCCTTGTTATCAGTGGGCCTGCTGGGTGCTGGGTGCTGGGTGCTGAGGGCTCAGTATGAAGCACATGTTTTTAATCCTGATGATGAATGCAAGAAGCTGAAATAACAGCGCGGCTTCATTACCGCTGGTCAAAAGGCTACAACAATCGTGTTTAGCTTGAAATGAAATACAGTATTTTCTAGCTCTACAATTATTTGCCTGCCAAGTACAATGGTGTTATGTGCTGCATTTCCCATGGAAAGGGTTTAACCCATTGAATACCATTTTAAAGGAGTTGTCTCCATTTATGTCCAATAAAATGGGACTTATTGAGACCGTGAAGTCTCTATTGACTTTCCTGCAATGGTGACACGCCCACGTGACACTGGTCTCATAGGTCTCATAATGAGATACATGTAAAGTACAACTGGCCTCATAAGTCTCATACTAACCGTGCATCTTTTGAGAGACCAGTGATTACCTGTAACACTGTATGGCATATAACCATTGGAGGAGGAATTAAAGCAAGAACTAAGTGACATCACTTAAGAGTCAGGAGTCTCATCTTCTTTTGTTTTTATTACATGGTTCCTACCTTTAGGCTGCATTCACATGAACGGGAGAACATACGTTTGCAACGATGGAGAGGAGGAGGAGCGACCCCTCTCCATAGTGATGCATGGTGCACGCTGCCATAACACGGACATGTCCTATGTACGGAGCGGTATGGTGCCGCATCGCTCCGTTCGGCTCCGTTATATACACCGTATATACGTCCCCCAACGGTCGTGTGAATGCAGCCTGAGCCTAATTTTGGCTCAAGCTCTTATGAATTAAATAATTTTCTTTTATATTTCTCCTCTGTTTTATAACACAATTCGAATTCCAGGGAAATAATGTTAATAATGAAAGCAGTTTTACAGAAATCCCCATGAGGGCTGGGGAAAGGGTAAGCAAAAAATATCGGGGGCAACATGTTCAGACAGGTGCGTTGTGTGACGGTCCTAATCGTTGGCTCACCCAACGCGCAAGATACCGGAATAACTAATAAGACCTGCAGTCAGACGCCAAAACTGAAATCTACCTGATGGACAATTCAGCTTTTACTTGTGCCACATTTTTGGGGCAGGTTATAGTAACTTCCCCTACCACACCTACCTCGCATTTGGTTCAAAAGGGGCAAGATGATGCAAATTCTATGGCATGTGCTCGGAACCGCAGCTTCACCGTAACTTATATGTCTAGAAACTGGTGCACAAGGCCTGATACATCAGCCCCACAGCCACTTACCTAGATTCCAATATCACAGCAGCCGTCTCACTAGTCCCTGGTAGGATCATGGGAGGTCCAGGGTATCAGTAACTGCCCTGATGCTGGAATCGGGTGCTTCCTTCTTCAATTACTTTGTCTCTTATCATCCTAAAGAGGTAATCCAGAACCTTCTTGGAAATCCTTGCTCTTGGAAATCCAAAAATCCATCAAAATCCAACATGATAAACCATTACTCATGGATCCATGCACTTTGGTTGTGGGAATCTTCTTATATTTGTTATATATGGCCTCATCCATTCCATTCAACTTCAAAAAATATGCTAATGAGCCAGAAGGACTCCGGGGGGGGCTATTAAACCCCCTCTATGCTGTAGGTTCACAGCATGTTACACCGTCTCCTCCTCCCCTCCTGCACCCTTAGCACTTCCTCCTCCCTCTGTCTGATATAGTCTCACACCTTGGGAGGGAAAGTGCTCCCACACAGTGTAACAGCTTGTGAAGCCGCAGAACACAGAGGAGCTCTGGTAACACCAGCATAATCATAAAAGTTGAAAAGAAGGAGGGAGGCCATGGATAACAAATATAAGAAGATTACCACAGTCACGGTGCCTGGACCTATGAGTAATGTCCCTGGTTTATCATGATGGATTTTGATGGTAGATTTCCTTTAATGTAGGATGATAAGAGCCAAATTAAGTAGAGAAGGAAGAACTTCCCTCTAAGAAGATATATTACAGGCTGTGCGGTAGACACTTTTACTACTGTAGAAGTTAGGGTGTGTTCACACTTGCAGCATCTGTTCCCGATGCAGTTATTGATCGCTGAGATGCCCAGGTCATTTACTATGCTATAAATAATGGGAGCTGCACTTTTGGTTCATTGAACTCTATGTGGAACTGAAGCCAAATCTTAGACATCTGTTTAGTTTAATGGAAAACCCCAGGTGTGAACTGGGCCTTACCGACCATGTAAATGTCATTGAGGACCTCCATGATTGGAGTAAAGGACAATAGACAGGCAATCGCAATGCGCTTTATTTAAAGGAATAAGGAAGAACTGTTTTCCGTCTCTGTAAATGCTTCACTATTTTTCTTAGAACAATTTATTTCTGATAAGTGCGGGAGTCATAGTCTACAACGGCCGCACAAACCGCACTTAGGGAAAAGTACATTAAGGGATTATGTGTGCGCTCCCCTACATCAGCGCTGAATTTTACTTACCTTTAATTGTTTCAGCATTTAATGGAAGAGGAAATGTAAGCAAAAAATCCACTGAATTTAGTAAAAAAAGGAGGAATGTTCTGTCGTTGCCTCAGTTCAAGGATTATTATAAGATTACTGAACGGGAAGCAGCCTCTGGATTACATGTTACGAGCAGCTATTGTACACTGCCTAATGCTTTACCTCACAACTACAGGTATATCAACTCTATGGGGCACATTTACTTACCCGGTCCGTTCGCGATCCAGCGGCGTGTTCTCTGCACTGGATTCGAGTCCGGCCGGGATTCATCAAAGCAGTTCCTCCGCCGTCCACCAGGTGGCGCTGCTGCGCTGAAGTTCGCTGGAATGCCTCGAAATACACCGGCCTATCCAGGATGAAGGTGAGTGAAATTTTCGCGACACAATTTTTTTTTTAAATGCGGCGGTTTTTCTGAATACATCGGGTTTTCGTTCGGCCACGCCCCCTGATTTCCGTTGCGTGCATACCAGCGCCGATGCGCCAAATTCCGATCGCGTGCGCCAAAAACCCGGGGCAATTCAGGTACAATCGGCGCAAATCGGAAATATTCGGGTAACACGTCGGGAAAACGCGAATCGGGCCCTTAGTAAATGACCCCCTATCTGTTATATATCTATATATTAGCTTTCTCTATCTATTTATCTATCTCATATCTATCTATCTACGAACGAAGAGGATTTCTTTAGTGGCACTGCAATAGAATAAGAGCTGGGTGCACGCTGCAACCGGACAGCCACGTCCTGACGAATATAGAAAAACAAAAGCAAACGGCACTCCAAAATGGTGGAATAATTCAAGTGGTGTTTATTCCCAAGCTGCTATGTTTCAGCTTCATCCGAAGCCTTTCTCAAGCAAATGTCTAAGTGCATACAACAAGTTTATATAGGAAGTGGTAAATACATAGAAGGTGGAGCTAAGTGACATGTTGTACATAATGGGGCAGATTTACTTACCCGGTCCATTCGCGATCCACCGGCGCGTTCTCTGCGCTGGATTCGGGTCCGGCCGGGATTTATTAAGGCAGTTCCTCTGACACCCACCAGGTGGCGCTGCTGCGCTAAAGTTCACAGGAATGCACTGGAATACACCGAGCCGGGCTGAGTGAAGGTAAGTGCAAGCTCCGCGACACATTTTTTGTTTTAAATGCAGTGGTTTTTCCGAATCCGTCGGGTTTTCGTTCGGCCACGCCCCCCGATTTCCGTCGCGTGCATGCCAGCGCCGATGCGCCACAATCCGATCGCGTGCGCCAAAATCCCGGGGCAATTCAGGGGAAATCGGCGCAAATCGGAAATATTCGGGTAACACGTTGGGAAAACGTAAATGACCCCCAATGTTGAATAAAACGATCCATAGTATATAAATAACAGGATGCATCAAAATACAAAGGATGCATCTATAAAGTGCAGTCAAGTTAATACTTTTATACTGAAGCCATAAAATCCAATGTGCATGTGTAAAGCAACAACATACATTGCGATCCTGTTCAAGTCATATGTATAGCGGAGTCTTCCAAATCGGTCTGCGCATGCTCGAACAACACCCCTGGTAAATGTATCCAATCCTGACAAAGCTTTATAGAGCGGTACCGCCCCTAAGAAAGTCAACGCCTTTCCCCTCTAGTCGCTAACCTGTGCGTGGAGGGACTGCCATCCGCGTCACACCCAGCCCATCATGTGGTACCTCACATGACCACTGACATCACGGACACGTGACTAGGCTCCGGACATGCGCAGTACCCGTCCACCGACATGGGCGCCATATTATTTGAGGGCTTGAAGAAGCTAGTAATAGGTAAGTGTACCAGGCATAAAAGCACCAAAATTCGCTCAGAACAATCTCCGAGACCCATTATATGTGTTATGGCACCCCTAAATAAATGTATAAAAAAAGAGAAATTATCTTTAAAAAGTAGCATAGTACCTGGAGTGTTACGATGCATCCTAAGCATACCGATGAAGATCCTTAAATATATGGAAAAATCAACAGAAAAACAGTAAATATATTAGTCTAATTAATAAAATTAAAGAACAGGATCGCCTTTGTGTTTCTCAATTTCAGCAGTGTTTTCTTTCTAAAAGAGAGTAAAAAGGCAATGTATTAATATTCAATGGGGCACATTTACTTACCCGGTCCAGTCGCGATCCAGCGGCGCGTTCTCTGCTCTGGATTCGGGTCCGGCCGGGATTTATGAATGTAGTTCTTCCGCCGTCCACCAGGTGGCGCTGCTGCGCTGAAAGTCATCTCATCGCGCCGGAATGCACCACCTCGGACCAGGTGAAGGTAAGCGCTCCCCAAGCGACACTTTTTCGGTTTTTAAATGCGGCAGTTTTTCCGAATATGTCGGGTTTTCGTTCAGCCACGCCCCCCGATTTCCGTCGTGCGCATGCCGGCGCCGATGTGCCACAATCCGATCGCGTGCGCCACAATCCCGGGGCAATTCAGGTACAATCGGCGCAAATCGGAAATATTCGGGTAACACGTCGGGAAAACGCGAATCGGGCCCTTAGTAAATGACCCCCAATATATTTAAGATGGTTCAAAAAATGCACAAATTATACTCAGTGGGGCTGATTTATCAAGTGTCTGAAAGTCAGAATATTTCCAGTTGCCCATGGCAACCAATCACAGCTCAGCTTTCATTTTACCTGTGCTCATGAAAAATTTCAAGGGGAGCTTTGATTGGTTGCAATAGGAAACTGCAAATATTCTGACTTTCAGACACTTGATACATCTGCCCCAGTGAATCTGTTACACGGTTGGAAGTCTGGAAGGTGTATTTTTTGCAACAGGATGTGACTAATCTTAAAACTGAACTTTCTACAATAGAAAATACTATCAAAGCTAATCTATCCCAACAGGAATTTGATAAATTTCTCTCTTAAAACAAAGTACAGATGGACAAACTACGCCTTGAGTTGGAGGAGGTCAAAAGGAAGAAGTGGAACAGAGATATGGAGGACTATCGTATAGGTAAAATTCATAGCTATCTATCTATATATATATCTATCACCTTATAAACCAGGGTCACTAACCCGTAGATCCAGGCACAGTGACTGCGGTAATCTTCCTATATATCTTATCCATTGCCTCCTTCCTTCTAAAATCAACTTTTAGCATTATGCTAATGAGCTAGAAGGGTTCTGAAAGGCCGTTACCTGAGCCCCACTGTGCTGTAGTTTCACTGTGCTGAGGGGGCAGAGTCAGTGTAACTGCCCGTAAAGCTGCAGCATGGAGAGGCTCTGGTAACGCAGCTCACTAGCATAAAAGTTGATATTAGAAGGAAGGAGGCCATGGATAACAAATATAAGAAGATTACCACAGTCACAGTGCCCGGATCTATGAGTGAGTGTTTTAATGGTAGATTTTCTTCAAAAAGGCAAATTAACAGAATATGAGCATAGGAAAATAATAAATAAATATAAAAAATATATTCTCCTATTAACTAAATCTATTTCTTTCAACTGAGACAAAAGTAAAAAGAACATTCCAAAAATCTGCTGTGTTCCCATGGATGCGGAGCGATCATTCACTTCCCAAAAATAGTAAGTAATTATATTTTCTAAACAGCTCATTTTGCTCTCAGGATGAATGCGATTTCGAGGTGAACAGAAACCTTGATGCCTCCTTCTGCTTACATGGAAACAATTACATTAAAATGCAGATGGAGATTCCAGTAATCTCCTCGGAATAGACAAATAGGTTTTGAAATAATTTACAAATGATGCACTAAATCTGTTTGCCATCTGCTCTTTGCTCGGAGAAAACATGAGATTTCTCCCACTATGAAAAGTATCACATTTATTTCATGTTAAATACAGAAAACAAAGACAAATTTTGTTGTGACTTCTGACTACCTGCCCCCTGGCCCCACACCACCCGGGTTTTTTTTTCTGGGGCCCCACGGCATGTGTCATTGTGCCCTCATCTCTTGTCGTCGTGCTGTAGCCTGGTGGGTCGGTTCATCTCTCTCGAGGACACCTGTTACCAGGGCGGAGGGGAGATAAGCTTGTGTGGACATCATTATTGGAAGTAGTGATGTAAATGTGGGTCAGTGTTTTATCATAAGAGGAATTGTACAGGCGGAGGAGGGAGGATAAGCTGTGGACACTAATATAATGCTCAGTAGTGAGTTAAAAGGTCATTGTTTATCTATATAGAGGTCATGTCCAGGGAGGGAGTGAGGTAGATAGGCTGTGACATCATCTATTTCTAGTAGTGATGTAATGATGTGTCAGATATCATATACAGGTAATTGTACAGGTGAGGAGGAAGGGAGATAAGCTGTTGACATCATGATTGTCGTAGTAATGTAATGGATGGGTCAGTGTTATCTATATAATGGAATTGTACAGGGAGGAGGAAGAGAAGCGATAATCGTTTGGTGACATCATCATTGTCAGTCGTGATGTAATGGTGGAGTCAGTGTTATCTATTAGAGGGAACTGTGTACAGG
This sequence comes from Engystomops pustulosus, assembly GCA_019512145.1. NCBI lineage: Eukaryota > Metazoa > Chordata > Amphibia > Anura > Leptodactylidae > Engystomops > Engystomops pustulosus. The sequence continues at coordinate 10,235,855 of CM033643.1, read as the reverse complement.
GAGGAGGGAGGCCGATAAGTCTGTGACTATCAGTATTGTTCAGTAGTGATGTAATGATGGGGGTTTCAAGTATATCTATATAAAGAGGTCATGTACAGGGAGCGGGGTGGAGAGATAAGCCTGTGACATCATCTATTGTCTAGTGTGTTATGATGGGGTCAGTGTTATCTATACTAGAGGTTCATTTGATCAAGGGAGGGGAGGAGGAAGATAAGCTTGTGATATATCTATGTTTCAGGTAGTGATGTAATGATTGGTAAAGTTTAATCTATAACAGTCGGTTCTTTTACAGATAGGAGGAGATAAAGACTGTGACATCATCCTATTCTCCAGTAGGTGATTGTAACTGATGGGTCAGTGTTCTATATAGAGGTCATTGTAGCAGGGAGGGGGCGGGATAAGCTTGTGACATCATCTCTATTGGTCAGTAGTGATGTTAATGAGTGGTCAGTGTTCTCTTCTATATAGAGGTCATTTACAAGAGGCAGGGATAAGATAAACGGTGACATCATCTTTTGTCAGTAGTGATGTAATGATGGTCAGGTGTTATCCATATAGGAGGTCATTGTACAGTGGAGGGGGGAGGAGGATAAGCTGTGACATCATCTATTTCAGTAGTGATGTAAGTGATGGGTCAGGTTATCTATATAGAGGTCATGGTACAGGGAGGGGGAGAGACGGATATAAGCTGTACTCAAATCTATGTTCAGTATGATTCAATGATAGGTCAGTGTTTGATCTATATAGAGGTCATTGTACAGGACGAGGGGGAGGAGGAAAGTGTGTGTGATATCATCTATTGTCGTAGTGATGTAATGACTTGGTTCATATTATCTATACAGTGGTCTTTTGTACACGGGAGGAGAAGATAAGCTGTGAACATTGGATTCTCAGTAGTGATTGTTAATGGATGGTCCATGTTATCTATTATAGATCATTGTGCAGGGATGGGAGGTGGGGTTGATAAGCTGTGACTATCTATTGTCAGTAGTGATTTAATGATGGGTCAGTGTTTTATCTATATAGAGGTCCAATTGTACAGAGCGGGGAGGGATAAAGCTGGCATAATCTACTATTGTCAGTTAGTGATGTAATTGAGGTCGTGTTGATCTATATAGGGTTCATTGTACAAGAGGAGGAAGATAAAGTGAACATCATTCTTTTGTCAGTATGATGTAATGATGGGGTCCGTGTTATCGTATAATAGAGGTCATTGTACAGGGAGTGGGGTAGAGGATAGCTTGTGGCAGGTATCTATTCGTCGTAGTGATTATGAGGGGTCAGTGTATTCTATATAGAGGCATGGCTACAGGGGCAGGGGGGGGAGAATGGAGATAAGGATTGTGACATCATCTATTGTCAGTGTGAGGTAATGATGGGTAGTGTTATCTATATAGAAGGTCATTTTGTACAAAGGAGGGGGAGGAGGAATAAGCGTGACATCATTATTGTCAGGTTAGATGTAATGATGGGTCAGTGTTATCATATAGAGGGTCATTGTACAGGGAGGGGGAGGAGGGATAAGCTGGGGACAACATTGATTGTTAGTAGTGATTGTAATGAGGTAGTGTTATCTATTAGAGTCAGTTGTTTTTTATCTATCAGAGGTCATTGGTAATGGAGGGGGGAGGGGGATAACGTGTGACATAATTCTATTGTCAAGTAGTGATGTAATGAGGGGTTCAAGTGTTATATATAGAGGTCATTGTACAGGGAGGGGAGGGAGATAAGCTGTGACATCATCTATTGTCAGATAGTGATGTAATGATGGGTCAGGTTATCATATAGAGGTATTGTACAGGAGGAGAGGAGATAAGCTTGTGGGACATTTATCTATGTTCAGTAGTGTGATGTAATGATGGGTCAGGTTATCTATATAGAGGACATTGTACAGGGAGGAGGAGGAGATAAGCTGTGACATCATCTATTGTCATCAGTAGTGATGTAATGATGGGTCAGTGTTATCTATTAGAGGTCATTATACAAGGGAGGGGAAGGAGATAAGCTGTGACATCATCTCATTGTAGTTAGGGTGTAATGATGGGTCAGTGTTATCTATATAGAGGTCATTGTACAGGGAGGGGAGGAGGATAGGCTGGTGACATCATCTATTGTCAGTAGTGATGTAATGATGGGTCAGTGTATCTATATAGGGTCATGTACAGGGGGGGGAGGAGATAAGCTTGACATCATCATATGTCAGTAGTGATGTAATGATTGGGTCAGTGTTATCTATATAGAGGTCATGTACAGGGAGGGGGAGGGAGGGAGAAAAGTGGTGACATAATCTATTTCAGTAGTGATGTAATGAGGGTCAGTGGTTATCTATTAGTGAGAGGGTGTCATTGTAATTTGTAACAGGGAGGGGTGGGAGATAAGCTGATGTGACATCATCTATTGTCAGTAGTGATGTAAATGTGGTCAGTGTTATACTATAAGAGGTCATTGTACAGGAGGGGAGGAGGAGGAGGAGATAAGGTTGGAGATAAGTGTTGAATCAATGCATACTGAAAACAAGATCAAAGGGAGTGAAGTTGTAATTGAGTGAGTCAGAGTGAATATCGTATGATATAGAGGTCATTGTCACAGGGAGGAGGGAGGAACAAGGACAGAGAAGGGACGTAAGCAAAAGAAGTCGGTAGATATCAGAGTAAGCAGGTACAGAACGAGGAGGGATAAGATAAAGAAGCCAGAGTTAGAGCGACATCAGGTCAATTGTAATGTAAGTCAGTGTAGATGTAATAGGATGTGGTGTGCAGAGTGTTACATCTGAGTAGTGATGTGATGGGTCAGTGTTCTATCAGGGGAGGGGGAGGGGAGGAGATAAGCTGTGACATCATCTATTGTCAGTAGTGATGTAATGATGGTTTATCGTCTACTTTAATATAGTATGTGATATAAATGCAGTGACTGTTGCATAGAAATCCTTCCAGAGTGAGTGTCATTGTGTCATGACTTAGACTTTATTAAATATATAGTTTTTGACAAATAAAACATTGATAAAAAATTATAAATAATTTTCTGAGGAAACTGTAGTAGTAGGAAATAGTTAATAGTCCAGTAGCAGACAGATCTGTATACAGGCAATGTTCTCCTTGAAATGAATGCGAGTCAAACCCCCTCCAATTGCTTTATAATGATCTTTCCCATGGATAAGTAAATCTGAGGGGGGCTAGTAGTTTAGTGGGGTAAAAGTATGTGAGTTCTGAGTTGTTGATACCTTTGTTGACTCAGTAGAAATGATGAAGACAATTGTAGCTTTGGAGACTTATTGGGGCAGATTTACTTACCCGTCCGATCCCGCGGTGCGTTGTCCGGTTAGGATTCAGGTCTTCCGCGATTCACTATGATTGTGCGTCCAATTTTCTGCATGTATCGCTTCCCCGCTTAGGTCCACCGGAGTTCACCTTCTTCTTCCCGGTGTATGTGAGTGCTGATCTTGCGACACAGTTTACTTTTTAAATTCTGCGGTTTGTGCGAATCAGTCGGGTTGTCCCCGATGGCACGCCCACCCCCCCCGGTTGTGTCGCATGTAAACCGGAGGCTGATGCGCCACAATCCGATTCGCGCTGTGCGCCAAAAACCCGGTGCAATTCAGCGCAAAACAAAACGGAAAAGAATGCGAAACCCAACAAAAATGCGGTGTTCGGACCCTTAGTAAACGTGCCCCAATGTGTCATCATCAGGATTTGGGTCTTAGACAACATCTGAGTAAAATACATTTATATAAGCAAATGGACACAGTGGGGAACCAGTTATTTATCACTGGTTTTCCTGGGCTTTTTTGGCATAAAAACGTTTTTAAAAAGTCTCATTGAGGTTTTTTGGGACTTTCACTACAAAAAAGAGGACTATATACACCTCCACATTAATCTGGTGTAAACACAGAACTACAACAAGTGTAACACTGTGCAAAAGAAGTCAGGTCATAATTGGAAAATTTCAAAAAAAAAGTTCCATTTAAAAAAAAGTTCACAGTACTCCAGTTCCCCAGAGGCTGGCAGGGGGGTCTATGTGATTGATGGGGACTTTGATGCATTTATTAAATCCCAGACAGAAAGTAGACCATAAGAACATGTAGTAAAGGGCCAAATCCACTTTAATGAATCCAAAAATAGACCTAGAACTGTCCAAAGGAGCCGCCTAATGATAAATAACCCCCAATGAAGGATGAGACAAGTGATAAGAAGCAGAACAATCACTGTAAGGAGAGAAGAGTAAACACTACTGGTAGTAAATTTTGTAGCACTTGGGGAATGAGATGGTTTGATTGTCTCCTGATTGAGATCTGGTATATGACAGTGATGACCCCATTAGGTCATGAGGAGCAGATTCCTTAAGAGTCATAAACTAACATAATTCATGTGACACTTTCATCCCTGTCCTAAGTTTGTCAAATGTTATCGTAAACATGTACTCCCAGAGCCTCCTCTCTTAATGGAAGGGTCTTGGGTCAGACAGTAGGTGTTCTCCTTAAAGAGAACCTGTCATGCAAAATAACCCCCCTAACCTAAATATGTTTTCATAACCTGCTATTAGAAAGCATTGCCTCTATCCCTTCATTGTGCCTCTACATGCCTGTAAACCTAAGCAATGAGGTCCTAAATCTGTATGCAAATGACCTGTGAAATGTACAATGAATCATTAGCATATTCAAGCTGTCCAGCTTATTCATGAGTGGGAGGCACAGCCACACCCCCAGTGCTTGACTGACAGCTGCTCCATGTAAAGGCTGCTCCATGTGCTTGCTGATGGCCACGCCCCCTGCAGCCTGTGTGTGTATAGGAGAGATACAACAGCTCCAGGATGCAGCCATGTTATAGCAGAACATGTCAGGTACTTGTGTAGCTGATGTCTGTGTCTCTGTGTATTAGGAGGATGCAGCATGTCAGCAGATGCAGCACACACACTAGCAATGCTTTACTATACATTACACACAGACATGAGCAGGGGGTGGAGAGGGGAGGGGGAACAGGGGTGACATCACTGCCTCCCTCCATGTGACCAGCCTCATTTACATAATAAAGAATAGATGATTTTACAATGATTAATGTATGAAATGACTAGATAAAGGCTGGGATGGGATCCTTGTGAGCTGCTCCAACAGGTAGAGGTGACAGAAATAGTGACACAGACCTGATGACAGGTGTCCTTTAAGGAGAGATTGCCAATTAAGGCCACATTAAAGCTGTGTGGAGACTTAAAGCCATAGATGCTCCACTAGGGAATTCTGGGAAGAATGCAAATAAGTTTTCCATGGTGTTACATGGAAAAAAATACCCCTTGAAAGGCAGCCCCCTTAACACCAAGTATGACCTACAAGAAGTCTAAAAACATGGTGTGGAAGGGTCTTCTCATACTGGTCCTCTCATATCTTCAACAATGTGGTCAGGGCTGCAAAAGTAGGAGTACAAACTTCTGATAACATGTGACTCAGAAGACGGATGAATGTGTCTCAGTGGATTTATATCAGTTTATGACTCTTAAGGAATCTGCTCCTCAGACCTGATGGGGTCATCACTGTCATTGACCGGATCTTAATCAAGAGACAATAAAGCCATCTCACTCCCCAAGTGCTACAATATTTCTTGCTAATTGTGTTTACTCTTCTCTCCTTACATTGACTGTTCTGCTTCTTATCACTTGTCCCATAAACCATAGTGTTACTGTGTCCATTTGGGTATAAATTATGTTGTCTGATGACCTGAGTGGTCACCTAATTGCATTAGCCAATAACAGTGATCAAAAACTGAGGCTTCTCCATTGTCATCTATTTAAAGGGAAATCTGTCATCAGATACCATCTCATTATTTTCTAGAATTCCATTTGTTATGTGAAATCTCATCCTTTTACCTATAAAAATTATCTTCCAAAGTCATGTGAAAATGAACAGAAAACTGTCATATTTTGCCACAGAAGAGTCAGGCTCAGAGGCTGAAAGAGGAGCATCATTTTAGATGCGTAAATTTTGGGTTCTACAGCAGATAGCTGCACGAGCTGCAGATAAAGATCCAATTCCTACCTATTTCTTTAACTCCCTGTAGCTCCGGTTCTGTGGATCATAGAACCACAAGTCTGATGCTATTTGAAAGATGATATTGTCATCTTTAAACTGATAATCTGATATTAACTAATGCAGTAAGTAAGTAATGCACCAATTATTGGACTATGTATTAATAATAATAATTCCTTTATTTATATAGCGCACACACATTACACAGAGCTTTCCAGATCAGTCCCTGTCCCCAATGGGGCTCACAATCTAATCAACCTACCGGTATGTTTTGGAGTGTGGGAGTAAACTGGAGGACCCAGAGGAAACCCACGCAAATAGGGAGAGAACATACAAACTCTTTGCAGCTGTTGACCTTAATGGGACTTGGACACAGGACCCCACCGCTGCAAGGCTGTAGTACTCACCACTGAGCCAACGTGCTGCCCTTCTTAGCTACAACTCAGAAGAATAACATGAGGGGATGCAGAGGGTTTCGCCACACTCAGCCTCAGAATGCTTAGGAGGCCATAAGATGTATCTTCCCCAAACAAAGAGACAAGAACAGTACAATAGTAGTAGTTGAGGGTTGGGGACTTGGTACAGATATTGAAAGGGGTTCCCCCCGAAAAATGATCTAATAACTACTACCCCAAACCAGAAACAAAATAGTGAAATAAAAACAAAACATAAAATCAGACAAGAGAAATTATCTGTTTACAAATCATATCCTAAAAAAAAACAGCAACAATTTGCTTAATCCTTAACATTCAGGATGGGAACTTTTGTCCTAATTCAGGGACAAATTGCAGCCAAGGACGAAAATGCAAGTCCTAGTGTTGCTCAGGCACTGCCTGTGGACGTGTCATCAGCAGCGGAAAGCTGGGTGTGACACAAAGTCTGGCTCCTGCTGCATCTCCCCTTAATAGAGATCTCTGAGCATGGGATATTAACCCATTAGCTGCCCTGACCAGTGATGATTGCGGCAGCGGCAGACGGGATGGGGCTTCCTCTGGTGTCCCCCTGGCCCACCTAAACTTGTCATGGCAGACAGAAACCTGATCAAGGCTCCTGGATCTGCCAACTTCCCAAGTCTATCAGAATTACCAAAAAAAAAAATTAACAACACCAAATTGCTATCACTGCTTTTGCAACAATCCAGGCTAAGATTACATGCAATTATTTTCCTTGTACAGAGAAAACTATTAAAAAAATGTTGTGCTTTGTGCATCTCTAAACACAAAAAATGAAAAAGTCGTATGTAACAAAAAATTTACCTAAAAAACAAAATCTTATCTTGCAAAAAAAGAAAAAAAAACAAGCCATAATTCTCTTTTGCATAGGCATGGGCTGGTTATATACTGGAGGCAGGGGGATGGCTAGCTATATACTGGTAGCATAGCCTGGCTATATACTTGGGGCAGGGGGATGGCTATGTAATGGGGACATGGGCTGACTGGCTATATACTGGTGGCATGGTCGGGCTGGATATGTACTGGGGGTAGGGGGTTGGCTGGCTATATACTGGGGGCATAGCCTGGCTATATACTCGGGGCAGGGGGGTGGCTATGTAATGGGGACATGGGCTGACTGGCTATATACTGGGAAGCAAGGGGCTGGGTTTATACTGGCAGACATGGGATGACTGTCTATGTCAGTGATGGTGAACCTTTTATAGACCGAGTGCCCAAACTACAACCAAATCCCACTTATTTATCCCAAAGTGCCAACAAGGCAATTTAAGCAGTAAATTAATTCTCCCTTCTCTATCATAGCTTTCAATCGTATCAGTATCCTGAGAACTCTGTATCTACAATTCAGTAGAAAGACGGAGTGACAAAATCAGGTTCTCCTAAATAGGAAGAATTTTCAAGCCTAGAGCAGGAGCTACAATGATAATGCAGATCTGCCCACCCCTTCCCATTCCTCCTGTAGTCTAAAATAGCACTGAGCGCAGTATTAAGGAGATCGCACTGGTTTGGGACGCCATCTTGACTGTCCTGGGCTGTCTGGGAATCCTCTTTGGTGATGGCCTGAGTGCCCAAAGAGAGGGTTCTGAGTGCCACCTCTGGCACCCGTGCCATAGGTGCGCCACCACTGTTCTATGTACTGGGGGCATGGTCTGGATGGCTATATAGTGGGTGCATGGGCTGGCTATATTGTGGGGGCATGGGCTGGGTTTATACTGGGGGCATGGGCTGGCTATATAATGGGGGCATGGGCTAGGCTTATACTGGGGGGGCATGCGGTGGCTATATACTGGGGGCATGAGCTGATATATACTGGGGGCATGGGCTGGGTTTATACTGGGGGACATGTGCTGGCTATATACAGGGGGCATGGGCTGGATATATACTGGGGGCATGTGCTGGGTTTATACTGGGGGCATGTGCTGGATATATACTGGGGCATGGACTGGGTTTATAATGGGGGGACATGGGCTGGCTATATACTGGGGGCATGGGCTGGCTATATACTGGGGGCATGAGCTGGCTATATACTGGGGGGCATCGGCTGGCTATATACTGGGGGCATGAGCTGGCTATATACTGGGTGCATGGGCTAGCTTACATTCCATAGCAGTGGACCTCTTAGATTTTATTCTCATGATTTTTAAAGGAGGAAGATCATTTCATTTTTACCCTCAGGATAGGCCCTGATTCTGTCACATTTTTAAATTTTAAAGATGGAAGGAATGCAATTTTGCTTCTCTCCCTAGGGCACCAAAATGCCTTTTCCTGGCCCTGCTCCATCCATACACAGGCCATCTCCGACTTAAGGACACCCAACTTACAGATGAACCCTAGTTACAGACGAACCTGGACTTCAGCTGTCACCTGCAAAGAGCCAGATTTGAATGACGGCGTTTAAATGAATTCAGCCATTGGTTCAGGTCCGCTCATCCCTAGTAGTAACCTTTAAAGGTGCCTCTGTTGTACGTGAGGACAGCCTCTTGCATTCTGACCCTGACCTCTTCAGCGCGTAGCTCCTGGTAGCTGCGCGCACTCGTCTGCGAACCATTTTTACACAAATGGTGGCAGCAATTCTAAAAATGAAGAGATGACATTTGCATCATTTTTAAAGCTTTATTTTTGCAACAATAAGGGCATAAGAAAGTAAAATAAGAGCAGACCCAGCCACAGGGGGCGCACACCGGTATGTCTGTGTGCTTGGTTTACATTCCTTCATCCTGGTGGTAGATTTCCTTTAAGTTGCAATGCCTGGTGCACCGACAGCAATTGGGACTATTTTCTCCCATACCCTACCTCTACAGCAAGTGGGCATAGAAGGGCATGGAGTGGCCCGTGCTGCCCACAGTGGCACCCCAGTTCCTGACATAGGGTATAATGTAATTCTATGCCAGTGAGGAGGCTGGAGCCTTCCGGCGCAAGCAAAGCGGCGAGCAAACATCAAGTTCAATAAATCCCCCCTGAAATGTTTAATGGGTAAGTATGATCGCAGCAATATCAATATTTGTACGTTATATTGTTTTCCATGGGATTTTGTTTAAATTTTAATTAAAAATCTTTTTTTTTTTAAATTTTCAATACTCAATTTTTTTTAGCCCTTTATTGTGACATCTATACACATATTATAATTCATGTACAGAACTATGTAAGGGGTAGTTTTGTTTTTGTGAAATGCACTTCAACAATTTTTTGGGAAGCAAAACAGCTCAATAAAGTGACCAGTTCAAGGCATTTACCAATGTTGGGATTGTTGATACATTTCTATTTTGTTTTATGTATTTATTTTTATGTGTGTTCTATGGAAAGAGGGATTTTTAAAATATATATTTTTATACATTTTAGAACCCTAGAGATTCTGTAAAACTCTGATCATACAAGTCAGGTGAGTGCCAGCTGCATAACACAGTCGCCACCATCTGGAATGGGCTCCAGCCCATAGTCTTCTTCATCAGTTTTTGCTGTCATAATGAAAGATATGTAAGTCACATAAAGTAAATGGAAAATGCTATAAAAAAAACGAAATAAAACTGGTATTTATGAAAAATTATTTTTAATTAGCAGTGTTTTTACGGTAGTGTAATGCTGCTGTTTGTGAACAGAGAATAAGATGGGAAGGGAAAGAACAGACACAGCCAGTGAGCCCTAAAGTTATATCCACCCAGCTGTCCCTACCTACTTGCCTTTCCTATCCTAAATGGTCGACATTCTATTCCTCTATCAAGGTGAAAATATGGAACAAATACAGCACAAACAAACACAAAAGAACGGTCGACCAAATATGGGTCAAAAAACCAAGAGACAAACCAATGGTTAAAAGACAAGTACGGTTCAAAAGTTCAAAAGAATACAGAAGTACAGAACACTAGCAAGCTCCAAAGAAGACTTATACTGTAGTAAGCAGTGGGAAGTGGGCAGACAATCATCTCATCAGAGTCCGTTCCAGAGAGTGATTGGATCGATCCGCTCATATCCAGAAAAAGCAAACTAGCACCTAGGGAATATGAGTTGAGGAAGCATGTGTCCATCACAGTTAGTTTAACCATCTGCAGCCCAGAACAAAGTCAACAGGAGACAGACGGGTGAAAATCAATTAAAACAACCAGGAGTGAAATATTGTTGTGTGCAGACTAGACCAGGACAGAATACAAATTAAGTACATTTTATGCAGTACTTTACAGGCAGAGGATGGGGCTGAAGTCCGATTGTGTGTAGATATTACAGGAAAGTTGCATGGGCTTGGGAAAATTTCATGTCCTTTCTTTTTCCCTTTGTATAATACTTCTAATGATTCTCAAAAGTGCAACAAAAAAGCCCAGTGGGGCACATTTACTTACCTGTTCTGATGCGTTTACAGAAAGTGCATTGTCCGAAGGTAATGCACTGTGCCACGATTCACTAAGATCGTGCGCCCGATATCCTGCATGTGTCGCTTTGGTCCGCCGGAGTTCACCTTCTTCTTCCTGGTGCATGTAAGTGCTTGATCTTGTGACACAAATTGACAGTTAAATCCCGTGCTCAGTCCGAATCCGTCGTATTGTCCGACGGCCAGGCCCCCCCCCCCCCCCCCCCGAATTCTATCGCATGAAAGCAGCGCAACTGCGCCAAAATCCAATCGCGTGCGACACAATCCTCAGTTCAATACCTGTCACAGCCGCGCAAATCCCAAAAACGGTTGAAAATCCGACAAAAGTGTGGCCGCGGACCCTTAGTAAATAAGCCCCAGTATGTGCTATTTGCAGCTATATGTGCAAGAATAAGCATACATTAAAAAATATATTTAGCCTCACTAAAAATAAACTAAAAATCTAAAGTAAAACTTAAGATATTGTAGCTTCTGGATTGGATACATCCATATGAAATTCGTATCAAGGGGTCTAGAGGTTTAGCGTCTAAGGGATACCAGTACATTACAGTTTCTCACTTGCAAATGAAACATTTATCTCCTTTTCCACAAAAATTCTTTTTTTTTTGGACGAGAAACGGCATTTCATCATTTCTGTACAACGCCGCCACTGAAATCCCATTATTTGCTCGTGTTGTGTATGTTTCTAGGATGCGTGCATCATTTCCATCAGCTTTGTTCAGTTTTTTTTTTTCCCAGGCTTGAAATAGGCTCCGAGCAAGTGGGATCTTCTACCAGGGGAGTGATCAGGAAATTGGCTACCTGTAATTTTGGCACCGTGCCTTCTACAAATGGCCTCCTGCCTAGTACTTCCATAGTGCACCTTAACATTAGACAGGATATTAGTTCTTTCTGCCTGGAGGGTTAACACAGTATTCTTTGGAGTTTTTGTCAGTGAGTGATTTATCACACGGCAGGTATGTCCTTTTACTTTAATTTTTCGACTTATTATAATGCTTTGAAAATTCATGAATGGAGCACACAACTTCTCAGACACAGCGAGATCCGCAGCCATAAGCCCCCCGGGGGGCGCTTCATTTCTGCTTATATAATATACTTGATTTATGGATGACATTAATTTGTTGCTCCTTTTGATCTTCTAGAATAATAATCAAGAGATTACTGTAAGATTAACACAAATTATTTATTTATTTAAATTTCTTTTTATTTTATGTATATTTGTATTTTAATCCCTTTTTTGTTTTTGCCTTTCCTATTTTTTTTTTTTTTTGCTCCCCTTCAATCAAAACCAATAACTTTTTTATACAGGCAGTCCCCGGGTTACATACAAGATTTGGTCTGTAGGTTTGTTCTTAAGTTGAATTTGTATGTAAGTAGGAACTGTATATTTTATAATGGTAGATCCAGACAAAAAAAATTTTTGCCCCAGTGACAATTGGTCCAATTACAGCAAAAAATTTTGAAACACAAAGGATTATAAATAAAACTTCATTACAGACACCTTACAGCTGATCATTGCAGTCTGAGACTATAGTAACATCCAGAGAGGTCACAGTGGGCAGAGGGCTCCCTCTAGGTAAATTACCAATATCCAGAGGTCCGTTTGTAACTAGGGGCTGTCTGTAAGTCAAGTGTCCTTAAGTAGGGGACCGCCTGTATGTTATTTTATTAGGTTTTAATATTTTAAAAAATAAAAAATTTTGGAGAAAAAAAAAATTACTTTGTTTCGTCATATTCTATAAAAACTTTTTCATACTTGGAGGGATTGTTTACTGCAACTGCACTCCTAATTTGCAGTATTTAACATTAAAAGTTTTTTTTTATAGAATATGACGAAATGAAACAATATTTTTTTTTTTTGCAAAAGTTTTTACTTTTTTTAAACTCTTTTTAAACCTAATAAAATAAAACATAAAAAAGTTATTGATTTTGAATGAAGGGGAGCAAATATTGATTTTGAATGAAGGGGAGCAAAAAAATTAGGGAAGGGAAAAACAAAAAAAAAGGATTAAAAATACAAATATAATAAAACTAAAAATAAATTTAAATAGATAATTTGTGTTTATCTTAATGTAATCTTTTGATTATTTTTCTGTAAAATCAAAAAGAGCAATAAATTAATGTCATCCGTAAATCAAGTATGTTATATAAGCAGAAATGTAATTCCATGCATGTGAAGTTGGAAAAACAACCAGTACAATCACAGGCATGCCAAATTTATATGGGATTTACTAAATTATAAAAGACTAAAAACTTTTGTTAAAAAAATTGTTACATTGTTTTGCCGTATTCTGACGCTAATAACTTTTTCATACTTCAGTGAACGTAGGTGTAACAAGCTGAAATTCCAAATGACAGCGCTGAATATTCCATCGAATTGCGAAAAAAGGGGATACCACATTTATGTAGGATTTATCCGGTTTTAATAGATTTTAGAAAATCAAATCATTATTCAAGCACTGATTCCTACTTAGAATGGACCTCAAATTTATTACAAAACGGTAGTCACAACGATCTAAAAACAACAGAATATAAGTACAAAACTGCAAACCTGGATAACTACATTATACAAGAAAAAACTACAGGATACCAGGCAGTCCCCGGGTTACATACAAGATAGGGTCTGGAGGTTTGTTCTTAAGTTGAATTTGGTATGTACGTCAAAACTGTTATAGTTTATAATTGAAGTTCTAGAACAATTTTTTTTTCTTTTTGCCCCATGACAATTGGAGTTTCAAAATTTTTTGCTGTAATTGGACCGAGAATTATCAATAAAGCTTCATTACAGACACCTTACAGCTGATCATTGCAGTCTGGGACTATAGTAAAGCATTTAGAGAGCTTCACCAGAGGTCAGAGGGGTCTGTCTGTAACTATGGGTTGTCTGTAAGTCGGGTGTCCTTAAGTAGGGGACCGCCTGTATAAGAAATTACAGGAGTTACCGACTTATGGACGCCCGACTTACAGACGACCCCTAGTTATAGATGGATCTCTCTGTCCCCTGTGACCTCTGGTGAAGTCTCTGGATGTTACTTTAGTCCCAGGCTGCAATGATCAGCTGTAAGGTGTCTGTAATGAAGCTTTATGACAGTAAAAAATTTTGAAAATCCAAATATCATTGGACCAAAAAAAAAAAATTTGTCTGGAATTACAACTATAAAATATACCTAATCCGACTTACATACGAATTCAACGTAAGAACAAACCTAAATAACCAATCTTGTACGTAACCCGGGGACTGTCTGTACACATACAATTGTCAGAGATTTTATGTGTATCCTAAGAGATTCATAGAATTTATAGCAGTTTTGTACTTTTAGACTGGGGTTTTCAGATCTTTGTTGTTTTGTAATAAATTTGAGGTCCTAAGTAGGAGTCAGTGTCCGAATAATCTTTTGATTTTTTTTTACTTTTTTTATTATAATTTTTACTGAATGATTCAGAGCATGTTTGGTAGAGCGGCATGGTGGCTCAGTGGTTAACACTTCTGCCTTGCAGCACTGGAGTCCTCGGTTCAAGTCCCACCCAGGTCAACATCTGCAAAGAGTTTGGGTGCTCTCTCCGTGTTTGCGTGGGTTTCCTCCTGGTCCTCCAGTTTCATCCCACACTCCAAAAACATACTGTTAGATTGTGAGCCCCATGGGGACAGGGACTGTTTTGACATGCTCTGTAATCTGTGTGCGCTATATAAATAAAGAATTATTATAATTAATCCTTAGTGGCGACTTTTACATTTATTGTACAATTGTATAAAGATTGCATAGCAGTTCCCCACATCTCTTACCTCTCGGGGGTCCAGCAGCGGCTGCTGTGGTCAGACGCACGCATGTGAGATTTAAAGGGCCAGTGCACCACTAATTGGCAATGGCCGGCCGCTGACCGGTTAAATTGCCGCCCTCTTCCTGTGACCCCTGCCGGATCATAACCCTAGAGAAAGCTTCCTATGGCGATTCCTGTGTGCGATAGGAGGTTATCGTTGTGACCTCCTGCTATGTTTCCTTTCCAATCCAATGATATTCACGAGATGAGGGACAATATTATTTTTTTTAACTTTTAAGTTAAAAATTAAGATTGGATATATTAATGGGACATTCCCATCTCGCCATTCACATTTAAATTAATTCAACTGCTCTCTCTCTCAATATATATATATATATATATATATACACACATTTCTTCAAGTGGATGTTAGAAATAAATGTTCCTGTGTGTAGATGATTTCCCATGAATGAAGTCATGTTTTCTCTTAATAATTAGATAGCTGTCATTGGATACGACCACCCCTGCACCCTGGCAGTGGTGACCACACATAAGCTATTGAGTCCTGCCTGACCACCTGGATTCAGAGTTCTTTACCACAGGACACCTGTGGGACAAGAAGTAAGTTCCCAACATTTCATATGCAAAAACTCCAGCAGCAGTGGTCGTATCCAAAGGATGACAATCTCATTTTTTAGGAATAACATGTAAATTTTAATGTCCAGGTGAGAATACCCCTTTAAATTTAGAATTATATATGTGCTATATAGGAAATTGCTGCTGGTAATAGTGAGAATGGGATACACAAGAAAGTAAAGTAAAGTGCCATTTTGATTTTTTTCACTATATAAGAGTGTGGCTTGTTTTTGTCTTGGAACTTCTGCTGGGAGAAGAATCTAGGATTACAACCTAACTGCATCATTTACATTGACTGTGCTAGATTTTCTCTATCTATCTCATTTCTATCTATCTATCTATCTATCTATCTCATATCTATCTATCTCCTATCTATCTATCTCATATCTATCTCATATCTATCTATTTCTCTCTGTCTATATCTATCTATCTATCTATCTATCTATCCGTGTCTGTCTGTTTATCTATCTATCACAGAATTGTTTACTTCTTTCTAAAATCAACTTTGTTAATGAGCTAGAAGAGCTCTGGGGGTGTTTCCAGACCCTTGCTGTAGCTTCACAAACTGTTACACTGTAAAGGAGCACTCCCCCCTCCTACTGTGTAAAATTACATTAGGCAGGGGGAGAGGGGAAGTACCAAGGGAGTATGTGGGAGACAGTGTAAGGACCTGTAAATCTACAACAAGGAGTGGCATTGGTAACAACCCCAGGATCCCTTTATATTCATTAGCATAATTTTAAAAGTTGATTTTAGAAGAAAGGAGACCATACCTAACAAATATATAAAGATTATCACAGTCACGGTGCCCGGTTAATCATGGTGGATTTTGTTGGTAGATTTCCTTTAAACGACTGAGCTACTGAAACTAATCATTGCCAACCACAAAAATTTTGCAGATAAAGTCAAAAACAATTCACACGCCTACCTAAATGCCTTAAAACATCTGGAATCAAAAATGGTTTCAAGAAAAATAAAAGTAAAATACATCATACACCAAAATAATACAATAAAGAAAATGTAAAAAAAAAGTTGAAAGAACCCAAAACAGAATTATAGGCATGGAAGGACTGCGCCTCTATATTTTATATACTGCTACTTGTAAAGAGATGTCATAATAGGTTCAAGCTGGGGCCTTGGTAGCGGTAATAAAGCATGGTTTCAGTAAGTCGGGGCTGATGATAGAGCCGCGTCCTGCCCCTGCTATGTAAGCGACGGCCATAAAGAGGTTTGAAATGAGATCCATGTTTTTGGAACAGATGTGTAAGCGAAAATATGCCGGGAGAATTTTTCACAGCTAACCAATGTAATGAGACTGTATAAATGACGGTATTATTTATCGGGGGAACGCTCGGTAATTGAAGGTTGTGTTGCCTCCATGTACAGGCTTTATGGGGTTCAGATCGCATGCGATGCCTGGTGGAGGGACGGGGACTTCAAAAGCCTCTTTCTTTATTATATAGAGGTTAATTTTTTAGATTTTTTTTTAAGGGAGTTGGGTCTGTATCCACTCAGGTGCCATTGTTGATTAGAGTTATTTAAAGGTCCTTTACTGGAATAGCAATTTCTAAGTGATAATGGCTGTAACACCTTGGTGAATACTCCCCTTACAATGGTAAACCAGATGGTTACAGCTTGTAGTAAAACAATTTGATTGCTTCCATGGTCTGGTTTGCTTTTTCATCACATGGCACCTGTAGTAGGGCACGGTTACACCGGAGCTAAGTGGCTGAGCGCTCGTACGCCGTTCCCACCATTAGGAAAATAGGTAGAAGTAGAGGATTTATTGATGACCTCATTCGCTGGGGAGCGAGTACAATGTTCTAGGATTTCGTGGATACTTGGTAACTGTGTACACAGGACTATACATGAGGGATTATTATCTAAGCACTTGATTATAGACACTGAGAGAGTGCAGCGGGCAACGAGCCAGAGCTGGGTATCCACTATGTGTATTTGTGTGTAGTAAGGTGTGACTACAGATGCAGAGGAGCTGAACTTTTCTTTTCTCCAGTTGAAATGCAAATAAGCTTTATTGGCAGGACCAAAAGTTAGCCTTACCCAAGTATTTACAGCTGGGGGCACAACCTATATTGGTCCGAGAGATCCATTGTCACACCATGTAACTTTAAGGGACTGCACTATTGACCAGCACCTTAGTGACACCAAAAGCCACAGTACAGCTCAAATGCCACCCCAGAAACCACTACTGCATAATACTACATTTGTACAGTAACTAATACACAAAAGAAACCCTGATTACAAATACAGTGCACAAACCAGAGGATAATAATACTGGAGACCCCACAGCGCAGACCTATAATACTGGAGACCACCATAGCAGACCTATAATACTGGAGACCCTTATACTGGAGAACCACCAGACCAGGCACTAATACAGGAGACACCCCCACCCCAGAGCAGGCACTAATAAAGGAGACCCCTGGAGCAGGCACTAATACAGAACCCCCAATCATGTACTTATAGGACCCCCACGAGCATGTCACTAATACAGGAGACCCCCCCCAGAGCAGGCCACTAATACAGGAGACCCCCCCCAGAGCAGGCACTAATAAAGAAGACCCCTGGAGCAGGCACTAATACAGGAAAGCCCCAAAGCAGGTACTTATACAGGAGACCCCCGGAGCAGGCACTTATACAGGAGACCTCCCCCAGAGCAGGCACTAATAAAGGAGTCTCTCAGAGCAGGCACTAATACAGGAGACCCCCGGAGCAGGCACTAATACAGGAGACCCCCCCCCCCCAGAGCAGGCCACTAATACAGGATGTCTCTCAGAGCAGCACTAACACAGGAAGACCCCACCGAGTCAGCACGACTACAGGATCCTCCAAAGCAGGCCACTAATACAGGAGACCCCCAGAGCAGGCACTAATACAGGAGACACCCCAGAGCAGGCACTGATACTGGATACCTCCATACCTCCAAAAAACAAATTCTCAACAGTCCAGGCTCCTCTTCTCCTTTCTCCTGCTCTGCTGTGCCATTCGGACCCCAGGCAATGCAGTCGCATAGTAAGGCACTAATACAGGAGACCCCCAGAGCAGGCACTAATACAGGAGACACCCCAGAGCAGGCACTGATACTGGATACCTCCATACCTCCAAAAAACAAATTCTCAACAGTCCAGGCTCCTCTTCTCCTTTCTCCTGCTCTGCTGTGCCATTCGGACCCCAGGCAATGCAGTCGCATAGTAAGCAGGGAAGGAGAGAGAGGCCTTGACTGTTTTGAAAGTTGTTTTTTTGGAGGTATGGAGTAGCCAGTACTATGCCTGCTGCTGGGTGTTTATCCTTATTAGTGCCTGCTCTGGGGGTCTCTGATATTAGTGCCTTGCTCTGGGAATCTCCTGTATAGTGCTTAGTGCTTTTGGGAACTCCTGTATTCGTGCCTGACTCCGGGGGTTCCTGTGTTAGTCTGCCTCTCGAAGAGACCCTGTTCTTCGTGCCTTGCTCTGGGGGGGGGGTTCTCCCTGTATAGTGCCTGCTGAGCGGGGAGGAGTTTAGGGGTGAAGGGGGGGAGGGGCGCGGAGTGGGAAGAAGGAGGAGGACGGGGGAGTGACGCGTGGTCTCCTGTATTAGTGCCTGCTCTGAGGACTCCTTTATTGTGCCTTCTCTGGGGGAGTCTCCTTATAAGTGCCTGCTCCGGGGTCTCCTGTATAAGTACCTTTTTGGGGCTTCCTGTATTAGTGCCTGCTCCAGGGGTCTCTTTATTGTGCCTGCTCTGGGGGGGGTTCTCCTGTATTAGTGCCTGCTCTGGGGGGGGTCTCCTGTAATTAGTGCCTGCTCTGGGGGTCTCCTGTATAAGTACCTGATTTGGGGGTTTCCTGTATTAGTGCCTGCTCCAGGGGTCTCCTTTATTAGTGCCTGCTCTGGGGTGGGGGTGTCTCCTGTATTAGTGCCTGGTCTGGTGGTTCTCCAGTATAAGGGTCTCCAGTATATAGTCTCTATGGTGTCTCCAGTATTATAGGTCTGCTATGGTGGTCCTCCAGTATTATAGGTCTGCGCGTGGGGTCTCAGTATTATTATCCTCTGGTTTGTGCACTGTATTTGTAATCAGGGTTTTTTTGTGTATAGTTACTGTACAAATGTAGTATATGCAGTAGTGTTTCTGGGGTGGCATTTGAGCTGTACTGTGGCTTTTGGTGTCGCCTAATGTGCTGGTCAATAGTGCAGTCCTTAAAGTTACATGGTGTGACAATGGATCTCTCGGACCAATATAGGTTGTGCCCCAGCTGTAAATACTTGGGTAAGGCTAACTTTGGTCTGCCAATAAAGTCTTATTTGCATTTCAACTGGAGAAAAGAAAAGTTCAGCTCCTCTGCATCTGTAGTCACACCTACTACACACAAATACACTAGTGGATACCCAGCTCGGCTCGTTGCCCGCTGCACTCTCTCAGTGTCTATAATCAAGTGTCTTAAAATATCCCTCATGTTATAGCTGTACACAGTTACCAAGTATCCACGAAATCCTAGAACATTGTACTCGCTCCCCAGCGAATGAGGTCATCAATAAATCCTTACTTCTACTATTTTCCTAATGGTGGAACGGCGTACGAGCGCTCAGCCACTTAGCTCGGTGTAACCGTGCCCTACTACAGGTGCATGTGATGAAAAGCAAACCGACCATGGAAAGCAATCAAAGTGTTTTACTACAAGCTGTAACCATCTGGTTGTACCATTGTAAGGGGAGTATTCACCAAGGTGTTACAAGCCATTATCACTTAGAAATGCTATTCAGTAAGGACTTAATAACTCTAATCAACCTGCACCTGATGGATACAGACCCAACTCCCTTAAAAAAAAAATCTAAAAATTACCTCTATATAATAAGAAAGAGCTTTTGAAGTCCCCGTCCCTCACCAGGCTCGCATGCGATCTGAACCCATAAAGCCTGTACATGGAGGCAAACAACCTTCAATTACCGAGCGTTCCCCGCATAAATATACCGTCATTTATACAGTCATTACATTGGTTAGCTGTGAAAATTCTCCGCGGCATATTTTCGCTTACACATCTGTTCCAAAAACATGGATCTCATTTCAAACCTCTTTAGGCCGTCGCTTACATAGCAGGGGCAGGACGCGGCTCTATCATCAGCCCCGACTACTGAAACATGCTTTATTACCGCTACCAAGCCCAGCTTGAACCTATTATGAATCTCTTTACAAGTAGCAGTATATAAAATAGAGGCGCAGTCCTTCCATGGCTATAATTCTGTTTTGGGCTCTTTCAACTTTTTTTTACATTTCTTTATTGTATTATTTTGGGTATGATGTATTTTTACTTTTATTTTCTTGAAACCATTTGATTCCAGATGTTTTAAGGCATTTAGGTAGGGGTGAATGTGTTTTTGACTTTATCTGCAAAATTTTGTGTTGGCAATGTATTAGTTTCAGTAGCTCAGTCGTTTAAAGGAAATCTACCAACAAAACCCATGATTAACGCGGCACCGTGACTGTGATAATTTTGTTATTTGTTAGGTATGGTCTCCTTTCTTCTAAAATCAACTTTTAAAATTATGCTAATGAATATAAAGGGATCCTGGGGTTGTTACCAATGCCACTCCTTGTTGTGATTTCCAGGTCCTTACCTGTCTCCCCACATACTCCCTTGGTACTCCCCTCTCCCCCTGCCTAATTAATTTTACACAGTAGGAGGGGGGAGTGCTCCTTTACAGATTGTAACAGTTTGTGAAGCTACAGCAAGGGTCTGGAAAACACCCCACGAGCTCTTCTAGCTCATTACAAAGTTGATTTTAGAAAGAAGTAAACAATTCTGTGATAGTAGAGTATAAACAGACAGACACGGATAGATAGATAGATAGATAGATGATATAGACAGAGAGAATAGTAGATATGAGAAAATATGAGATAGATAGATAGGAGATAGATGATATGAGATAGACTAGATAGATAGATAGATAGAAATGAGATAGATAGAGAAAATCTAGCACAGTCAATGTAAATGATGCAGTTAGGTTTTAATCCGTAGATTCTTCTCCCAGCAGAATGTTCCAAGACAAAAACAGCCCACTCTTATATAGTGAAAAAAATCAAAATGGCACTTACTTTACTTTCTTGTGTATCCATTCTCACTATTTACCAGCAGCAATTTCCTATAAGCACATATAATTATCTAAATTATAAGGGGTATTCTCACCTGGACATTAAATTTACATGTATCTAAAAAATGAGATGTCATCCTTTGGATACGACACTGCTGCTGGAGTTTTTGCATATGAAATGTTGGGAACTTACTTCTTGTCCCACGGTGTCGGTGGTAAAAACTCTGAATCCAGGTGTTCAGGCAGACTCATAGACTTATGTTGGTCACCACTGCCAGAGGTGCAGGGTGGTCGTATCCAATGACAGCATCTAATTATAGAGGAAACATGACTTCATTCATGGGAAATCATCTACACCAGGAACATTTATTTCACATCCACTTGAAGAAATGTTGGTATATATATATATATATCATATATATATATATATATATATATATTGAGAGAGAGAGGCGATTGAATTAATTTAAAGTGAATGGGCGAGATGGGAAGTCCCATTAATATATCCAATCTTAATTTTTAACTTAAAAGTTAAAAAAAATAATATTGTCCCTCATCTCGTGATATATCATTGGATTGGAAAGGAAACATAGCAGGAGGTCACAAACGATAACATCCTATCGCACACGGAATCGCCATAGGAAGCTTCTCTAGGGTTATGATCCGGCAGGGTCACAGGAAGAGGGCGGCAATTTAAGCCGGTCAGCGGACGGCCATTGCATATTAGGTGCACTGGCCCTTAATCTCAACATGCGTTGCGTCGACCACAGCAGCCGCTGCTGGACCCCCCGAGAGGTAAGAGATTGTGGGAAACGTGCTATGCAATCTTTATACAATTGTACAATAAATGTAAAAAGTCGCCACTAAGGATTAATTATAATAATTCTTTATTTATATAGCGCACACAGATTACAGAGATGTCAAAACAGTCCCTGTCCCATGGGGCTCACAATCTAACAGTATGTTTTTGGAGTGTGGGAGAAACTGGAGACAGGAGGAAAACCCACGCAAACACGGAGAGAGCACCCAAAACTCTTTGCAGATGTTGACCTGGGTGGGACTTAACCGAGGACTCCAGCGCTGCAAGGCAGACTGTTAACCACTGAGCCACCAGTGCCTCCTACCAAACAAGCAACGCAAGAGCATGCTCTGAATCTTCATAAAAATTATAAATAAAAAAAGTAAAAAAATCAAAAGATTATGTCGGACACTGACTCCTACTTAGGACCTCAAATTTATTACAAAACCACCAAAGATCTGAAAACCCCAGTCTAAAGTACAAAACTGCTATAAATTCTATGAATCTCTTAGGATCACATAAATCTCTGACAATTGTATGTGTACAGACAGTCCCGGGTTATGTACAAGATTGGTTATTTAGGTTTGTTCTTACGTTGAATTCGTATGTAAGTCGGATTAGGTATATTTTATAGTTGTAATTCCAGACAAATTTTTTTTTTTTTGGTCCAATGATATTTTGGATTTTTGGATTTTCAAATTTTTTACTGTCATAAAACATTCATTACAGACACTTACAGCTGATTATTGCAGCCTGGGACTAAAGTAGACATCCCAGACTTCAGCAGAGGTCACAGGGGGGCAGAGGATCCATCTATAACTGGGTCGTCTGGAGTCGGGGGTTGTCCATAAGTCGGTAACTCCGTAATTTCTTATATCCTGTAGTTTTTTCTTGTAAATGTAGTTTCCAGGTTTGACAGTTTTGTACTTAATTCTGTTGTTTTAGATCGTTGTGACTACCGTTTTGGAATAAATTTGAGGTCCATTCTAAGTAGGAATCAGTGCTTTAATAATGTTTTCTGCTCTGCTGTGCCATTCGGACCCCAGGCAATGCAGTCGCATAGTAAAACTTATACTCACCTCGAGGCAGGGTGCTCCCATGGCGCGTGGCTCCGGTCTTCCTGCGGCTCTTCTGTGAGCCGCCGGCTCCGTAGAGTGACACAAGCGGCGTGACCTCATCATCCGCTGTGTCACTGCATAGAACGGAGCGACGCCAGCATCCGAATAGGCGCTACGTTGCTCCGCATATAAATTGTGTCTGTGTCTTAAAGAGACAGGCGCGATTTATTTATCTGGTGGGCAAATCGGGTGTTAACAGGTCCCCAAATCGTCCACATTAGAGCGGCAAATTTCACAGCTCTTAAAAGGGCTGCACATTCTGCCGCCCGAGGCAAGATTTCCATCTCGCCTCATGGCAGATGTGGCCCTGACGGGAGGGTTATAGTAATCTATGGTATCGCATGTCTCTCAGTCTATGGCAGGCAGTGACATATTAGAGTGACAGGATGGAGATCTTCTCTTTCTCCTCCATGAAGCTGAAGTCTGGGAGGAGATCTGAGAGTGTCCTGAGGTGAGTGTCACTAACTGCTGAGTATTTGAAGTATTTGGAGAATTCTGTCTCTGCACCATACTACCTATTACTCTCCATTACAGACGGCTTCTTTCGATCTAGTTGTGATAACAGCAAACAGCTTGAGAGCACCAAATGCTGAAAAAATGCAAGTAAGTCTTTCGTGCCCTTCATTGTACCAATTATCTCATAGTAGGGGAAAAACAACCCATAGCGGAAACCAAATTCAGCAGTAGACGAATGTCCCGTCCTAAGAATCTACTTCCCATAAGGGGATATTTTTGCTTTTAAGAAAGGCATCCAGGCCCCTCTTGAAGTTGTACATTGTTGTGCATCAACCATTGCAATATCCATTGTTGGCGAGGTCCATAGTGTCACTGCATCCTGACGATGGTGATATGTTTGTCCTCTACGTGTAGTGGATATGTCAATGTTTGAGGCCTAAGTGTAAAAATCAAATTACAAAAATTTTGGAACACTCCATTCATGGCCCAGTCATAGGTTGGATAGTAGGCTTCTACCCAAGGGCTATTCAGGGCTATTTGTCTGCCCGAGGGCTATTTTACGACCCTCATTTATCACCTATTTATAGGCTCGAATGAGAATAGTGAGATCCCCATCACTCAAATAAAAGAAATGTTACATTCAGTCAGAATTTCCTGCCTTGTCATTGTAGTCTGGATAAACATGATTTGCACTCTGGGTTATAAAGAGCATTTACCCCTCACATACATCCAAACATTATATATATTTGTAATATACAGTGATGATAAACTAATGATAGAATGAATGTGGATGGTGACTACATACCTGACCTCTGAACTCCTTCCTGTGCATTTTGGCTGACACAAAACCCTACAAAAATCAATGGGCTTTGACCTGTTTTGTTTCTCCATGTACTTTTCATCACTTACTTCCTATTGATGGTTATTTTAGTTTTATGTAAGTATTTTGAGCCCCTTTCACTAGAAGATCCAACTTTACCGAGACACCACTATAAATAGCAATGGATCTGATGAGTTTACAGGAAGGGGTTCCCCTTAGGAACATCCATCGGTGAAACAGTTTAAACAGCACATTTATTCCATTTTAACACAACAAGAGAAGCAATAGTCATGTGAATAATCCTCTGCTGGCCCCATTACGATTCTGAGAGGCCTACCGGTCTCTACTTCCTGTTCTCTCGAACCTCACCGGGAAGGACAGCTCAGACACAGACAATGACCTGAGGACAAGATTGAGGAGCCTAACTTTTCTGTCTCATACGGCCACATTTATCATACGATGGCCCTAAGTGCTCCAGTGTATGATGGTGTTCCCAACCCCCAATGGATCTATCGGGAGGTTTCAGTCTCCTGATAAATTCGGCCAAGCAGCAGCACTGAGCTGCACCACCGAAGAACCTTCTACACCAGTTGAACGTTTATAGAATAGCACCCTAGCCTGCGCCAGGCTATAGGCAGGAACACCCCACATTGGCCCACTGCATGTATCGGCACTGCTCCCTCCACCTCCAGCCAGGGTACAGGGTTGAGTAGTCGCAATTCCCTGTTCTTCTCCGGGAATGGCAACTAAATACCCACTTGTAGGCCTGTTTTTAGGCATACAATCCGTGATACATCCCCCCCCCATATATTTTAAATATATTTTTCATGATAAATTAGTCCCTAACTGCAGAAAGCAAGTAAAAGGACAGCAGCAAATCCATGGATAAGATATAGGTATGAAAAAAATCTAAAGTTCATATAGTTATATACCATATATACTTGAGTATAAGCCTAGTTTTTCAGCACAAAAAATGTGCTGAAAACCCAAACTCGGCTTATACTCGAGTAAAAAAATAGCATTTGCAGCAAATTCTACATTTGGCCCAGCTACAGGAAGGGGGTAGGTTCTAGAGATAGGTGTATCTCAGAAGTGGTACCTGTATCTATTCAATATTTATGATCTATCCTTATGAATATCTTGTAGAAATATAGAAGATTTAATAACCCCTTCAAAGCAAATCTACCACCAGGATGGAAGATTGTAAACCAAGCACACTGACATACTAGTGCGCTCCTGTTTTACATAAAAAGCTTTAAAAATGATTTGAAATTATCCTGAGGGGCTTCAGGTTTCAAAGCTGTTAATTGAGCGTGGAGCCCCTCAGGCTTGTTTGCATAATTTTTAAAGCCTTTTTATGTAAAAACAAGGGAATAAGGAGCTAAAAGAAGAAGCTAGAAGAAGATCCAGCCGGAGGGGGTACACACCAGTATGTCAGTGTGCTTGGTTTATAACCCTTCATCCTGGTGGTAGATTTTTCTCAAGGGTGAAGAATGCACAATTCCATTTCTGCTGCCTATCCCTGCACCAAATCGTCACCTAGTGGGTCCATATCTCCAGTTGGCAACTGTTCCACTACGGCTTTGGCACCCATATGGCTGCTCCAGTGGTTTTGAAGCACTGTACTACACAAGGCAGTCAGTAAATCTTGTATCACCTGTAGGTAATCGTTGGTCTGTGCCGTATTCCATTGCCGAAATATTAAGTATTTCAACAAATGACACTTCTTCCTAATGCACCTGTTGTAGACAATTTCTCCTTCTCTCCAGTATTTCGGCATTGTACCCCCCCCCCCTCCCCCCCTCCTTCCCCCGATCCACCATTAGCCTAGTGATTGACACTGTGGTCCTTAGAATAACACATGATTATAGCTCCAAAACGGGCAACTCTACGGAATAGAAACCAGATGTCGTGTAGGAATTCGACTCTTGGTTTCTCAAGTTGATGAAATTTGTAAAGTAGAAAACCACACTCATTATTCAGCTCCGTTTTACATGCATTAATGACGCAGCTAAATCACAGGAGGATGAAAAACCATTAAAGTTTTTTTTTTTGTTCCCAAAAATTTTTTTACATTTTTTTTTTCGTACTGTACTTTGTCAGATAAGTTAATGAGAAGCAGAGAGGTTGATATCATATGTAGTTAATAGCCTCCTAGTCTTAAGCGGAATAACCCAAAATCTATCCCTGATTATGGCCTAAGCGCCCCGGATATGGAAGGAAAGCGCTGAATATCCGTGCTTAGAACAATGCTTTGTAGCTTTACAGCGTAGTGTAACGGATATGCCTGCCGCGATATTAACCTCCTCCAGTCCTCATAGTGTCAGAGAAACATAAGCATTAGCCGCGGCATTAACTTACAATTTGGTTTAGTCTTTGGGTAGACTTACAGTAAGAATTTTAATTTCCTCGAATCATGGATTTAATCCTCCACACTGCCCGGGCCCGCACAATGAGAAAGTGTTAAACAAGCGAGACAGTGTACCGCTGCTCACACACTGGCGGTACTATTAGGCCCTGTTACCACCCCCGGCGGCAGCTGCTGGTAATTAACCCCTGCCCCAGATGTGAAAGGTTTATATATACAGTGGTAATTTATTCTCATCTCCTCTGCAGTAGTTGTGCTTTTAGAAAACGGGATAATGTCACTTTTTTAAGATGAAGAAATGTTAAATGAAATAAAAAAAAATTTAAAAAAAAGAACACCCAGATTTAAAATATTAAATTAAGTTACAAGAATATAAAAGAAGATGATTGAAAGGGATCTCTTACATCCCTCTATAATCTCATCTTCGTCCTCTTCTGATATATATCTACACGGTATTTCTCTATCTCTAATCTAGCTCTTCATGTAAAGGAAAGTACAGCAGCCGCAATGTTAATTAACCCTTAAGAAGGGTGTGCAAAAAGGCAACATGTCCTATCCAGGATCTCTACCTTCTATCTATCTTTTTAAGTATCTATAACTATTTCTGCTATCTATCTACTCTATCAATCCATCAATCTATCGTTACATTCCTATGCTATCTATCTATCTATCCTCTCATCTCCTCTATCTATCTATCTATCGTCTATCTATCTATCTATCTCATATCTATCTATCTATCTCATTATCTATCTCTCATATCTACTATCTATCGCATATCTATCTATCTAACTATCTATCTATCTATCTATCTATTCTATCTATCTCATCTCATATCTATCTATCTCATATCTATCCATTCTATCTCTATCATCATCTATCTTACTACTATCTATATCTATGCTATTTATTCTATCTATCTATCTCATATCTATCTAATCATATCTATCTATCTATCTATCGCATATCTACTATCTATCCTCCTACTATCTATCTATCTATCTATCTATCTATCTATCTATCTCATATCTACCATCTTATATCTATCTATCTATCTCATATCTATCTATCCATCTATCTATCTATCTATCTATCCCTATCTAATCTATCTATCCATTCTATCTCCTCTCATATCTATCTATCTTCTATCTTTCCATCTATCTTTCCATCTATCTCATATCTATCTTCATCTATCTATCTATCTATCTATCTATCTCATATCTATCATCTATCTATCTCTCCGAATCTAGCTATTCTATCTATATCATATCTATCCATCTATCTCATATCTATCTATCTATCTCATATTCTATCAATCTATCTATCGATCTATCCATATCTATCTATCTATCTCATATCTCGCTATCGCATATCTATCTAGCTCTCTATCTATTAACTTTCCATCTATCTTTTCATCTTCTCATATTCTATCTATCTATCTATCTATCTATCTCATATGTATCTCATATCTATCTATTCATGTATCTTACATGTATCTATCAATAAAAAAATCTATATTCTATCTATCTGTTTATCTATCATTTATCTTTTTATCTATCAATTCAATTCAAAGAAACTTTATCGGCAAGACCAAATACAAGTTAGCATTTCCAACGCATATGCAAAATATCGGGGTGGGTTGGTGGTGGGAATGGGGAACAGGATGAATGGGGACATGGGGTGTGGGGGGTTATAATAGTCCCTGGTATTACAAGTGTCTCAGTCTTTGACAGGCAGTGATATATTGTGCGGCTATGGTCATTGTTGTCTCCTCTTCCCCCAGTAGGATGGATCTTCTCTCCCTCTTCCATGGAGCAGAAGCCCCAAAGGGAAATCTGAGAGTCTCCTGAAGTGAGTGTCCCTCAATGCTGAGTATCTGGAGCAGTGTAGCAGGAAGTGGACCTCATCCTCGGTGGCCTCCTGGTCCTGGCACTCTTGGCACAGCCTACTCTCCCTGGACAAGTCAGTCTGTCTCCATGGCCAGGTTACGGGTGCTCAGTCTTTAACAGCTCAGGTTCTGATGGTCTCTCTCCAGGTATGGGCCCAGTCTGTAGTCTCTCTGTTGACTCTGGTATATGGTCAGCTTCTGGGTTGGCTATATGGTGGTCCTCCAGTAACTGATATATTTCTCCTGAGCTGTGTTTATCAGCTCCATGATGATTGGTCCATGTTTGTGTCTTGTTGGGTTTAGGTTCCCAAGTTAACAGGGACCCCCTGTTGCTCCCAGGCTTTATGGTGGAAGGAATTTGGACTTCTGCTCTGTAGGTGAGACAGGAATGATATCCAGGTATTCCAGGTTGTCCTGGAGACCTCTCTCAGTAGGTGACAATATCTGAAGGTCATCTGCATATAGCAGGTGCAGAGGAGGCCTCCAGGGCTGCAGCCAGCTCATTGATGTAGATGTTGAAGAGCGTTGGACTTGTTGCAGTCCTGTCTGATCCCTTGTCTCTGCTGGAAATAGGCCATTCTCTTTCCGTTTACCTTCACTCTGCAGCTGTTCTTGGTGTAGGAGCTCTTGATCACATTGTAGATTTTTCCACCTATTCCAGAGTCAACAAAACAGGCGTTTATCGTTCCCCGCATTGCCTTGTGGACGTGGTTTGGGATGAGGCTATGCAGGGTACAGTGGTGAAATGTTTTGGTATGATCCCTGCTTGGCTCTTGCTGAAGACGTTGTGCTGGCGAGGTCACTATTACACAGCTTTCTCAGGTTACTACTAACACAGATCCCTCGGTAGTTGGAGGGGTCGTACTTGTCCCCGCTCTTGTGTATGGGAGTTGTGAGGCCTTGCTTCCAGGTCTGTGGGAAGTAGCCGACACTTAGCACGATGTTGAAGAGTTTGGCTATTGGCAAGCTATATTTCAGGAGGGTTGTATCTTATCATCTCTGATAAGGATGCCATGCTTTCTGTTATCTCCTGCAGGATTATTGGGGTATCAAGAGGGTTTTTTTTCCTCAAGGGCTTCTAGTTTTGTTCTGATGTATTTCTCCTCTTGGTTTAGTTCCTCTGTTGAGATATATTTGTAAATATGCTTGAAGTATTGCTGTGATTTCATGTGATCAGATGTATGCATGGGGTACAGTTTGCTAATGTTAGTAGGCTAAAGGGCCTGAGATGATGTCACTTTGGTCACATACAATACTACTGAATGCTGAAAAAGCATGGGGATTCAGCCTGGGGAGGCCATGCCCCATCTGACTCACTCTAGATATCCCTTGATACCAAGCAAAATTATAAAGTTGATTATATGGGGAACTGAGGGAAACAATTTATAGATAAATGAAGGGTGTCAGTTAGTGAATAGGGCTCCATAAAATTAATGGATACATTAAAGATTTGGGATAAATAATCTAAGAGAAAGAACAAACAACTAAAATAATTGATGGTAACAACAGACATTTCGGAGGAAGATGATCCCTCCGGTTCTGAATGTGGAACGTCAGCCATGTAATCCCCTGTCATGTGTCTGTTCATTGACATCACTGCTAAATCAGGTCTTATTTTTTGCCTTTCCTGCAGATGCAGAAAAGATATTTTGCATTCCTTGGTTTTTGCCACATTTCATCAGTGTATTCCATATTTTTTTTTCCACTGACGAACTGCATCTAGTGTGGACACAACCGAGGCTGCTGGGAATCCCATATCAATGCCGCTACCTAATCCCAGCCGGAGCTCGGAGAGCCCACACCTGCAGCTGATTGAATCCTCCTGGAGCACAATGGACTGATTTACAAGGCTGAGGATCCAGGCCGGGCTGCAGCTGGGATCCTGCAGGAAGGGGAAGCTGTTCATCATTATGTGTGTTGTACTAACAAGAGTCCACCTGATCCTCAGCCCATGCCAACGTACCTGCCCATCCACACCGAAGATTATGGCACCGCTGGAATAAACCACTTCTCAATCCAAAAACATTTTTGTGATTTTAAAATCATTTTAAAGAATAAGGTCAAAACAAATACAATAATGATAAAAACCACATAATAATAATAATAATCATTATTAGAAAAAAAAAGGAGGATATTACTTCAAAAGGTTTCAGAGACCCCATATACATTTTTCAGGGTTGGCGTCCACTAACCAAACCCCACCGATGTAACAGCCACCGTTTACTAGAACCTCCATCAATTTTATATAATCTGTATTTGCAATTCCTTTGAATTAGAACATAGATGCAATATCCTTGCACCATTGCTATACAATTGAGGAAAAAATGGGGAGAATAATCATAGGGCACCCCCATTTCTAGTTAAGACAATTATTTTTCCTAAATCATTAGTTGATGCTGTGCTGAGGGATCATGGGATTTATAGCTAAGCAAAAAAGGAAAAGGTGGAAAGTGGTGGAATTTTATAATCAAGATGGAGGCTTTTTAAGGTGGAGTCAAACTATAGACCAACAATGCTTTCCTGGGCATCATGGGATTGATAGCTAAGCAAAAGGGAAGTGGTGGAAATTTAAACATTGAGATGGAATCTTTTCAAGCTGAGTAGAGGGTGAGCTGTAAAATGTAAGCGCAGGATGTATAATAGAAGAGTTATATACAATCAGGAGGGGGTGCAGGTATTGACATTTGTGTTAAATTTGCCAAATTTGGCAAAGAGTAGCCCAGGTTCCTTCCCATTTCCAATCATTGTAGCGCTGGAATCATAAACATCCTATTC
This sequence comes from Engystomops pustulosus, assembly GCA_019512145.1. NCBI lineage: Eukaryota > Metazoa > Chordata > Amphibia > Anura > Leptodactylidae > Engystomops > Engystomops pustulosus. The sequence goes on along the minus strand of CM033643.1, from coordinate 10,204,330 downwards.
GCCTTCATAAAAATAACGCAACTAGTTACCGATTTTGGATGTGACACACAGAAAGACAGCATGTTACTGCTGAAGCCATTTCTTGCATATGTGACCATAAAGACCGCTGATTTTTTTAATTTGACAATATACTTTCGGTTTTCAAAAGAAAAAATATATATAACAATAACATAACAATAAAATCAACATAGAATATTACCAAACAAAATAACTTATGAAAGCCCAAAGATTGGTCATCGATCAGCCTTTGTCTGGGCTTGTTGACTTCACTTTTTTCGGAAGAACCTTTTTCGCAGAACCTCAATCATCTGCCCTGGAACAAAGTTTTATCTGCCGGGGGCAGCGTTCTTAAGGGCTCATTGACATACGATGTTATGTCCCTGATTGGGTGTGCAGTTTTATTGCCTTGCTACACTCCCTTATCCCACCCCAAGAAGTCCACCTTAGGATCCTCCGAAGGGTCTTGGGAAACTTGTGCCTGGCTCCGGAGATGAAGTTCTGGAATCTAGGCTGCTGAATCTGGTCTTGGGAGTCTGTGAGGTTGTGGTGTGGTGCGCTTTCTGCCCTCCTTTATCTGATGAAGATTCTGTAAGATTCGGTTGCGCAGGAGAGCTTCTACCGCTTCTTTTGGAGTAAAATAGATGCCCATGGAGCCGTCTTCGTAAACCACCCGGATGTTGGTTAGAGATACCGTTAAAACCGGACTCTCTTTTCTACCAGCGCCGTACATATTCAGCTGAAAGCTCTTCTCTTCTTGGTAAGCTCCGCTGAATAGTCTTCAAACAGCAATAGTTTGGATCCTCTGAGTTCTTTGCCAGTAAGCTCTGATAATGTCTGTATTACCATTGAAGTCCAGGTAACGCATTATTACTTGTCTAGGCCTGGCCGTGTCCAGGTCTCTTTTAGATATCTGGGAATAAGCTGTTTTGGGGTCTAGTCCCAGTCAATGTGCCCTTTCTACCCTGGATCTTCCTTTGCGCCCCAGGGCTTTCGGTAGATCAAGTTCCCAGAACACTTGGAGGCCTCCCAGGCGCATGGATTCTGGGAGACCTACCTTGCGCAGGTTGTTTTCTCTTGACCATTTTTTAATGTTGTGCATATTTTCCAACAACCCTTTAGATTCCAGAGTGACCACCTCCAATCTTCTCCTCATGTCAGCCTGGGAGTCTTCTGTATGAGAAATCCTCCGCCTCTGTTATCCTGCTTAGAGCTCTTTCTATTGAGTATTCCCAGGCCCTTTGTATGTCAGCAATCAGTTTCTCCATCACCTTTGCCGCTAGTGTTTGGTAATTCATCTGTAGTATGTTGCGTGGGTGCTCTAGGTGTCTGGTACCTCGGAGTCTGGAGGAGGAGGGGAGCGGGCTATTGCTTCCATGGCCCCAGTTGCCTGAGCCGGTTGAGAAGACATGCCCTCAAGTTCTGGGGCTGACGAGGAGGTGGTTGCACTTAGTGTAGCGATGCATGGCTTTGTCTTTTGGCCACTGCAGAGCAGATAGTACTCCATGCACTTGGGGGTCCTTATTATGGGCAGTGATGTGGATGGATGGACTCGGGATCCCTTTTAGGGGTATGGTTGATCTGTCTTTCTAATTATCTGGATTGTGCTCAGCTTTACAATTTTGTTCTTAAGTATATGATGCTTTTGCTTAGCCAGGGTACTCACGAGCTATGATTCAGTAGTGGTAGTTTAGGGAGGGAGTGCTGCTGCAGGTGCTGTTTATCCAGTTTATCAGTGTGGTGTCACATGTAACTCACTGCTGTCAGCAAAATGGCGCCTCCTCTTTCATCTGCTTTGCTACTGATGTCGTGCACCTTCTACTGGGGCTGTATGTTCCGCCAGACTCCTTGTCTCTCCCTCCTTGTGGCCTAACTTTGTGTCCTATGCCTCCGGTGGTCTTGGTTCCTCTCCTCCCCCCCTCCCCGTTATGCATGCCTTGCGCGTTAGATAACGGGCTATAATGTGGTCGGGAGGTGTTGCCGTCCAGGCGATTTCGCTGCCAGGGGTTTCCCGGTGTCCCAGTGTAATTTTGCCGGGATGATCTGTGGGGGGATGAGCTGAATTCGCCCCCTGGCTGGTTTTGTGCGGATTGTCTGGGGTCGGCAAGCAGGAGCTCTTTAAGGTACATCCTCACATCCCCGCGCCAGAACAGGAAGTCAAGACCACTGATTGAGTGCGGTAATCTCATGATGTGGAGATGTCAGCGCCTCTTTTAAAGCCAGAAACTGGCCTGGACTGTGCACAAATAAAATACTAAAAACTTTTATACCATGTCCTACATTTATGCTTTAAATACAATATAGCCATATATCCTATATGATACCATTGTATGATACCCAGCATGTTATAGAACCTCGAAACATGACTACAAATATTTTCCAAACCAGTAACTCATCAGGAACTAGAGAGACACTGATATCTAATTTACATATTTGTGTTTCCCATTTAGCATTACTTATAACATGCCATGCTACAGGTAGGTCTTCTCCATCAAACCCATGTATATGAAAGTATGGGAAAATCGTGTAAGGGTATATAGACTTTAAGAGAATCAATAGGAAATTCCTTGAATTGCATGCAGGGTGTTTTTGCCCGATGGACCCCATCATTACCAATTAATGTCCATCAATATCTGCTGATTTCTGCCATTTAATGCTGTAATAGAACAGACAAATGGAAATCCAGTACAGCTAAGCCTCATGGAGATATACTCCTTGGGGCAAATTTTCCATCGTACAGTACATGAAAAAACAATAAACAACTTGACGATGGACCCCAATACATCCCTCACGTGCAATCTACTGTAATTATGATACCATGTTCTCAAGTTGGGGAGATGTTTCGTGTGGACCTCCTTAGTCTCCTGGGCTCCCTCTGTAGCTACTCAAGTGTTGCCCCAGGTTCAAAGCTCTATAGTAAGTTCTACATGCGGAGTCCTACAGACATTGTTACATTCTTCAATGTAACTTGACGTTATTGGGCCCTGAATTACATTTCTATTCTAATTTTGTAAACTATAATGTATACTTTATAGTAATGGTGTCTCTCTATGGGGGAAGAGAAACCCTATAGGATCCTTAAGGCTCCTCAGCTTGGAGTCTCCCTCTGCACATCCTCATTTTCGAGCCTTAGCTCTTGGATGCATGTAATATAAAAAAGTGAACGTGTGACCAGGTGTAAGTATGTGACCTGGTAACCTAAAACTGCATATAACTTGTGGTCAGACCTTGCAGTCACATACAGTATATCATTATAATGCTATTATACAGCCGCCTGCTGTTTCACTTAGATTCTCCTCTGTGTATTTTATTACCGATTATATTAAGATGCCCAATTATTTAAGAATAATAACCTTCATTCCGAATATTTCAAAACTGCGCCCGGAATAACTTCCCAACATTTTTTTACACGAAATTGGCCTTTAAATCTTTACCTGTATTTCCCAGATTTCTTTCAAGTTGCAGAATTTAATTTTACAAATATTTTTATGATAATCTTACCCAGTGGTATCCCAGATGGAGCTGGTTTAGTAATCAGAAAAATGGAGCGGTTTTGCTTTAAATTGCCATTGTAAAGTATGAGGTAAATTGGTAATTATCTTTCGCTTGGGTTCTGGAGAGCACTTTATGGGCGTATAAGTAGGAGACGTTCGAGTGGAAACCCTGGTTATTAAGATGCAGAATATGAGGGAAACTCTAATAACTTATACTTCATATTAAGGTTGTATTGATATTATGATCCAAAGCTTGAAAAATTGGAAGGTGCCTATTTGAAGGCTTGGACTTGAGCGAACAGTGTTACCAGTGAATTATTCCCAAAATCAGTTTGACGTTAGTTGGAGAGACCTCTGGATTTTGAGAAGATCCTCCAACAATCTTAGTCTAAGATGGCCGCCTTTTCAATTCTACTCATTGACCTACAGATGTGTCTTTCCCTACCTTTCTTGTTCTATAATGTGCTTCTCACAATTGATAGATGAAGGTCTAATTGGTGGTATCCAGACACTGCAATATCTATTGATAAGAAGAGTTGAAAGGGGTTTTCCTGGTATTTGGAAAAACCAAAAGGGGGCCAAAAATAAATTTATTTAGGACGTACACTTACCCTACTCTGGCTCTGATGCTTCTTGTCTTCAGCACTTCCATTCGGCTGAAAATGTAGGGTCCACTTTGGACAACTGAACGTCACTTGTGATCTAAGAAATTGCCAGATGTGTGGATCCACTGGACCACTGCAGAAGATGGTACTAGCCGACACCTGGGACCAGAATGTAAATGGCCAGTGGCCGGGGTGCCACCAGGTCGTTCGCAGGTGCGACTAGCCCGCGGAGGCAGCCGAGGTTGAGGTACCTTAGCAGGAGACGGTCTCAGGGTCAGGTCCAGGCACAGGGTCAGGGCAGGTGGCAGAGATTCAAGGTCAAGTTCAATCCGGGGTCAGCAACGGGAGGTCCAGGCAGATGGGAATGGGAACACAGGCACACGGAACACAGCAACCCAGGAACACAGCAACACAGAGGGACTCTGGTAACACAGGAACACAGAGGGACGCTGGCCCTTAAAATTTTCGACAGCCAGCACGCGTGCCCTAGGAGGCGGGAACGCGCGTGCACAGCAGTCAGGTGATGAGCAGGAAACTGGACAGGTGAGTCCTGCGCAGGGGCTGCAGCGGGGGCACACGGAGGAACACGGGCATGCCCGTGATCCGAGACAGGGATCGGGGGAGCACCCGTGACAGAAATACTGTCGATATGTGGTCTGAGATGGCCACTGATTGGCTGAAGCAGGTCCCGTGGCCCACGAAACTTCCAGGAGGGCAGAGATGCCCAAAGACCAGATGTGGGAACCAGAGAAATTTCTGGAAACTTCTTTTATACAGGGCTCTGCCTCTTCAGCTCAGCTTTATTGTAGAGGAGGAAAATTGTATGTCAAGCCCATTTCTGAACTCAAAGGGGTATTCCAATGTTATTCAAGCGTCATCAAAGCAGGAGTGAGTGGAGAGAGTGCTGCATTGGTGGTTACCTCTCAACTCACCAGCCGCAAGACAGGGTTGGAGGACCCCCGATTCATATTACTTTTAGTGGCCAATCCCACCAATGAGAAATTCTGAAATCAATACATAACCTATGAAATACATTCTAAAATATGAGACAGTGAAGTCTTTCTTTCGTTTAAAGAGCCTACAAGTGTTCATAACCTCAACCCTAAATACTTACAGGTAAGACTTTCAGCAACAGAGAGACTTGTTAATACCATACTGGCATTTTAGTCATCCGTTTCCGAAAGGCCACCCTTAGGTTGCTGCCTCATGTACCAGTTGAAAAACCAGGCTTATAGCTTTCAATGTGGACTGCTTGGCAGTGTGAACAGGGACATCATTTCTGGCATTGTCCCACATTGCAGATGAAGTTGGTATTGTTATAAATCCTCCTCCTGCTGGTCCTACTGTCTCTGCTGCGTAATGTGCTGCCCGATGTCCTGAATCCATACTCCTGGCTACAAGGTCTTAAAGAGAAACCAAACACATGAAGCTATTTTTTTTTATTTCAGAAATGAATAGAGAAGGTGATAACAGTAAACGTGTTTATGCTCTTTCTCCTGTAGTGAGCAGTTTATCTGAAACCCTTCTGAGGTCCATCCACAGGAAATAAACGCAATATCCACAAACTGCTCTAATAAAGAAGGAATAAAGACAGGGGGAAAAGGGACACACCTTTGGGATATTTTCCTGAGATTTAAAGGGCCAAGTTGCCCCTTAAAATGAGTGACCACAATAGTGATAAAAGGCACCTCCCCCAAATGGGAGGTGTCTGAGCATTAGGGTCTCCTGTATGCCATGCAAAAGTGTCTTTATCTTCGTTTAAGTGTATTCTCCTTTTGAACCACAAATTTATTCTGCGAGTTTGTATTCTGTTCTGACATCCCCCCATCTGCCTGTCCCGGCCTACAGTCTGTACCTTGGATTCGGTTTATTTGCTACTTGTCCAGACCTTAGGTTTGTATTTTGGTTGATGCTTGACACAAATTTGGGCTGTCAGTGTCTGTTCTTGCCTGACCCCTGGTGCTTTACATGTAGCTCCTCTGATCCACCTGGACCAGCTGTCACCTATGGTGGGAGTATTCAGGGAAGAAGCAATCTTGGGGCACATTTATAATACGCTGGAGCTAAGTTGCCCCACCCCCGGCCTCCTGATAAATTCACCAGATGGGAACGCTGCAGTGGCACAGGCACTTCTGACCTGGCGCGGAATTGCGCCCTAGCCGGCACCTGAAGGGGCACATGCTATAGGCAGTGCACAGTCATGGGGCAGAAATGCCCCACGCCGACCTACTCTGCCGCCGGCCATGCCCCCCATCACACCCCTTTACACCCACTTGATGTGAGAAAAAGGTGCAATTTCTGGGTGTGCACCAGGAATTGCGACTATTTTAGGGCATGTACGCCACATTTCAATTGTATACACCCTGATAAGAGTGTGTTCTCTTCTCTGTGCACACTAAATACCCATACAGGGGTTAATGGGTAAAAACTGACAGAGACAATTGGGCAGATTTACTTACCCGGTCCATTTGCGATCTAGCGGCACGTTCTCTGCAGTGGATTTGGGTCTTCCGGCGATTCACTAAGGCAGTTCCTCCGACGTCCACCAGGTGTCGCTGCTGCGCTGAAGAGCATCATAACGCACTGAAGTTCACCGAGCCATCGCGGGTGAACCAGTGTGGCACATTTACTTACTCGGTCCTGTCGCGATCCCGCGGTGCGTTGTCCGACGAGGATTTGAGTCTGCCGCGATTCACTAAGCTCGTGCGCCCGTGTTCCTTCATCCGTCGTTTCCGCACTGAGGTTTGTCGGAGTTCACCTTCTTCTTCCTGGTGGATGTGAGTGCTTGATCTTGCGACACAAATCCAATTCGGAAATTGTCAGGAAACCCGACGAAAAAGCGTCCGACAGACCCTTAGTAAATGAGCCCCAGTATGTCCACAATCACACCTTGGGGGACATTAATCATAGTGGGTCTCAGGTTCGCCTGTTTTTGCGCCTGGTTTGCTCTTCTTTTTGGCTCCTGATCTATGATGGATCTGGTTCTGGCTTAGTAAATGCACTTTGGAATTGTCTCATGTCCGATTCATTTGCGCCTAAATTAGCGCAAATTGTTAGATCTCATTTGTGAGCAATAATGAAAGGAGACTGAGAAAATGTGACAGAACGTTCAGGGCTTCATCTCTGCTCAAAAAACTATCATTGTGATGTAACTGCAGGGACTAAATGTGACAGATACTTTCCCTTTTTATTATAATTACAGGAAATGGCATCTGATAATATTCTCAGATCTGTACAATAAGACAATAATCACTCCCAGAGATGATCCCATAGAAAGTGATGAAGTCGTTACTGGAGAAATTTTACATTTTAAAACTGCTCTGAAGTATTTTCCATGTTGCATAGAGGGAATTCTTCATTTGGGAACCTAAAATGTATGTTTTTAGTAATGAAAAGTGATTTTTTTCGGAAGTGCACCTGCTCAGAGGAGGTGCATTTTTGCGCCTTTTTTTGCGCCTTTTTAGGCGCAAATTTGTGATAGATCCCGTGCAAACATCTGTATAGCAGCCGCTCACTATGTCAGATAAGGCGCAGGGACTCAGAACCACTAAGTGCCGAACTTTGCCATGGGCCAGAAAATGGGGCATAAATGCGCCGAATGAACGAGACTATGATTAATGTCCCCCCTTATGGATAGACCTCAAAAAACTTTGAGTAATTTAAGTGTAATTTTTCATACCTAAGCTGATTTTGGTTTGTTTTTGGTACATTTTTGTGCAATATTCCTTCTCCCATTCATTCATGACTTTGTCGAAAAATAGACAAAGTGTGGGATTTGTCAAGTATTGCAAAACCACAACCCAAAATTTTCAAATAGCATTTTTTATCAATAATGAACAGGAAGCCAAAATCTTTGTCAAACAATCTCAATATGAACGGGGCCTTTGATAATTAGATTTGTCCCCACTAAAAAAAAAAAAATCACCTAATCCCTTTTATCAGGGGTACATGTGAATATTATTAATGTCTCTTCTAGGTAACAGCCGTAACCTCAGCCTTGAACTCACTTCTATTAATGGCAGATTGATGAGATTAACGAATGAGACTCTGAGTATTTCCACACTTGGCAAAAGAAATAGGATATACGTATCAATGGTTGGAATAGAACTTCAAAGGTGATATGTCCACTCTTGTGTCGCAGTTGAAAAATAGCGCTCAGGGCTCGGATATCTGGATTGTATAGCCATAATAAAGCCGAACAGTAATACATGGAGTTGGTGATATACTCACAGATCCATACAAGCTCCAAATCCAGAAATAAACTTGACATGTCACATTGTAGCATCATGTGACCAGCCTTAGTTATGTGTTACTCGGGGGCGTCGCTAGGTCAAAAGATCTGGGGCCCGTGCCCCGGATCTTTTGGCCTGTGCCCTGAATGTCCCAGGTCAGTGGGACACTCGTCCCACTGTCCGGGCATATTTCCCTACTCTCATCGCTATCTACGTGCTCAGGACGTAGATAGCGATGAGCACTGTAGTGGTGAAGGAGCCGCCGGTTCCGTTCTCCACTACAGGGAGCAGGAGAAGCGATCACACAGCGTCTCCTGCTGCAAGCAGCTCACTACAGCGCCGGGAGCAGGAGGCGCCGGGTGATGACGTCACAATAGTGACCACATGAGTGACCACAATAGTGATAAAAGGCACCTCCCCCAAATGGGAGGTGACACAAATTTGGGCTGTCTGTGTCTGTTCTTGCCTGACCCCTGGTTCTTTACATGTAGATCCTCTGATCCATCTGGACCAGCTGTCACCTACGATGGGAGTATTCAGGGAAGTAGGAATCTTGGGGCACGTTTATAATACGTTGGCGCTAAGTTGCCCCACCCCCGGCCTCCTAATAAATTTGCCAGGTGGCAGCGCTGCAGTGGCACAGCCACTTCTGACCTAGCGTAGAATTGCGCCCTAGCCTTCACCTGAAGGGGCACATGCTATAGGCCAGTGGTGGCGAACCTATGGCACGGGTGCCAAAGGTGGCACTCTGAGCCCCCCCAGTGGGCACTCAGGCTGTTTTCCCAGCATAGAATTCTTCAAACAGGACTTAAGAGATCCTCCTACAGGACCATGACGTGACACACTCAGCGTTATTTTAAAGTGAGACTGCAGGAAGAATAGATGTGGACATGGTCGGATTTTCATTGGAGCCATTGAAGCTTCTGCTCTTGGCCCCACAATTCTTCCTCTTCAGTGGGTTGTCAAGGGAAGCTCCAATGGCAATCCGAATTTTCCCTCCTCCTGTCAACGATATAGGAGTCCTCAGGACCGTTGAAAGCTGTGCTACAGCACGGAGCAAGAAGATTTTAATAAGTTAATGTTCAATTGCTGTGTTGGCACTTTTTAAATAAATGAGTGGATAAGGGTTGCGGTTTGGGCACTCGGTCTCTAAAAGGTTCGCCATCACTGCTATAGGCAGTACACAATCATGGGGCAGAAATGTAACTCTGCCACGGGCCATGCCCCCCATCACACCCCTTTACACCCAATTGTATATGCCCTGGTAAGTGTGTTTTCTCCTCTATGTGCACACTAAATACCCCATACAGGGGTTAATGGGAAAAACTGACAGAGACAATGGGGGTCATTTACTAAGGGCCCGATTCGCGTTTTCCCGACGTGTTACCCGAATATTTCCAATTTGCGCCGATTTTCCCTGTATTGCCCCGGGTTTTTGGCGCACGCGATCGGATTGTGGCACATCGTCGCCGGCATGCACACCACAATGCCGAACAATAACCCGACGGATTCGGAGAAACCACCGCATTTAAAAAAATAAAGTGTTGCGGGACACGTGCTTACCTTCACCCAGGATGGCTCGGTGAACTCCAGTGCATTCCGATGCTCTTCAGCGCAGCAGCGACACCTGGTGGACGTCGGAGGAACTGCCTTAATGAATCGCCGTAAAACCCGAATCCACCGCAGAGAACGCGCAGCTGGTTCGCGAATGGGCCGGGTAAGTAAATCTGCCCCAATGATTCTGTTGCAGTATAAGACTGTTGACTTCTACTGCTTGTATTTGGTCAAAACTGTGTGCCAAAATTTGGTGCACTACCATTTTTAGTTGCATGCCCACTTTTCAGTAGACGACCCTTTCCAGGAGGCCTTGTCCCTTTGTCGGACAAGTCAGAAAAGGAGAAAAATAGGTCTAAAAGCCTTTATAAATGCATTAAAGGTGCAAATTACACCACAGGTAAAAGTGGCTTCACCAATTACCCCCAGTGGGGAACATTTACTTACCCGGTCCTGTCGCGATCCCGCGGTGCGTTGTCTGACGAGGATTCGGGTCTGCCGCGATTCACTAAGCTCGTGCGCCCGAGTTCCTGCATCCGTCGCTTCCGTGCTGAGGTCTGCCGGAGTTCAACTTCTTCTTCCTGGTGGATGTGAGTGCTTGATCTTGTGACACAAATCCCTCTTTAAATTCCACGGTTTGTCCAAATCTGTTGGGTCGTCCGACGGCCCGCCCCCTTTTTTTCGGAAGCGTGCAAGCCGGCACCCATGCGACATAATCCGATCGCGTGTGCCAAAATCCCGGGGGAATTCGGCGCAAAACGGAAATCCCGATGAAAATGCGTCCGACGGACCCTTAGTAAATGTCCACAATCACACCTTATGGAGAGACCTCACAAAACTTTGAGTAATTAAGTGTAATTTTTCATTCCTAAGCTGATTTTGGTTTGTTTTTGGTAAATTTTGGTGCAATATTTCGTCTCCCATTCATTAAAAGTGCATTTTTTAACAATAATGAGCAGGAAGCCAAAATCTTTGTCAAACAATATTTTCAATATGAACGGGGCCTTGATATTAAATTTGTCCCCACTAAAAAAAAAAAATCACTATCCTTTTATCAGGGTACAAGGAATATTATTATGTCTCTTCTCTGGGTAACAGCCGTAACCTCGGCCTTGAACTCACTTCTATTAATGGCAGATTGATGAGATTAACGAATGAGACTCTGAGTATTTCCACACTTGGCAAAAGAAATAGGATATACGTATCAATGGTTGGAATAGAACTTCAAAGGTGATATGTCCACTCTTGTGTCGCAGTTGAAAAATAGCGCTCAGGACTCGGATATCTGGATTGTATAGCCATAATAATGCCGAACAGTAATACATGGAGTTGGTGATATACTCACAGATACTGACAGGACATGTCACATTGTAGCATCATGTGACCAGCCTTAGTTATGTGTTACTTAAAGGGAACCTGTCATCAGGTTTTCACCATTAAACCTAATGACAGGTTCTCAAAGAAGTCTTGTCACTGCTTCCCATTCAGTTTTTTTTCTAAATTAAAATCCACTGTTCATCTCTATACTAAATCAATTGTAAAAAATAGTAGCTGGCACCTTGCTAGAAGACTCTTGTCCAATGTCTCCCCCAGTGCACTCATTCCTCCCTCCCTCAGGAATTCTCTTTATTGAGTCACTGTGTGACCCAGTCAATGGGGCAGATTTACTTACCCGGTCCATTCGCGATCCAGCGGCGCGTTCTCTGCGGTGGATTCGGGTCCGGCCAGGAAGCACTAAGGTAGTTCCTCCGCCGTCCACCAGGTGGCGCTGCTGCGCTGAAGTTCCCCGAGGCCCGCTGGAATGCACTGAAGTTCACCGGCCTATTCCTGGTGAAGGTAAGCGTGAGTCCTGCAACACTTTTTTTGTTTTTCCGAATCCGTCGGGTTTTTGTTCGGCCACGCCCCCCCGATTTCCATCGCGTGCATGCCAGCGCCGATGCGCCACAATCCGATCGCGTGCGCCAAAATCCTGGGGCAATGCAGGGAAAATCGTCGCAAATCGGAAATATTCGGGTAACACGTCGGCAAACCGCGAATCGGGCCCTTAGTAAATGACCCCCAATGTCTCCCTCTGGTCCGTCATTCCTCCCTCGGGAATTCTCTTCAAAGAGCAATATGTGAACCCAGTTCAATGTTTTCCCAAGAGTCAGACATGGCCTTCCCACATGGCTTGTAGCTAAAAAACAAGTCTTAATCTGATACGAACGTGCCTTAGGTACAGTGAACTTTCAACATCAAAAATAGGCTGACAGAAGGGGTATTCGCATCTGGGCATGCAACATTATTTTCATTAATCCGCCATATATATACATTTTTCAATTAGATGTTATGTAAATTTTTTTACCATGTGGTGAAGATAATTTCTCATAAATGTAGTTCCACATGTCCCTTAGAACAAGACTGTGTCCTTGGGATCTACCACCCTCTGCTGTAGGGATTTGCACAAAGAACCAAAGGTTTTTATATAGAAATGTCCGGGAGTTACTACAGTGTCCACAAGCCCCGTCCTGTGGTAATGATTGCTGAATATAGGTTGTCGCGAACCAATAGCGCTTCTGCGCCACTGCTGCCATAGTACATGGATGGTCGATCCAATGACGGCTATATATCTTAAGAGAAAGATGACTTTCCATTTATGGAATCATTTACACACAGAACATTTATTTATAACATCCACTTAAGAAATATATATATATATATATAGCTGTTGAGGTTAACTTTAAATGTGGTAATGCCCAGATGGAAAACCCCTTTAAATCCACTTGACAAAAAACAAGTATATCCATCCAAAGCATCGGTACGGAGCATTAACAGGCGCCATTGGTTCTTCTGATCTTCTATCTGCCTAGCCCTGACCTTAGCCTAACCCATGATTCTTTTGTTTTTCTTCCTGCCCTGACCATGGCTTTGCATTTTTTGGTTTGCTTTTAACTGTTGTCGTCCATTAACATGGCTGCCTGTGTCTGCTCTTGCTGACCCCAGAACTATTCAATCATCTATCCCATGTGCCAGCTTTCACCCTGCACCAAGACTACTATGATAGGTAGAAGTGTTGTCTTCCGCACCACCCTATGCAGGAGGGTCAGCGTAAATACCCACCCAACTGAGTGACACAATCACAATAAAATTATAATTATTAGTAAAAGCATAACTAAACCTTTGAAGGATTATATTTTTTTGTAGAAATTAATAGATCAGTGATCATTGTAAAATTTGTAAATGTTTTCAGTAGTAAAGCATCTTCTCTCTGTCCTTTGTTCTGCTCTTTCCCTCCTTATTACGCAGTGTATCGGAAGTCCCCTACACAGCAGAGATAAAGGAAAGTAGCTAAAGAGAATCTCTTTCCATAGCTGGAGATATGTCCCTTGAAAGAAGATATATTTCTGTCTGTAAAGAGTTCCAATCAACAAGACATAAAGCTGATTTTACACAAACTAGCTTTGTACACGAAGAAAGGCGAGGAAAAGAAGGACCAGGGACATATTTAATAAAGTAATTTACAAAGTCACCAATTATCATCTTAACCAATAATATTCAGGCATTTTTCGTTATTGTAGGGAAATGTCCTTCATGTCCTGCCTGTTGAGAAGCTTTTTATAAGGCCGGAGGAGCTGAGCAGATTTGTACATGTGTCCTATCTGCAGGCACATGTACAGAGCGAGGATCTTGGCAGTTGTACATAGTGTCCCTATCTGCAGGCATCATGTTACAGAGCAGAGGAGCTGAGTCAATTGTACATAGTGTCCTAGTCTGCAGGCAGGATGTTACAGAGCAGGAGGAGCTGTCAGATTGTCATAGTGTCCTAACTATTGCAGGCAGCATTTACAGAGCAGGAGGAGCTGAAGCAGAATTGTACATAGTGTCCTATCTGCAGGCAGGATTTAAAAGCAGAGGAGTTGGGCAGATTGTAACTAGTGTCCTATCTGCAGGCAGCATGTTACAAGCAGGAGGAGCTGAGCAATTGTGACAATAGTTGTCCTATCTTGCGGGCAGCATGTTACAGAGCAGGAGGAGGTGGGCAGATTTTACATAGTGTCCTATCTGCAGCAGCATTTTATAGAAGCAGGAGGAGGGTGAGCAGATTGGACATAGTGTCCTATCTGCAGGACTCATGTTATGAGCAGGAGGAGCTTTACACATGTTAATATAGTGTACTTAACGCGTGCGCATGTGTTTTATAGAAGCATGTTATTATTTTTTCCTCCTGTGATTTGTGAGTGGACTGAGGACACGGCACATTTCTCGCCCTCTGCCTGTACGGGGCCGTTTTTCTGTTGCCCCGAGTTCCTTTCCGACCTCTAGCAGTGGGCATTGAGCTTGATAGTATATTGTATAAGTCACTATCTTCTCTTCACAACATGAACAGTGGACAATGCCAGAATGATCCTTAGATCAATTTCTATACATTCCATCATGTTCTATATTTTATATGAGCCGCCACCTCAGGGCTTCCTATATCTATATGACAGTATATTGGTTGAACTGATCTGTCATCATATGTAACGCTCTGCACTGCCGGACTATTGCATTTATCACCTCTTCTTCAGATCATAAGTATATCACCAGCAGCGGCTGTGAAATATGGACATAATATACTGGGAAATGTAGAGAAAAGGAATCACATCCCATCCTCTCATCACATGGCCATTCTCAGAAGAATGAGCTGTGTATTATCCTTGTATCACAGTGATGTCACAGTACAGAGGAATACACAAAGTGATGTCACAGTACAGGGATAATACACAGTAATGTCACTGTACAGCGATAAACACAACGGTGGCTGTCATAGTACAGGGATAATCCCAACATACATATATAATCACACAGTGATCCACAGTACAGGTGATCATACGCACAGTGATGTCACAGTAGCAGGGATAATACTCACAGTGTGTCATGGTAAAGATAATACCACGTGATGTCACAGTACAGGGATAATACCCCAGTGATGTCACAGTACAGAAATAACACCAGTGATGTCCAGGCAGTATAGGGCTAGTATTCACAGTGAGTAACAGTACAGGGATATACAACAGGTGATGTCCACGTACAGAGATAATACCACATGATGTCACAGGAACAGGGATAATACACCGGGATGTCACAGTACATGGATAATACACACAGTGATGTCCCGTTATGGGCTACTTCCACAGTAATGTCAAAGTACAGGGATAATACACACAGTGATGTCACCGTACAGGGATAATACTACAGTGATGTCACAGTACAGAGATAATACCACAGTGATGTCTCCAGACAGGGATAATACACAGCAGTGATTCACGTAAATGGATAATACACACAGTGATGTCACAGTGACAGGGATAATACACACAGTGAATGTCCCATACCAGGATTATACCACAGTATGTCACAGTATAAGGGATACTACACACTTGAATTTTCACGTACAGGGATAATAGACACTTGAATGTCACAAGTCAGAGCTTATCACACAGTGATGTCACAGTACAGGGATAATACACACAGTGATGTCACAGTACAGAGGAAATACAAAAATGATGTCACAGTACACCGGGATATACACAGTAATGTCACAGTACAGGGGATATACACACATGATGTCACGTAACAAAAGCGATAAACACACGGTGATGTTCATAGTACAGGCTAATCACACGTGATCTCACAGCACAGAGAAATACAAACAGTGATATCACAGTCAGAGATAATACACCAGTGATATCACAGTGCAGGATAATACGCACAGTGGATGTCACAGTACAGGGATAAACCCATGATGTCATGGTAAAGGATAATCCCACAGTGATGTCACAGTACAAGGGATAATACACACAGTGATGTGCACAGTACAGGGATAATACACCAGTGATGTCGCAGTATAGGGCTAGTAATTCATCACAGGATTGTTCACAGTACAGGGATAATAACACACAGTGATGTCACAGTACAAGAGATAATACACACAGTGATGTCAAAGTACAGTATAATACACACAGTGTGTCCAGTACATGGATATAACACAGTGATGTCACAGTACAGGGATAATACATACAGTGAAGGTCACAGTACAGAGATAATACAGCACAGTGATGTCCCAGTACAGGATAATACACACGTATGTTCACAGTACATGATAATAACACAGTGAGCCACAGTACAGGGATAATACACACAGTATGTCCACGTACAGGGATAATCACACACAGTGTGCACAGTACAGGTATTATTACACACATGATGTCACAGTATAGGGATCTACACCATTGATGTCACAGTACAGGGATAAAATACACAGGTGATGTCACAGTACAGAGATTATAACACACAGTGATTCCACCGTACAGGATAATCCACACGGGATGGTCACAGTACCAGAGGAATACAAAAAAATGATGTCCAGTACAGGATCATACACATTAATGTCACAGTACAGGGATAATACCACAGTGAGTCACAGTACAGAATCGATAAAACACACGGTGATTCATAGTACAGGGATAATACACACATGAATATCACAGCACAAGATTACAACACAGTGATATCACATACAGAATAATACACACAGTACAGAGATAATACACCGTGATATCACATACAAGGATATACGCCACATGATGTCATGGTAAAGGGATATACACACAGGTGATGTTCCACAGTACAGGATAATCACACAGTATGTCCAGTACAGGGATAATACCACAGTGATGTCGCAGGTATGGGCATATTCACAGTGATGTCCCAGTAACACGGGATAATACACCAGTGATTACAGTACATAGATAATACACACACCGTGATGTCACAGTACAGGATAATACACACAGTGATGTCACGTACAGGGATAATACACACAGTGATGTCGCAGTATATGCGATACCCAGTGATGTCACAGTACAGGGAGAATACACACAGTGATGTCACAGTACAGGGATCAATACATACAGTGTTTCACGTACAGGTTATACACACAGTGATGTCACGTACAGGGATACTACACACACAGTGATTGTCCCAGTACAAGGGATAATCCACACAGTGGATGTCAATACAGGGATAATACATACAGTGATGTCACAGTACAGAGATACTACACACATTGATGTCCCAGTACAGGGATACTACACACAGTGATGTCACAGTACAGGGAGTAATTCACACAGTGATGTCAAGTACAGGGATTATACACACATGATGTCACAGTTAGGGAATAATACACATGATTCACAGTACAGGGATTATACACACAGTATGTCACAGTAACAGGATACTACACACGTGATGTCACAGTCCAACAGGGAAATACACAACAGTGGATGTCAGCAGTCAGGGTAATACACATAGGGGCATAATTGGCACATTTACTAGGGGTCCGCAGCCGCAATCCTTCGGTTTTTCCCGAAGATTTACGCTTTGCGTCTGTAGTTCACTGGATGTGGAAGCACTGCGATCGATTTTTGGCGCCAACTTTCAGACTTTCATGCGACGAATTCCGGGGGGCGTGGCACCGGCCAACCCGAAGGATCGGAAAAACCGCTAAATTAAAGCCATTGTGTCGCAAGATCAGCACTCACATACACTCGAAAAGCAGGTGACTCCCACCCGGCGTACTCGGCGCAGCAGCGACACCTGGTGAATATCTGGCAAAACGGACTTATGAATCGGCAGAACCCGAATCAGCGCCAGAAACCCCCGCTGGTCGTCGACTGGACTGGTAAGTAATGTGCCCATATGATGTTACAGTACAGGGATAAGACAAACAGTGATGTCAGTACCGAGATAATCCAAGGTTATCTCAATACAGGGATAATAAAACAACATGAATGTCCTTACAGGATAATACACAAGGTGACTCACGTACAAGGATAATTACACAGTGATGTCACCGTACAGGTAGGATAAATACACAAGGTGGCTCACATTACTGGATAATATACCAGTGTGTCACAGGTACAATATACACACAGTGATGTCACAGTACGGATATACACCCATGATGTCACAGTACAAGGATAATACATACATGATTTCACGTACAAACAGGATATACACACAGTGAAGTTCATACAGTACAGGGATAATACCACACAGTGATATCACAGTACAGGGATAATCACACAGTTATGTCACAGTACAGAATAATACACACAGTATTCACACAGGACAAGGATAAACACACAGTGAAGTCCCAGTACAGGGATAAAACACACAGTGATATCACAGTACAAGGATAATACACACATGATTTCAACAGTACAAGGGATAATACCCAACAGTGATGTCAAAGTGCATTGATACTACACCACATTGATGCACAATCAGGGATAAACACCAGTGATGTCACAGTACAGGGAAATAAACACAGTGATGTCACAGTAACAGGTATAATACACGCAGTGATGTCACAGTACACGGGATATAAATACACACAGTGATGGTCCCCGTAGCAGGAATAGACACACAGTGATCACAGTACAGGGATCATACACACGTTATGGCATAGTAAAGGATAATACCCCAGTAATATCATAGTACAGGGATAATACACCACACATGGATGTCACAGTACAACAATCTGTCAAAAAGTTTGTATGTTCTCTCCGTGTTTGCGTGGGTTTCCTCCCTCCGGGTCCTCTACTCTCCGTTTCTTCCCACACGTCAAAACATACTGTTAGGTTTGTTAGATTGTGAGCCCCTGGGGACAGGGACCCATTTGACTCCTTGTGCACGCCTGCGTATCTGTGTGCGCTATATAAACAAAGAATTATTATTAATTATTAGTATGGATAATACACACAGTGATGTCACGTAAAGGGATAATACACACAGTATGTCACAGTACAGGATAATAAACACACAGTGATGTTCACAGTACAGGGAGAATAACACGTAATGTCACAGTACGGGATATACACCCGTGAATTCGCAGTACAGCGCGATATACACAATGATGTCACAGTAACTGGATAGACACAGAGTGATTCACAGTACAGGGATAATACAACACTGATGTCACATTACAGAGATATATGCACAGTGAATTCCACGGTACAGGGAATATACACAAGTGATGTTCAGCAGTACAGGGATAAAAGGCACAGGTGATGTCCAGCATTTCACAGCATGGTATCCCTTAAAGCACCGCAGCAGGTAGTGCATCCTTGTATAGTACACAGGCAGAGCAGTGTATCCCCTGTATAGTACGAAGCACAGACGTGGCATCCTTGTCATCCGCGAGCTGTATCTCCCAGATGACTTAAGCAGCAGAGCACGTGTATCCCCTGTATAGTACAGTCACAGATCAGTGTACCTCTGTATAACAGCAAAGTGTTCCTTGTAATAGCACTACGCAGTGTATCCCCTGTATAGTATCACAGCGAACATGTATCACTCTGTAGACGTACGAGGCTGATGCCTGTATAGTCAAGCAGAAGCAGTGTTATCGCTGTATCATTACGGCTGTCCGCTGTATAGTACAGCATTGCGAGAGCAGTGTATCCCCTGTATGTTACAAGCAGCAGAGCAGTTGATCCCCTGTATAGTTCACTGCAGCAGAGCAGTGTATCCCGATAGTATATACAGCATCAGACAGTGTATCCTGTCAGTACCGCACATAGCAGTAAGTCCCCTGTATAGTAGTTACAGCTAGACAGTGTATCCTGGTATAGTTGCACAGGCAGATACTGCTACCAGTCTGAGCAGTGTATCGCCCTGTATAGTACACAGCAAGCATGTAACTTATGTCACCAAGCATGTATCTGTAGAGACAGCAGCAGAGCAGTGTATCCCCCTGTATACGTTGCAGAGAGCAGTGTGATCCCCTGTATAGTACAGCAGCAGAGTCAGTATATCCCCGGTATTAACAGCAGCAGAGCAGTTACCCTGAGTACAGAGAAAATGCTGTATTAGTACAGCACAGAGCAGTGTATCCTCTGTATAGCACGCCAAAAAGCAGAGCAGTGTATCCCTTATAGTCAGCAGTCAGAGCAGTGCTACCCTGTATAGACACAGCAGAGCAGTATACCCCGGTATAGTACATCACAGGCATGATCCCCTATAAAGAAACAGTGCTATCCCCCCCCCTCTGGTATAGTAAACTCAGGCAAGCATGTATCTCCCTTATAGTACAGCAGCAGAAGCAGTATCCCCTGTATAGGTACAGTCGTCAGACAGTGTATCCCTGTAGTAGTACGCAGCAAGGCAAGTGTATCCCGATGGTATAGTACAGCGCAGAGCATGTGGTATCACCCTGTATATGGGTACGTCAGCAGAGGCACAGGTGTATTCCCTGTGATCGGTATACCAGCCAGGGGCAATATCAGTGTAATCCCCTGTAAGTACAAGCAGGCCAAAGCAGTGTACTCCCCTGTATAGTACACGCCAGCACCGAGCTGTGTACCCCTGTAAGTAACAAAGCCAGAGCAGTGTATCCCCGTATAGTACAGCCGCAGAGCAGTGTATCACCTCTATAGACGCATCAGAAGCAGTGTATTCACCTGTATAGTACAGCAGCAGAGCATTGTATCCTCCTGTAAACAGCAATACGCGAGGCAGTGTACCACGCTGATAGTACGCAGCAGAGCAGTATATCCCGTATAGTACAACAGCGAGTCAGTGTATCCCGCTGTATAGTACAGCAGCAGAAGCATGTAGCCCCCTGTATAGTACAGGCAGCAGCTCCCACGTTTCAGATCAAGTGTAATCCCCTGTATAGTACAAGCCAGATAAGCAGTGTATCTCCCTGTATTAGTCAGTCATCGCGCGCAGAAAGTGAACCCCGTATAGTCCAACAAGAGCAGTGTCATTCCCCCTCGTATAGTACAGCATCGAGAGCATGTAATTCCCTGTAAATAGTACAGCAGTAGGCAGTGGGTTAGTTCGCCGGTGGTATAGTACAGCAGCCTTCAAGAAGCTTTATCCCCTGTTAGTACGCAACAGAGCTATTGTCCCCGTATCAGGTACAGGCAGCATGAGCATGTGTATCCCTGTATATACAGCAGCAAGCAGTGTATTCCCTGTATGTCACAGGCAGCAAAGCAGTGTACTCCCCTGTATAGTACCGCAGCGAGCAGGGTGATATCCCTGTATAGTACAGCGCCGCAGTGTATCCCCTGTCATAGTACAAGCAGTCAGGAGCAGTGTATATCCCCTTAATAGTACACGCAGCAGACAGTAATCCCTCCGTTAAGTACAGCAGGCAGAGCATGTGGTACTCTGTTCAGCCACACAGTGTATCCTGTAGTACACATAGCAGAAGCAGTGTATCCGCGTAATAGTACAAGAGCAGCAAGAGCAGTGATCCCCTGTATAGTCAGCACTGGGGCAGTAGCATAGTTTATTCCCAGTTAGTTATCAGCAGCAGAGGCAGTGTATTCGACTGTATATAACAATGCAGCAGCAGTGATTCTCTCCTGTATAGTACAAAGCAGCAGAGCAGTCGTATCCCCTTATATGTACGCATGCTGAGCATCCAGTACCCATTAGTGGAACCCCAGTTCTCCCTGTATAGTAACAGCATACAGACAGTTATCCCCGGTATAGTACACAGCACAGGCATAATCCGTTAGTCGCCAAGCTATATCCCCGTATACTTACAGACAGAATACCCTAAAAGGAGCAGTGTAATCCCCGTATAGTCGCAGCAGACAGATTAGCCCTGTATTACATCCATGAAAGAGTGAGCCTGTAGTACAGCAAGCAAACAGTGCTTCCCCTGTATAGTACAGCAGCAGAGCAGTATATCCCCTATATTAGGAGTTCCTAGTACAGTCAGCAGAGCAGTGTATTCACTGTATAGTACAGCAGCAAGCCAGTTGTATAAGCCCTGTTCAGTACCATGCAGCAGAGCGTATCGTAATGCCCCTGTACAGTACATGCGCAGCAGAGCAGTGTATCCCTGTATAGTAACAGTGCAAGCAAGCATTGTATTCCCTGTATAGTACAGCATCACGAGCATGTAATCCCCTGTATAGTACAGCCAAGGCAGTGTATCACCCGCTATGTACAGCAGCAAAGATGTATCCCCTGTATAGTCAGCGCAAGAGCAGTGTATCCCGTAAGTACAGCAGCAAGCATAATATCCCCGGTATATATTAACAGCGCAGAGCTGGATCCTCTGTATAGTACAGCATCAGAGCAAGGGTAATTCCCTGTATTTAACAGCAGCAGAGCAGTGTTATCCCTGTATAGTACAGCAGCAGAGCAGTATATCCCCTGTATAGTACAGCAGCAGAGCAGTGTATCATCTGTATAGTACAGCAGCAAAGCAGTGTATCCACTGTATAGTACAGCAGCAGAGCAGTGTATCCCCTGTATAGTACAGCAGCAGAGCAGTGTATCCCCTGTATAGTACAGCAGCAGAGCAGTGTATCCCCTGTATAGTACAGCAGCAAAGCAGTGTATCCCCTGTATAGTACAGCAGCAGAGCAGTGTATCCCCTGTATAGTACAGCAGCAGAGCATTGTATCCCCTGTATAGTACAGCAGCAGAGCAGTGTATCCCCTGTATAGTACAGCGGCAGAGCAGTGTATCCCCTGTATAGTACAGCAGCAGAGCAGTGTATCCCCTGTATAGTACAGCAGCAGAGCAGTGTATTCCCTGTATAGTACAGCAGCAGAGCTCAGCCAATGTTTACACTATGAGCAGCCTCTGTTTACAGTTCAGGAGCTTCTGTTTACAAATGATCTGCAAAAGCAGCAGCTCAGAGCAGGATAGAGGAGAAGTGAGTGGGGATTTGGCCCAGTGTGCTCATACAGGTGTCTTACTCACAATTAATACATCACGTTTTTCCATTCACTACATGGGGAGCTGCTGAATTCTTCGAATCCACTAACATGGAGGATCCCCATACTCTGTTGGCTTGCACTCCGGACCAAGTATATCAAGCTATTTTTGCAGTTCTGCTCTGGATTTAGGTTTTTTGTGATAGATAGATATGAGATAATAGATGGATAAATTCAGTTTCACTAATTTCTGGAGAGCTGCCATCTTTTTTCGTTAATTATTTAACATAGCACCGCGCCAGGTTCTGTTGGCAGGCGCCCACAGTTACGGTTTTTGCGGCTGAGAGATAGAAAATAAATAGCAGAAATGGATTCTCTAATAAAAAACTGGACATAAACATTGCATAAACAGGCCCTGGTGCAGATGTGAATGTAGCCCTAGCAAAAAATTATAACATTTTAAAAAATTAAGGAGATATGGAGTTGTTGATACTTAATCTGCTCCTCAATCTGTCTTGAAGCCTACAGTGAATCGTTATTTTAGGGCACATTCACCTTGCGTTTTTGAACGCATCTGAAACGCGTTTTGGAAGGCGCAACAAATGTTTTGCATGTCAGTAATGCAAAAAATGTGTTGCTTCTTCCAAAACTTGTGTGTTTCAGTGGGAATGTAAATGTGTTTGGGTCAAGCCCCTCCCACGCATCCAAAACGCATCCACATTGCAATGTGTGAAGTGCCCTTATGCATACCGCACACCTCAGGGTGATATTTATTGGGCAAGGAAATCAGCATGATAAAAAACATACCGTATTTTTCGGAGTATAAGGCGCACCGGATTATAAAGCGCACCTTCAATAAATGCCTGCTTAAACCTCTAGGTTCATATAGAAGGCGCACTGGATTATAAGGATGAATGACCAGCAGGTGGCAGACCTGTGCACAGTTCAAGGCAGCTGTTGTCTGTAAGTATGGGTCATATATAAGGCGCACCGGATTATAAGGCGCACCTGATTGTAAGGATAAATGACCAGCAGGTGGCAGACCTGTGCACAGTTCAAGGCAGCTGTTGTCTGTAAGTATGGGTCATATATAAGGCGCACTGGACTATAAGGCGCACCTTTATAGTCCGAAAAATACGGTAACAAAAATCTACATTAAATAATTAAATAAATGGATAAAAGCTGCCTCCCCTGATTTAGGTGTGATTTTTCCTCCTAACAATCTGGAACATGTAATTTCTTTGTACTGAGAGGGACACACAAAATCCTTGTTCATCTGTTCTTGCACTTCATACTCACGACCCATTTCAGGACCTTTGAAGGTCCTCCAAAGGTCTTGAAACTGCAGAGTGAAAGCAGCAGGAGGGACACGTCCTCCATTCCCCAAGAAGCTGATTCTAGCACCAGAGGTAGGCTGTGCACGGTCCTCGCCACCGCTGGTCATTTATCCTTAAATCCGAGGCGCCTTATAATCCGGGTTCGCCTTATATATGAGACGTACTTACTGACACACGCCTTGAACTGTTGCACAGGTCCCTGCACCTGCTGTCATTCACCTTATAATCCAGTCGGCTTCTATATAAGCACCTGAGAGTTTTACAGCAATTATTGAAGGTGCGCTTCTAATCCGGTTGCGCTTATACATACTCGAAAAATACGGTATGTTTTTTTATCATGCTGATTTCCTTCCCCAATAAATATCACCCTGAGGTGTGTCGTATGCATACAGGTGCACTTCACTACATTGTCAATGTTGGATGCCTTTTGGGATGCGTGGGGAGGGCTGGACCAAACACATTTACGATTCCCACGACAGTGTTTGGAAGAAGCACACATTTTTTGCATTACTTTGACATGGCAAAACATTGTTTCGCCTTCCAAACGCGTTTGTCAGATGCCTTCAAAACGCATGTTATGCGCCCTAAAAACGATTCACTGTAGGCTTCAAGACAGATTTAGGAGCCGATTAAGTTTCAACAACTCCATATCTCCTTAATTTTTAAATGTTATTATTTTTTGCTATGGGCTCATTCACTCTGCACCACGTGGCCTGTTTATCGCAATGTTTATGTCGTTTTTTATTAGGAGAATCCATTTCTGCTATTATTTTCTATCTCTCACCGCACAGCAAGAAAAACCGTCACTGTGGGCGCCTGCCACAGTCAACTGGGCGCGTGCATGTTATATAATTGAACAAAAAACAGATGGCAGCTCTCCAGAATAGTGAAACTGAATCTATCCATCATTTTCTCATATCTATCTATCTACAATAAAAACGTAAATCCAGAGTCAGAACTCAACAAATAGCTTGATTACTTGATCCTGATGCAACTCAACTAGTATGGGCGACCTAAATGTTACGTGGATACAAAGAATTCCAGCACTCCCCTGTAGTGAATGAAAATGTGATGTATTAATTGTGAGTAAGACAACCTCTTGTACTTTATCACACACTGGGCCAATCCCCCGCACTCTACATTCTCCTCTATCCCGCTCTGACGCTGCTGCTTTTTGCAGATCATTTTGTAACGAACTCGCTGACTGTAAACGAGGGCTGCTCATAGTGTAAACTGTGCTACTCTGGCTGATTATATACAGGATACACTGCTCTGCGCTGTACTTATACAGGGATACACTGCTTTGCTGCTGTACTATACAGGTGATCACACTGCTCGGCTGCTCACGCGTGACTTAGACGGGGATACACTGCTCTGCTGCTGTACTGATAACAGGGGATCTGCTCTGGCTGCTGGTACTATACAGGTGGATAACCTCTCTGCTGCTGTACTATACATTGGATACACTGCTCTCTGGCTCGCTGTGTTTTGCTGTACTATACACGTGGATACACTGCTTTTGCTGCTGTACTATACGAATGATACCCTCGCTCTGCTGCTGTCTCTATCAGGGGATATAACTGCTCTTCTTGCTGTACTATAACGGATACCTGCTTCTGGCTGGCTGTACTATACAGGGGATTACACGGCTCTGTCTGCTGTCTACTATACAGGGTGTATACCTGCTCTTGCTGCCCGGTAACATATACAGAGGATACACTGCCTGGCGTTTGGCCTGTACTATAATACCGGGGATATACTGCCTGCTGCTGTACTATGGGAATAGAACTGCTCTCTGCTGCTGTAACTATACATGGGATAACCGATCTGCGCTGTAACACTATATCAGGGTACACTGCTTGCGCGCTGTACTATACAGGGGATACACTGCTTGCCTGCTGTAACTATACAGGGATACACCTGCTTTGCTCTGTACTTAGCTATCAGGGAATCACGCTGCTCTCTGCGTGTACTATAACATGAACTACACTGCTCTGCTGCTGTACTATACAGGATAGTCCCTGGCGGGTACTAGGGTTCACTGCTGCTGGCTGCTCTGTACTATACACAGGGGGATACACTGCTCTGCTGCTGGATACTATACAAGTGTGATACACTGTCTCTCTGCTGCTGTACTATCAGAATACAACTGCCTGCTGCTGTACTATAAGAGGGTGATCATACTGCTGCTCTGCTGCTGTAACTATACCAGTTGGATACACTGCTCTGCTGCTGTCTACTAACCAGGGGATACCTGCTTGCTGCTGCTGTACTATACAGGGGAAACACTGTGCGTTGGGCGCGTACTATACAGGGATACACTGCGTTTTGCTGCTGTACTATCAGGATACCATCTCTGCTGTTCTGCTGCTGTCTATACAGGGATACACTCTCTGCGCTGCTGTACTTCTAGGGATCACTGCTCTGCTGCTGTACTATACAGGGACACACTGCTCTTGCTGCTGTCTATACAGTGGATCACTACTGCTGCTTGCTGCTATTATTTTTCAAGGCAGCTGTTGTCTGTAAGTATGGGTCATATATAAGGCGCACTGGGCTATAAGGCGCACCTTTATAGTCCGAAAAATACGGTAACAAAAATCTACATTAATTAATTAAATAAATGGATAAAAGCTGCCTCCCCTGATTTAGGTGTGATTTTTCTTCCTAACAATCTGGAACATGTAATTTCTTTGTACTGAGAGGGACCTTCACACACAAAATCCTTGTTCATCTGTTCTTGCACTTCATACTCACGACCCATTTCAGGACCTTTGAAGGTCCTCCAAAGGTCTTGAAACTGCAGATTGAAAGCAGCAGGAGGGACACGTACTCCATTCCCCAAGAAGCTGATTCTAGCACCAGAGGTAGGAAGTGATCCCAGACTTGTAGGGGCTATAATATTCATACAGCCCAGGGACCCATGGCAGTCCTAATCCTCACCTGGTGCTGGTTACCGATCCCATGCGTTTCATTGGATACATAGGCCAAGCCCCGCCCCTGGGCGTTTATAAACACAATACAAAAAGCACAATGGCCACACCCTCAAGGGAGAAATCCTGTTGGCGCAGATGGGTCTGAATGGTATTTCAAAAACTTTCCAAAAATATCCCAGGGTCCATATTTCTTCTCTATTACAACGGAAAATTCGGAATTTTGGGGGGGAATCTTTTCTTCCCTACTTGAATTTTTCCAGATTTAATTGTTTCGCAGTCTAACAAGTTTTAATATATTTGAAGACTCGTAAAAAAAAAAAATAGTTGCATTGAACTGCCAAAACGCCGATCGGGGAGTATGTTCTATAATTCCATCGCTTTATGATTCTGTGGAATATCTAGAACATTCCCAGGGGTATTGGAAGGAGGGTCCATGCCAGGGGTCTATAGAAGATGCATAACTTTCCATAGGATATCATCACAAATTTTTTTATTTTTTTATTTTTTTCCAGCTAAACATGACAAAGTTTGGACATGGGTCTTGTTGTCTGTACCCCCCCCCCCTACCCCAAATCACCACATGCCTTAATAAAAGTTTCACTGCATTAAGCCGGAGTTAAGTCGAGTCGGCCGCGTTCTCTGACATTCCATATATATTACCTTTGCCTCAGGAAATTATTGCTATATATTTTACTACATCTACAGTACATTGAAGATCAGGATTACAACATACAAACTGCATTGACATTTACCAGACCATTTGCCTTTTTTTTTACATGGGGTCTCCGAGGGGTTGTATTCCCGTGCAGGGATATTAACAGTCGCATTGTATTTTGTGGTGCCCATAATTTTTCACTTTATTTTTATGTGATGCAGATAAGTATACAAAATAACTGTGAGGTTTTTTTTTTTTTTTAACATAATAAAATTTCCTCATCCCTTTGGGTCCACCAGCTGAATGCATGTAAATTGGTTTAGAGAGGGTAAACACGGGGTCACATACATATTCTCCGCAGTGGGTTGTGAACGTTCCTTCTGCAGTGCACTATATAGCGGTTTTCGGAGATGGATGGGGGAGGGGTGTTGTATGTATGTGTATTGTAACGTGTAATGTATTGCTTTATGCTAGTTAAGATTCAAGGTGGGCCTATAGTTGGATGTCGTTTTGCAGGTTACAGGGGCGTAACTACAGTGGTAGCAGCCATAGCAGCTGCTATGGGGCCCACAGTATCAGGGGGCCCTGTCATTCGACCTAAGGCTAAAGAAGGGAGGATGTGTAACATTATATACATTGGATAGTGTAATATATACAGGCGGTCCCCTACTTAAGGACACCCGACTTACAGACAACCCATAGTTACAGACGGACCCCTCTGCCCACTGTGACCTCTGGTGAAGCTCTCTGGATGCTTTAAAATAGTCCCAGATTGCAATAATCAGCTTAAAATTGTCTGCAATGAAGCTTTATTGATAATTCTTGGTCCTATTACAGCAAAAAAATTTGAAACTCCAATTGTCACTGGGGCAAAAAAAAAAAATTGTCGGGAACTACAATGATAAAATATACAGTTTCGACTTACATACAAATTCAACTTAAGAACAAACCTACAGTCCCTATCTTGTATGTAACCCGGGGACTGCCTGTATAAAACATATATGTGATGTATATACACTGTATATGTGTGTATTTGTGATGTATATACTGTATGTGTGCATATTTATCATAGTGTATGTGCGTAGGAGTGTATACATGTGTTGAGAGTGAGTGAACTGTATGTTTATGTATATAGGTATATACCTGTGTGTGTATATGAGTTGAAAATATGTATATTTTTAAGCAGGAAGAGGGCCCCATGCAGAAGTCTGCTATGGGGCCCTGCCTCTCCTTGTTACGCCCCTGGCAGATTGTAATAAATTATAGCCTGCCCGTATTATATACACATACATAGCTAATAGCCACAGCAAACAGGTTGTAGATAAATAAAATTGTTTAAAATAATCCATCTTACGGATCCCTCGGTGCCCTGTTCCCGGTATTGGCCCATCTCCTTCCGTTCCAATGTCCTTGCTCAGTGATGAAGTCTAGATACAGGGTCTAGTCTAGACACTGATTGAAATGGGTTTGATATAAGTAAGTAATAAAATAAAACCACAATACTGTGTTCAAATAATACCATCATACAGCACTCTAATGATACCTACATACAGTACACAAATAATACCATCATACAGCGCTCTAATGATACCAACATACACTACTCAAATAATACCATCATAAAGCGCTCTAATAATACCAACATACACTACACAAATAATACCATCATACAGCGCTCTAATGATACCAACATACACTACACAAATAATACCATAATACAGCGCTCCAATGATACAAACATACACTACACAAATAATACCATCATACAGCACTCTAATAATGCTAACATACACTACACAAATAATACCATCATACAGCGCTCTAATAATGCTAACATACACTACACAAATAATACCATCATACAGCGCTCTAATGATACCAACAACACAACACATATTATTAAATCAAAAGGGCTCTATATACCAACATACACTACACCATTAATACCTCATACAGTGCGCTAATAATACCAGATACATAACAAAATATACATCATACAGCTTCTAATGATACAACAACATTTACACAAAAAATACCAGCATACAGCACTCTAATGCTACCAACATAGACTACAAAATAAGACATTATACAAGCATGTTAATGATACCAAACATTACACACACAACACCTCTAATACCCATCATACAGCCTCTAAGAATACAAATTACATACACAAAGAATAACATCATACAGACACTGGAATAATCCAACAATACCTTACACAAATAATCCCATTCATACAGCGCTCTGATGAAAACAACCATACCTAACAAATAAAACCAGTATACAGCGCTCAATATGCTAACTACAATAACAAATAGACTATCAGACAGCGATCCAAGTGATCCAAAAACATTACACAAATAATACCTCATACAGCGCGATAATAATAAAATATACAGGAGCACAAATAATACCAAATACAGCGTTATAATAAATACCAAAAAAGACACTACACAAATACTACCCATCATTACAGCGATTATAAGGAGTACTCACACAGGATCAGGACGCGGACAACAAAACAGAAGGCAACGCACGTAGGAAACGAGCGGGTGCTGAGGGGGGAACAGTGCTAAGTGGAGGGGTACAAAAGGTACCTATCAGACCGCGAAAGGAACGGGACAGAACAGGAGACAGCAACGGCAGCAACGCGGCACTCGAAGGAGGAACAAAAGAGCAGGACACGAACCGAAAATGAGAAGGACTCAGGCAGATAGCCAAGAGAGGGGAGCGGGACCAAAGACATTAAGACACAAAGTTAATACCTATTCGACAGCCCACGAAGAAGACCAACATACCACGACACATAATAATACCTCATGCAGCGCGCTCTGAAGAATATAATCTATACGGACACAAATGAATACATCATACAGCGCCCTAAGGATACCAACATACACTACTCAAAATACCAATACAGCTGCTTAATGATACCAACAACATACTCAAATAATACCATCAGTAAAGCGCTCTGAAATAATACTAACATACACTACACCAAATAAATACCAATCAACAGCGCTCTATGATACCCAACTACACCATCAACAAATAATACCACATACAGCGCTCATACTGATACAACATACATACACAAATATAAACATCATACAGCCTGTCTAATATACCACATACAATACAACAAATAATACCATCATAAGCGCTCAATAATTAACATCACTACACAAAATACCATAATACAGCACTCTAATAATACAACATACCACTACACAAATAATACAGCATAAGCGCTCTAATGATACCAACATACATACACAAAAATACCATCATACACGCAATCTAATATAACAAAACATACACACAAAATAATACCATCATACAGCCTCTAAATAATACTAACATACACTACACAAAATAATACCATCATACAGAACTCTACTGATACTAACATACACTACACAAAATATACCATCATACAGCGCTGCTTAATGATTCAACATACACTACACAAAAAGACCATCATACCAGCCCTAATGATACAAACATCACTACACAAATAATACCATCATACAGCGCTTCTAATGATCCAAACATACACTACCAAATAATACCATATACAGCGCCTACTAATTGTACACCCAAAACATACACTACTACACAAATAATACCATCATACAGCGCTCTAATGATACCAAAAACATACACTACTCAAATATAACCCATACAGCGCTATAATGATACCAAATACATACTACAAATAATACCAGTCATACAGAAGCTTTGTTTGATACCAACATACATACATCAAATAATACCATCATACAGCACTTCTAAGATACCAACATACACTACACAATAATACAATCATACAGCACTCTATTATGATACCAACATAACATACACAAATAATACCATCATACAGCGCTGTAATGATACCATACATACATACTCAAATAATAACATCCATACAGCATCTCTAATGATACCAACATCCATCTCAAATAATACCATCATACAGCACTCTAATGGAGATACCAACATTACACTACTCAAATAATACATAATACAGCACTCTAATGAATATACAACATACAATACAAATAATACCATCAACAGCGCCTCTAATGATACAAAAAATACACATCAAATAACCATCATACAAGCATTCTAATGAGTACCAAACATTACACTACTCAAATAACTCCTCATACACGACTCTAATGATACCAAACATACATACACAAATAATACCATCATACAGCCACTCTATGATACCAACACTACACTACACAAAATAATACCTCATACAGCACTCTAATGATACCAAACTACATACACAAATAATACCATCATACGGCACTCTATATGATACCAACTACAATAACAAAAATAATACCATCATACGCGCTCTAATGATACCAACATACCACTCACAAATAATACCCTCATACAGCGCTTCAATAACCAACATACACTACACAAATAATACCATCATTAAGCCGCTAATGATACAACATACAGTACACAAAATAAGACCCTCATCCAGCGCTTATGCACCAACATACATTACACAAATAATACCATCATACAGCGCTCTAATGATACCAACATACACTACACAAATAATACCATCATACAGCACTCTAATAATACCAACATACATTACACAAATAATACCATCATACAGCGCTCTAATGAAACCAACATACACTACACAAATAAAACCATCATACAGCGCTCTAAACTACTAAACATACACTACACAAAATAATATCATATACAGCGCTCTAATGATACCAACATACACACTACACAAATAATACCACATATCAGCGCTCTAATGATACCAAAACAGACATACACAAATAAACCTCATACAGCGCCTAATGATACCAAACATACACTACACAATAATTACCATCCTACAGCGCTCTAATAATACCAAAATACCTACCAAATAATAATACCAGCATACAGCGCTCTAATGATAACACATACACACAAATAATACCATACAGCCTCTACTAATACAACATACATACACAAATAATACCATCATACAGCGCTCTAATTATACCAAAATACATCTACACAAAATAATACCATCATACAGCGCTCTAATATACCAAACATACATACACAAATAATACCATCATACAGCGCTCTAATATACCAACATACACTACACAAATAAACCATCATTACAGCGACTCTAATAAAACAACATACACTACAAAATAAATACCATCATACAGCGCTCTAATGATACCACATACATTACAAATAATACCATCATACAGCGCTCTAATGATCAACATACAATACAAAATAATACCATCATACACAGTCTCTAATAATACCAACATACACTAACACAATAATACATCATAGCAGCCTCTAATGATACCACACATACATACACAAATAATACCATTCATACAGCACTCTAATGATACCAACAACATACACTACACAAATAATACCATCATTACAGGCTCTAATAATACAACATACATACACAAATAAACCATCACATACAAGCCTCTAATGATACCAACATACATACACAAAAAATACCATCATACAGCGCTCTAATGATACCAACATCACTACACAAATAATACCATCATACAGCCTTAATAATGATACCAACATTACACTACACAAATAATACCATCATACAGCTCTAATAATACCAAAATACACTAACAAATAATACCATCATACAGCACTCTAATGATACAACATACATACACAAATAATACCATCATACAGCCTCTAAGATATCAACATACAATACACAAATAATACCATCAATACAGCGCTCTAAAATACCAACATACACTACACAAATAAATACCATCATACAGCGCTCTAATAATCAACATACACTACACAAATAATACCATCATACAGCGCTTAATGAATACCAACATACATTACAAAATAATACCATCATACAGCACTCTAATCAATACCAACATACATACACACAAATAATACCATCATTACAGCCTTAATAATACCAACATACACACACAAAATAATACCATCATACAGCGCTCTAATGATACCAAATACATACACAAATAATACATCATACAGCACTCTAATGATACCAAATTACATACACAAATAATCATCATACAGCACTCTAATGATACACATACACTACTCAAATAATACCATCATCAGCCTCTAATGATACAACATACACTACACAAAATACCATCATACAGCGCTCTAATGATACCAACATACACTACACAAATATAACATCATACAGCGCTCTAATAATACAACAATACCCTACACAAATAATACCATTCATACAGCGCTTAATGATACCAACATACACTAATCAAATTACC
Organism: Engystomops pustulosus; assembly: GCA_019512145.1. Lineage (NCBI taxonomy): Eukaryota > Metazoa > Chordata > Amphibia > Anura > Leptodactylidae > Engystomops > Engystomops pustulosus. Next base: position 10,170,475 of record CM033643.1, on the reverse strand, counting down.
TCTTAAATATATACCATCAGACAGGCTCTAATGATACCAACTACACTACTCAAATAATACCATCATACAGCACTCTAATGATACAACATACACTACTCAAATAATACCATCATACAGCGCTTAATGATACCAACATACACTACACAAATAATACCATCCATACAGCACTCTAATAATACAACATACATACTACAAATATACCATCATACCGCGCTCTAATGACAACATACACTACTCAAATAATACATTCAACAGCCTTAATGATACCAACTTACCTACACAAATAATCCATCATACAAGCCGCTTAATGATACAACATACACTACAAATAATGACATCATACAGCGCTCTAATGATCAACTACACTATCAATACTACCAATCATACAGCGCTCTTAATGATACCAACATACATACACAAATAATACCATCATACAGCGCTCTAATGATACAAATACATCTACACACATAATACCATAATACAGCGCTCTAATGATACACACATACATACTCAAAAATACCATCAAGCATCTAATGTACAACATACACTACACAAATAATACACTACAGCGACTCTAATGATACCAATACATACACAAAATAAACCTCATACAGCGCTACTAATCACAAACATACACTACAAAATAATACCATCATACAGCGCTCTAATGATACCAAACATACACTAACAAATATACCATCATACAGTGCTAATGATACCAACTACATACACAAATAATACCATCATACAGCGCTCTAATGATACCAAAACATACACTACACAAATAATACCATCATACAGCGCTCTAATAATACAACATACATTACACAAATAATACCATACAGCGCTCTAATGATACCAACATACACTAACAAATAATACCATCATACAGCGCTCTAATGATACCAACATACTCACAAATAATACCATCATACAGCGCTCAATGATACCAAACATACATACTCAAATAATACCATCATACAGCACTCTAATGATACCCACATACACTATCAATATACCATCATACAGCGCTCTAATGATACCAACATACAGTAACAAATAATACCATCATACAGCGCTCTAATGATACCAACATACATTACACAAATAATACCATCATACAGCGCTCTAATAATACTAACATACACTACACAAATAATACCATCATACAGCGCTCTAATGATACCAACATACACTACACAACAAATAATACCATCATACAGCGCTCTAATGATACCAACATACACTACACAAATAATACCATCATACAGCGCTCTAATATTACAACTATATAATGTTCTTATGCAACCACCAACAGTTCTCAAATAATGCCACCATAAAATAATGAAATAATACCTTCATACAGCAATCAAATAATACATTGCTAATATAATACCATTATACAGTACTCAAATGATACTACCTCATAATATGCATATAAAATTACCATACAGTACTCAATCATACCACCATAAAGTATTAAAATAATACTACCATGCAGTTCTATATTACAACCATATAATATACTCCATTACCAACAGTACTCAGTACCATCATAAAGTACTCTCATGATATCGCCATGCCGTGCTGAAATAATAAAATGCTCTAATAGTGTTCTAATAATACAAGCATGCAATGCCTGAAAAAAATACCAATTTTTGGTGAATCCTGTTTACAATCCATTTCAGTTTAGTGGACACCTAAAAAGTTGGGTTGTGTCACCTCGAATGTGTCTTAAACTTTCTGCATTCCCTCGGGTTCGGTGGAATAAGGCTTTTTTCATAAGAAAGAACCTGGTTGACCTTTTTAGTAATAGGATTTGTTATTTGGCTTCGTATCCAACAAAGTATTTCATATTCTTAATGGAATATTAGATAGTACAAGCCAGCACAATGTCAGTAAGGGGCTCGGAAAGCCAAGTAAGTCAGAGGATGCCAAAGTCACATGGAACTGCCATAAACTACATTACATATTAAAATATCCCACTGTTTCCCCATTCACATAATGTAAATGCCATTTTCTCGAAAACTTACGCCAAGTATTGCTTTTTTTTTCACGGTTTATTACCCCGATACAAGGCAGTGATTGTGCGGGGTTCCTGTACGTATCATTTCATAACTTTAGGCAACAGGCACTGGCAGCTTGTATCTCATTGTTTCATGTGAAGTAATCTGAATGTAGATATGGTATTTTTATAAGACCAACCACAGGTATTTGGCTGGGTACGATCTTGCTCTGCACCCATGGGAAATAACTGCATTGGATGTAGCTGCTTCCGTGAAACTGTGTGAAAGTTTATATTCACATCTTTAATTATATTTCCAAACACCACGAAAAGTTATTTTGATGCTCCCAGCAATAATGCAGGTTCTCACAAAACCTGGGATCTTCTATTGGGAAACAGGAGCGCAATCATTCTGAGAAAACCGAGTTCATAGTTCACGTGGAAAAGATGTATCCGAGACATCAAAATTTACGTTTTAGATAGAGCCGGAGACCGTAGGGTAAAAGGGAGAAGAGGGTTTTTTTTTACCACTTCTTCTATCGATCTATGTAGAGAATACAGGAGGAGGGTCTACTACCAGCTTTATAGATCTGACGATCACGTGATCGCTGGGTCTGAAGGGGTTAAGCAAAGCTGCTGGGTCTGATCAGAACCATAACAACTCTGTCCCAGACATTTCCTTTCACAGGGGTTGTTTTTCCTGTAACTGGGGCACTTATGGATGCCCCAGTTACCATATTTTTCGGGCTATAAGGCGCACCGGATTATAAGGTGCACCATCAATAAATGCCTGCTTAAACGTCTAGGTTCATATATAAGGCACACCGGATTAAAAGGCGCACCAACAATAAATGCCTTCTAAAACGTCTAGGTTCATATATATAAGGCGCAACAGATTATAAGGCGCACCTAATTATAAGGATGAATGACCAGCAGGTGGCAGACCTGTGCACAGCTCAAGGCAGCTGTTGTCTGTAAGTACAGTTCATATATAAGGTGCACTGGACAATAAGGCACACCTTTGATTTCTGAGAAAATCAAAGGATTTTTTGTGCGCCTTATAGTTCGAAAAATACAAGTACAATAAAAAAAAAGGAAAAAATACATTAAAAAAATGAAAATATAAAGTAAAACTACATACACACATAAAGTGCTCATACATATTAAGAAATAAACATTAATATTTCCCATTAATTAAAAAAAATTACAATAATTGCCCCCTTTGCTCGAGACTAGCACGTCCAGTTTCCTGCATGTGTCGCTTCCCCCGCTCAGGTCCGCTGGAGTTCACCTTCTTCCTGGTGCATGTAAGTGCGTGGCTTCCAACACAATTTTGAATGTCATATCAAAAAGGGTCGCGGGGCTCACGCTTACCTTCACTCGGCCTGGCTTGGTGAAGATCAGTGCCTTCCGGGGGAACTTCAGCGCAGCAGCGCCACCTGGTGGACGTCTGAGGAACTACCTTAGTGAATCGCCGGAAGACCGGAATCCACCGCAGAGAAAGCGCCGCTGGATCACGACTGGGCCGGGTAAGTAAATGTGCCCCAATATATCAATGGCATTAAAGAGGTTTGCCACTATTATAAAACTTTACCAGGGTAAGTACAAAACCCTAATTGGCAAAGTTTGTATAAAGCCATCGGGGTCGGTCACGTCCTGTGTCCTGCTGGTTTCCACCGGCTTCCACATCAGTTGTCGCCAATACCATCCCTTTTGACATTAATAAAAAAGATCCAAAATTAGACGTTTTGTAGTTATGATCTTACGAAGGTAAAAATCTTTTTTTTTAAATGCTGCCATTACTCAACTTGCTTAGCCAATGCTCCTGCATGACCAACTCTTCATTCTTTCACAATGTGGGAACAGTGGCCAATAGTCATCCCACCAGATGGAAACCGGGTTGGTAGACCCACATGTTGTTGATGGGGCTTTTAAGGCTTGCAGGTGTCCATGGCACTACTCTCAAACAACTGCTTTGGGAGTGACTATTATGGAGGGTCATGCAGACAACAATAACTACACACCCCCCTTCATCCACCAGAAGGCAACAGGACAGGACACAGGCACAGGAAGTGACCGGTCCCGGTGGCTTTACAAAAACTTTGCTATGGTTAACAATATATGGGTGACCCTATTAGGGCTTACCCTGGCAAAGTTTAGTGATAGCGGTCAACCACTTTAATGGCACATCCAATGGCACAAGCTGTTTCCATCTGGTGAGGAAACTCTTGGACATTGTTCCCACATTGAGAAAGAATGAAGAGTTGGCCATTGGATAAGCAATGTGAGTGAGGGCAGCATTTTTGTAAGATTTTGACCTTTGTAAGACCCCAAATATTTTGGACCTTTAGATTATTGTCATAGGGTCTAGCATTGGTGACCACTGGGCATTGTTAGGCTTACAATACAAGCTCTGCTTAATGTTCTCTTAAAATCTTACGGAAGGTGCTACCAATAAGAGTACATAACTAGTGTCGGTGCACCCAATGTTTTTCTGCAGTTTCCTTGAATTGGCTTCCATTTCACATAAGGATTAGTGGAAGCCACAAAGTGTAATGTATCTATAGTAATGTAGACCAGAGATGAACAATCCTCAGACCTTGTGATACAGACCCACATTTCATCGCTATCTCCTCCCGTAACATGTGTGGCAGTGACTCATATAATTGCTCTACCTGTCGTAGGTGATGCTAGATCTTTAGTAGCTTCCTTTACAAATCTCAAATTTGTTCTCACATGTTTTATATCGTTACCTCCTGTATATGACAAAGTGATAGTGCTGTTGTTAGAAAACACATGTATCCAGAAATATCTACTAATGCTTTAAATGGTTTAGTCATTTAATCATCACAAGCTGGAATAAACATGCCAAATTGAAGTGAATGGATCAGAGAAGTTACATAAAACTAAACAATGGAAGCAAATAGTGCAGGTAAAAATTGATAAGAAAACTTTGTAATAGATTTCATTAACAAAAACAGCCTTTCTGTGCCATTTTTCTGCTTCTTTCTCCTGCAGTGAGCAGTGTATCTAATGCCTTCTGAGGTTTGTCCACTTCAGACAGATCAGGAGGCTATTAATTAACTCTTTCCATGTCTAGTGAATATTTCCCTTGATAAATCAGTTTTCTGAGGAGATTAGACTGTTCAGGGACTGTCTATAAAGAGTTAAAGGGATTGTCCTCTTTCAGCAAATTATTCATATTGTTTATCTGATTAAAAGTTTTACAATTTACCAATACACTTTCTGTATCAATGCCACACAGTATTCTAGATCTCTGCTTGCACGACTTGTTATATCCTTGGTCATGTGATGTCACACAGGTGCACGGCTCATTAGTATCACAGAGAGTAATCAGAGCCGTGCACCTGTGTGACATCGCATGACCAGGGACAGATTTCTATCCACTGGGAGTAAATATAGAAGCTTTCAATAGAATGGCAGCAAGCAGAGATCTAGAAAACTGAGAGGAATTGATACAGAAAGTATATTGGAAAATTGTATCAATTATTTGCTGAAAGTGGACAACCATTTAGGTCATTATCAGGTTCTGTATCAGCTGATTTACCCCAATCTATCTAAATAAGGAAGAAAGGCAGGGGGAAAAGAAGGACACGGGAACATATTGTTTTAATAAAGTCTATTACAAAGTTTACTATTATAATCTACACTTATAATATTTAGATTACAGTATATTTTACTAATAAAGTTTATTAGTGGATTTTGTGAGTTTTCATTATGAATCTACCTAGAAAGCTTTCCCTGCCCTGTCCAACCAGGAATTGCTTAAAAACACCTATATTTAGTAGGGGAGGACAAGACTTCAAAGCCAACAATGTGCACCCAAATTGTACCAGTCAACCTAGCTTGGCTTGATGGGCAGGAGAAGCCAGTGAAGAAACTCTTAGCTAGGGATGAGTGGTCCGACATAATTTCAAAATTAAATCATGTTCAGGCCCGGGTTCTGCTACCAGAACTGTTAACTGTTTACATGCCACTGGCAAAATCACCGGCAGCATACAACACAATGCAACCCCCCTGATTTCCGACCCGTGCACGCCGGCGCCGATGCGCCACGATCCGATCACGTGCGGCAAAAACCCAGGGCAATTCAGGGAAAATTTGGAAAAATTTGGGTAAACCGTCGTAAAAACGAGATTCGGGCCCTTAGTAAATGACCCCCATATATTCTATTAAATATATAATTTATTTGTTGTCCCATTTGGGTCTTTGTCGAACTGATTATACAGACCTGGACCATATTCTTTATATAAATTATCATATTCATTATATAAATAGGAATCAGGGTTGTTTTTTTTATGTCCTTCAATGTATAAATGATATAACAACATCAAAGGACAATTGATCTTCTAGGAGAAAGGTTTTCTTCGGCACTAAAAGGTAAATAAAAGTTGGAGGTGCTGAAATTGTCTCCCAGTCTCCGCAGGTGGGTTCCTATCTGTCTGAGTGAAGACTATGGGCTTAAGTATGTGACACCTGCCTTTATGTGTGGGTGTTTGGAGACGATCACAACTGATGTCTTCCTAAACCAGCGACTATTTAAAGGCTTAGTTCCTGATGCCTGGAGGAAAGCAGATGTGATGACCTCAGTGGAGCGATGGATGACAACAGGAATGATGAAAGAATAATTGGATATATTGTATTCAGGGGCCTCCATGACTGACTGCTCCAGCATCTGCCTTAGATATAGTCATTGAAGTGGAAATCTTTGGGTTTTTTTGGGAAATTTATTCAATGGCTTTATTGATAAGAGACTCATTTATCACGATGATCCAGACTTGGAAGGTGGACTATAAACAGCTAGGAGGTCTGTACGTTTTCATCACTTGTATATTAAAGGCAACACTTGATATTAAAGAAATATCACCTGAGCGTTTATCTTACTGTCTTTCGTTATTACTGTGTCTCGTTTTCCCGGATTTTTTTTTTTCGGTTGGTCCTTTTGACACATGACTGTCCACAATACTCCACTGAAGAAGAAGCCTTCCAGGAATAGTGCCGCTGCTGATTATGGGCTCTGCCTGGTATCGCACCTAGGGAGCGATCACTGTCACTGGGTGTGCGAGTGCAGCCAGGGATGGATGGGGGGGTCTGCAGTCTGGCAGACGGCAAACTTCAGGTCCGTGAGAGTGGAAGAGAATCAATTGTATGCATGTTATACACACAAGAGCGGCCCAGGCAAACACACCTCTGTGCAATCTGCCTCCGCCTCAGGCGGCACCACTGCTACATCATACACAGTGTGCAGGCAGAGTGCACATAGGTGTCTACCCGCTCTGCTGCCAGGAGTCGAGGGAGAAGTGGAAGCCACGGCATCGTTGGAGTGCGGGAGGTGAGTTTATGCAGACATTTCATTGTTAAGGAGGCTGCTTTGGAGATTTTATTAATGAGGGCAGGCTGCTGTGGACATTTTACTAATGAGAAGGCTAGTGCTGGATATTCATTACAAAGGGGTCAACTGGACATTTTATTAATAGGTACTGTTGCTGGACAGTACATTAATAGGGGGGCTGCTGCTGGACAATACATTAATAAGAAGGGGCTGCTGTACAATACATTAATGGAGGGCTGCTGCTGGACAATACATTAATGCGGTGCTGCTGCTGGACAATACATTAATAAAGTGACTGTGGACACCTCATCAATTAATTGATTAACTTTGCCCAATCTCCTGATAGCTCATTACTCTATTGATTAACTTTGACTTAATGACATCTGCTTCTGCTGTTGTGCTTTTATTAATGAAGGGGGCTACTGAACATTTCATTAATTATGACGGGGCTCCTGCCAGTCAATACATTAATAAGGGGGGACTGCTGCTGTACAGTACTTTAATGTGGCGCTGCTGGTAGAAAATGTATTAATAAGGGGGACTGCTGCTGGACAGTACATTAATAAGCGGGGCTACCGCTGGATAGAATGTATATGTTATATGAGTATGAAGTTGTGTGTATGTATATGTATGTATGTCTGTGTAGCCTATATGTGTTTTCTAAAGTGTAATGTGCAGGAAGAGTGGCAGTGAAAGTTTAGGTGTTTCGGGCCTCAATCCAAAGTTCACACCTGGGCCCACTGGAGTCTTGTTACACCACTGATTGCAGCTTAATAGGGCTGATGCCATAAACCAGATTGACTCTGTTTTTGGAAAACAAATTAAACCTTAAAGGGAACTTGTCACCAGGAGACCCATTGTTAGAACTCCCCCAGTCCCCACAGAGCACAGTACATACACTGCCAATGTGTTTTTGTATAAAAAAATAGGTTTTACAGAAAAAAAGATATGTTATATTGTACTTTTCATTAGCATCTGCTGTGTGACTAGGCACTCCTCCCCTGGGAGGGGCTGGAAAGGAGCAGTTCCCGCCCCCCCGCACACATCCTTGGGAAACAGCTCCTCCATGTGTCCTTTTCAAATATAGGAAGTAAAGACTGTTGGAAACAGAAGCAGTGGGGAATTGCTTGGATGAATATTTCTTCTCCAGGTTTTTTAACCCTTCCCCCCCAAAAATGTAGATGTCAGACACGTTTGTTCAGGGCCGAGGAAATTAAAAACAGATTTTACTTGAGATCGGAGTGCAATTTTACTTTACCAGCAAAAAGTACATAGAGGTCAAAAGTGTATTTATGGCATATTCCTATAGAAGAACCCACCACCAGGGGGAGCTAAGGATCCCACTGCATACTCCTATACTATATAGACTTGCTTAGTGTTACAATGTAGAATAAACTCCTGAATGCTGTGTAACGGAGGTCATCCTTCATCGTGCTAAGGGGAGGTTTTCAAAAATAGAAGATTTTTTACAAAAATGTACTGCAAATCTACCTCTAGGTTAGTCATTGGCCTGTGTTTGTGGTGGAGATAAGATGATATGTTTAATTGTATGGGACTCTGAGTATATAAACTAGGACACATGTATACGATGAAGAGGATATACAATATAGCACAAGCTACAGAAAACGGATCTCCTTGTAACTGTGACAGGGACTATTGTCCTTCTCCTTCAGTGTCCTGTATACAGAGGCTCCCTCTGCTGGTCATGACACACACTGCAGTATTCAGCACCAGGGGAAAGTGATGTCATGTGTTGAGTTTCTTTACAGTTGTGACAATATGGTGGCCTCCAATTAACTATAAATGTACTTAGAGGAATGTGTCCACCCTTTTCTTTAGAACAATTTCTTAACTTTTACTTGGTTTCCTGGACTGAATATGAATTTTTGTATTGTGAATAGTAATATATATATATATATTAGTCCTAGGTGGGTAAAATACTACAGTAATAGTAGAGGCTGTAAATCAGGTGCTTAGGCTTAGATTTTGGTATTTTGGAAATTAGAGAACCTTTCAGCTCCCCTGACACGTCTGTTATAGTAAATTCTCTTACTATCATTGATATAATAATGGATTTTTTTTCTCTGCATTATGCTGCTCCTCTGTTATTTCTCCTGGAAAAAATGCTGTATATGGTCTTGTTTTTTTAGGACATGTTCTTCTGATGAACTTTTATTAACCCTTTCTGTACAATATACCTAAAAATGAACATTTTCTACATTTATTGTGGTCCCTATATAACATAAAAACTTTTCTATCTGATTCAATTCACATACAGCGATACCAAATATGGATATAGATATATATATAGATATATTTTAATGAAATGCATTGGAACAATGAAATCAGTTTGGGGGAAGAATAAACTTTTTGCATTTTCACCTTATAGGGGCCATAACTTTTGAATTTTTTCTTCAATGTGGCTTTGAGAGGGCTTCATTTTTTTGTGTTAAGACCTGTAGTTTTTATTTGTACACATTTGCAGTTCATAAAGATTTTTGATTGTGTATAATATTATTTTATGTATTTTTTTATTTTATTATTTTTATTATTATATTATTTACTTTATTTATTTATTTATTTATTTTTTGCTGTACATGATAAATAATGTTTCTTTTGAAGCCTGGGTTGGTAAGTGGAAGAACAAAATATGTGTGATTTTATTTATTATTTATTTTATCTGCTGGCATTTTTATGTAGATTTTCTGTAGACTTTTTTATTTTATTTTGTCCCATGTATAATCCACTGCATTACTCATGTATTATACCGTCATTATGCTTGCATTTTATGTAGAATTTTTGTGATTAGATTGTGAGCCCCATTGGGGACAGGGACTAATCTGTTGGAATAAAGGAATTATTATTATTAGAATAATACTTAATGGGGGTCATTTACTAAGGGCCCGATTCGCGTTTTCCCGACATGTTACCCAAATATTTCCGATTTGTGCCGATTTGCCATTAATTGCCCCGTTTTTTTGGCGCACGCGATCGGATTATGGCGCATCTGCGCCAGCATGCACGCGACGGAAATTGGGGGGCGTGGCCGAACGAAAACCCGACGGATTCGGAAAAACCGCCGCATTTAAAACAAAAAATTGGTCGCACGGGCCATACTCACATGCACCAGGAAGAGATCAGTGAACTCCGACGCAACTCGGCGGACCTCGGCGCAGCAACGACACCTGGTGGACATCGGGCGCAGGACCTTCATGAATCGCCGGAAGACCTGAACACTCGTCCGAGAAGCCGCCGCTGGAACGCGAATGGACAGGGTAAGTAAATGTGCCTCTATGACTTTTTTTTGTATATAAAACTTTTTTAATTTAATTTTGTCCCATGTATAATGCACTTCGTTTCTCATGTGCTATTCATGTGCTATTCATGTATTATACTGGCATCTATTAGGTCAGGCCGGAGGGAGGCCTAATAAAAAGTTAACACAGGCAGTTGTGTGACATCATCGGCACACTGGGATCGCAGCTGCAGGGCCCGATGGGGGAGGGGGCTTCCTCTGCACCCACTTAGACCCTGCAGTCCATGTTTGACTGTGGTGTCTAAGTAGTTAAAAATTCAGGATTGGAGCTTCTCCGAACCCTATTGTTAGGGTCAGGGCTGGGCACCGGCACCAGTAGTATGCTAAGTCCTGCAATCTTCTACTGATGTGGTGCAGCAGAAATGTGTCACATCTTAAAGGGGTTTTCCCACAAAGACTAACTTGCTGATCAGTAGAGGTCTCAGTGCTGAGACCCCCGCAGATCGCGAAAATTAGGGGTCTATCGCTTCTCAGACAAATGTAGCTGACGGTCGCTCATGACCGTTCTGCTCCATTAATCTCTATGGAGCTGACGGAAATTTCCGAGCACCACGCTCACCGATCTCCATCAGCTTCATAGAGATTAATGGAGCAGAACAGTCATGCGCGGATAATGGAGTGACAAGGGGTCCTACGGATGTCTTCGTGGGAAAACCCCTTTAAGAAGTACCAGTAAAAACCTGATCTGGGTGGTTATTAAGGCGTTAAAGTGGAATCTGTTTTTTTTCATCCTGCAAAACTGCAGATGCTGTTATTGGCCCTGGAGGTCTGTGTAATCATAACTTGTTGGTAGTAGCAGCAGGACTGTGAACAATGCCTTTTTATTCCATGATTATGATGAGTGTCCTCAAACTGCTGTGCTCTTAGTATCTGCACTTAACTGTTACACATCTCCCCATCTGCATTTAGTTTCTTCTTAAATATTCAATCAGAAGCCAGGTACAATGGGGAAGATTTATCAAGCTGCCTAAAAGTAAGAATGTGCTTAGTTGTCTATCGCAACCAATTACAGCTCAGCTTTCATTTTACCAGTGCTCAGGGGCTGTAATTGGTTGCAATGGGCAACTTAGCACATTCTTACTCTTAGGCAGCTTATTAAATCTCCCCCAATGTTTTCTCAAAGCATAGAGTATGAGCTGCGGAGCAGACAAATGCAGAGAGCACAGCAGTGTGAGGACACGCCCCTCGTGCACCCAGAGAAGCTACAATCCTGGAATATACTTCCATTTCTCACAGTCCTGCTGTTGCTAATGACATACACAAAGGTTACACAGCTCTCCAAGCCCAATACCTAATACTGTCTGCTGTTTTGCAGGGTCTCTCTTATAAAGACTGTGTAACCTGACCTGTATTTAGTATTTTTCCATAAAATATCAAATATTTGCGTCTGACGTCTCATCCAATACAACCATTTTCCCAGCTGTGAAATGTATATTGTGCCGCGTTGCGAAGGTGTGAGACTATTCCCTCACACTACAGTTTAATAAAACAGTCTCGGAAAGTCGAGATAGGATTGAAATCCCCCCGTCCACGCCCTTGACAAACAAAGGGCAACAGAAATATTTGATGTCATTGTCTTCGAGGAGCTCGTGAAGCCGAGAAGAAATGGAAAGCCATAACTGCTGGGGGATTTCTTTTCATGTTAAATATCGGCGCTAATGATTTTCCTGGCACCTGCACATTGTTTTAATTTGCCAAAGACATAAAGTCGACCGCACTCAACAGGAGTCGGTTCAGTAGTTTAATTCCAAAAAGCTTTTATTGGCCGGATCGAGGTTGGAACATGTGACACAAAGGCCTTATTCAAAAAACGGTTCTGGTAATCCAGGATATTTTGTCATGCTCGCTGCAGGTGTTAATGCTCTATTTTCAGATTACTCTACTTTTATGCACTTATTGACACTGAGGCGATCAAAAAAAAAAAAAACCCTCAACGTTTGGAGTCGTAATGTAATGTATGTTTTATTACGTGGTTCCCATAGAGCGTTTATTTTTCTGCCCGGTTAGATGTGTGTTATTATTCGGGCTGGTTTATTCCCCTTCTTCTACATCGGGAGAGAGTACGTGTTTGTCTTCGTTGAAATGTTAGATTGTTATTTTTGGGGATTTCGACCTAGTTATGGATTTTGGCGCGGGAGGATGGACAAGGCGGACTACCAGGACTGTTGACTTTTTTCATTAGACATGTGAAAAACATAAGATACCATCTATGCAGTTGATGAAGTATACGGGTATACACAAGAGGCTTTAGGAAAATGTTGAGTCTTGACAAGCTCTTTGGCCTTCTTACTTGTCCATTTAAGATGGAGACATGATCTCGGGCTTCCCTTACCCATTACTCAGGTATTTCTGCTGGATGGCCAATCATGTACGGCATTGAAAGGCCAGGTATATGAGAGCTAGAGTAACCCTTACTTAGCATCTCACTTTTTTGGCTCATAGAATAAGGGCTCAAGCAGTGGACTTTCTTCAAGGATGTTAGGACACTATGGGGCACATTTACTTACCCGTCCCGTCGTGATCCCCGAGGTGCGTCGTCCGCTGAGGATTCTGATCTGCCGCGAATGACATAGCTTGTGCGCCCGATATCCTGCATGTGTCGCTTCCCCGCTCATGTCCGCTTGAGTTCACCTTCTTCTTCCCGGTGCATGTAAGTGCATGTCTTGCGACACAATTTGAATTTTAAATCCCACTCGTAGTCCGAATCCGTCGCCACCCCCCCTCCCCCGCCCCCCGGCACGATTGTGCCAAAATCCGATCACGTGCGCCAAAAACCCCTGTGCGCAACACAGAAATCGTTGGGAAACCTGACGAAAATGCGGTGTATGGACCCTTAGTAAATGTGCCCCTATATCTTCAGGGGTTGACAACAAGAGATAATGGTTTCTGGCAGAGAAACCATATAAATCTCCCCATCCCCTCCACTTTTTAGTTTTCTATTATCCACATGGCACTTGTCGGGGCATAGAGCAGGAAGGGGGGACTCTAGTCTCTTCTGGAGTTCCACCGGACACTAGAGCAAAATATTCTGGCAGAATCTCCACCCGTATTTACCAAGAGGCCAAAGCCTCTTAGTAGATACAAGTGCTGTAGTGCCGGCGGGAGGAATTTTAAGACTGGCATTTATGGTTACTACTAATAATATTCCATTTGCACTGCCATACTTGTCTTTCAAAGACAAAGAGATTTGACCTTCACATATTTGGCTTCCCTAACCCATGTTTCTACTGGTATTTCTATTGCTGGCCAACTGTTTAAAAAGGACCTTTTTCCAGATAAAGAGAATTGTTCAATGTTCCCTCTACTAAGATGGAGACACGATAATAATAATAAATAATAATTCTTTATTTATATAGCGCACACAGATTACGCAGTGCAGCACAAAGCATAACAAATCAGTCCCTGTCCCCAATGGGGCTCACAATCTAAACAACCTCCCAGTAAGTTTTGTGAGTGTGGGAGGAAACCGGAGGACCTTCCCCCTTCCCACTGTGTGCTCACTGAGAGTTTACAGGAAGTGCAGGGGATGGGTAAGACTGAGACGTGGTGGTACAATATAACAATAGTTTGTGAAGTCAGAGAACAGAGGGCTTCTATAACACGCCCATAGCCCTTCATGCTCATTAGCATAATCATAAAAGCAAGGAAGGAAGAAGACGATGGGTAACAAATATAAGAAGATTACCACAGTCCCGGTGCCTGGATCTATGAGTAATGTCCCCGGTTTATCAGGATGGATTTTAAAGTCCAAATAGGCAGCGCCATGTTTTGCATCTCACAGTTCACAAAACATTTTCATCTCTGGGCCCTAAAAGTATTTAACACAGATAATGGTCTCTTGTCATGTGGATTTCCCAACATCCTCGGTGGTGGAAGAGTCGTTATTTCCACAATTCATACACATGAGATAATTTGCATAAGATATATAATTACAGGCAATCCCCGGGTTACATACAAGATAGGGTCTGTAGGTTTGTTCTTAAGTTAAATTTGTATGTAAGTCGAAACTGTATACTTAGATAATTGTAATCCCAGCCAAATTTTTTTTTGGTCTCTGTGACAATTGGATTTTAAAAATGTTGGATTGTCATAAGAATCAGGATTAACAATAAAGCTTCATTACAGACACCTGTGATAACTGTTATAGCCAGGGGTCCGTTTGTAACTAGGGGTTGTCTGTAAGTCAGGTGTTCTTATGTAGGGGACCGCCTGTATATGTATTGACCCCCTTATGTGTATGGCCACTGCTCCTAGAGAACCCCTGAAAAGATCTCGTTCCCATTACTCCTATTCTAGCATCAAGAATATTTTATCCATTACAGTCAAATCAGCTGAAACGTTTTCTTCCATGTACTTAAGATGCCCAAATTTCACACATAAATTGTGAAAATTTTATTCCCTCCAACCACCATGTTATAAATAGCCTTCACAAAGCACGCTGTAAAACAATCTAATTCTTTAATAAAACACATGGATCAGCTTATAGACCTTTACTCAATATGAATATGTAAAGTCCAAGCCAAAATGAACAACTTTCCAAAGAAGGATTTTGGACCATGATATGTTTTCATTTTGACTACTGCTTGGCAAAAGCCATGACTTAAATACAAAGGCTACTTTGGAGAATCAACTCGACTGAAATTTCCTTAGTACTGTACATTATTCTTAGTTAATATAAAATAATTTTAACCGTTTTAGAGGTAACTATTATATCCTTACGAAAAAAAAAATAACTGTGCCAATATATTTGGTGAGGGGGCAAAACACAACAGATATCTGGTTAAAATGCTGTTTCTAGAACTAGCAGCTACTTTTTTGCAAGGTTCTTAAAAAGTGGATTACACAGGTCTAAAGCTATGTCTTCCGCTCACCACCAAAAAACTATGGGGCTCATTTACTAAGGGTCCGCAAAGCGCATTTTCGTCGGATTTCCCGACGATTTCCGTTTTGCGACAAATTGCCCTCCGGGATTTTGGCGCACGTGATCGGATTTTGGCGCATTGGCACCAGGATTGCACGCGGCAGAAATTGGGGGGTCGGACAATCCGACGGATTCGGACAATGCGCAGGATTTAACATTTAAAAATGTGCCGCAAGACATGAACTTACATGCACCAGGAAGAAGCAGGTGAACTCCGGCGGACCTCGGCGCAGAAGCGACTGAGGCAGGACGTCGGGCGCACAATCTTAGTGAATCGCGGCAGACCCGAATCCTCGTCGGACAATGCACCGTGGGATCGCGACACAATGGGTAAGTAAATCTGCCCCTATATGTATTTAAAAAAAACAATAATAAGGCAGCTTAGATACAGGGTTCATCTTATATCAGGTTTATACCACGTGTACACAGTGAGAAGTGAATATTCTCCAGTTGTATTTAGTGATGTCTTCTCTAAAGGTAGCAGGAAGAAGTAAAAGGAGAATTCTGCAACTCTTAAAGCTGCGTATTTAAAGCTACCATTTGATTTCATGCAATTTGAAGCAAACATACCTTGAGACTGCTGTAGCTACACTGATGCAGAAACATATCTTGGTTAATCCCTGTGCTAAGTGGTTTTGCTGAAAAAACAATAATGATATTCAGGACATTGGGAAAGCTGTATTGCATGATTCCACAAGTTACATGGAGCTTGTATTCCACATGGAGCTTAGTCCAAACAGGACTAATCAGCCTGAGCTGGATGACACATACAGAGTAGCTGGGGGATGGTGCAGGAATTGATTATTCTGCCTTCAGGGATTCAGGGATTACATTATCCTCTAGTGCAGTGCATAACTAATGTGCTAGGAAAAACGCTGAGCCCAGCCACAGACAAGATATGATCCTGCATCAGTGTAGCTACAGCATTCTCATGGTATGTTTGCTTCAGAATGCAAGTAAAACAATTTAAGGATTAACAAAAACATGATTCATATTGAGCATAACATGCCCATTTAGAACCTGTCATCATTGAAAAATGCTCCCTTTAAAGGGAGTCTGTCAGGGTGATCAGGGACACTAAACCACCTACAGCTCCTTATGGACCAGTGGTTTTAGATCCCAAATAACCCTGTATGGGCCCATTTAAAAAAGAAACTCATCTCAGTCCATGGCTATCAATGTAGTACACCATGGCTTCACTGCGCAAGTGCTATAGGTACAGCACATGCACAATTAAACCAGGACATTATCCTGGCTTCATTGAAGCAATACAAAAGGAGGCAATGTCACCAAGATACTCAGTCCGGTGAGACACAAGTGAGCATACCATATACACACGAGTATTAGCCGACCCGAGTATAAGCCGAGGCCCCTAATTTTACCACCAAAAACGGGGAACACATAATGCCTCGAGTATAAACCGAGGGTGGGAAATGCATTGGTCACAGCCTCCGAGTATATATCCAGCAAGCCCCCAGTAATATATAGCCTGCCAGCCGGCCTGTAGTGTATAGCCTGCCAGCCCCCAGTAGTATATAGTCCGCCAGCCCCCTGTAGTATATAGCCAGCAAGCTCCCAGTAGTAAATAGCCAGCCAGCCCCCAGTAGTATATAGCCTGCCAGCCCCCTGTAGTATATATCCTGCCAGCCCCCAGTAGTATATAGCCCGCCAGCCCCCAGTAGTATACAGCCAGCCAGCCCCCAGTAGTAAATAGCCTGCCAGTCCCCAGTAGTATATAGCCAGCCAGCCCCAAGTAGTATATAGCCTGCCACCCCCTGTAGCATACAGACAGCCAGCCACTCTAGTATACAGCCTTCCAGCCCCCTGTAGTATACAGCCAGCCAGCACCCTGTAGTGTATAGCCTGCCAGCCCCCTTTAGTATACAGCCAGTCTGCCCCCTTTAGTAGCCACCCAGTCCTCAGTTTGACCTGCACATACATACATCCTCCCCAATGCTCCGTGGCTCTCCACACCTCTTCTTCTTTCTTTATTAGTCGTCAGCACACTATGACGTAATCAGTGGTGACACTGCCACATCATAGTGTGCGCCGGCCAGCAGAGTAAGTTTATTTTTTATTGACTTCAGCAAATTTTATTTGTTTCAGCAAATATTTTGGGCTGAAAATCTCAGTTTATACTCGAGAATATACAGTAATCATTTTGTCTCTTTACATTGCACCCACGGATAGATCACATATAGTTCAAATTAGTACCCTAAACCACGGCTCCAAAAAGACCTCTAGTTTAGGTTCCCAAATTGACCCAACAGGTTGTCTTTAAGGACTCCATTCAGAAGAGGTTGATGCCATGAGGCTTGTCTTGAAGAAAAAGAGGCAAGAGACCTCTTTATCTCCTGAAATGTGGTAGCCCTAAGTATGAAGTCTTCTCCCGATAGACTTTAATGGGGTTTCACTATTATAAGCCATTTCCATATGCTCTATATATGCTCTATAGATGTTAGAATGGCAGGAGACCCTTGTTAGGACCACCCTCCATTGACCAGAACAAAAACAGCTTTCATCTGGCAGAAACGGCAAAAAAAAAAAATTCTAGAACAACGCTAACCTAGAAATGAAATGAGAGTAAAAATATAAAAGTAACCTATACGCCGTATAAAACGGATCAAGCCAAGCGGACAAGTTTCATAAACAAGCTTTAATATTCGAAGAAATAATTCATATTGGCAAAATGATTTATTTGGTACTTGATACTGGCAAAGAGATTTATTTGGGAATATTAGAATAGGACATCTGTTATAGGCTGGAGACTTGCACGTCTTTTCTTATTTTATGAAACACGACCCAATGCTTTAGATGAAACTTAAGAAACCGAAAGCATTCTTATAGAAAAGTCAGTAGAAAGCGTAGACATACTGGGAATACTTTTTATAACATTTTTCTCAATGTCAATTCACTAATATGTCTCAATAAATTTGGAAAGCGCTTTTTAATGATAAACAATACGTGAGATTAGCTGATCCAGGATACTATAAAGCCTCAATTTACAGCACAATGTTTATTTATGTTGGGAAGAAAAAGTAGAACGTTGGTCTCCGGTGAGATTGGCTTCGAGAAGTCCGGTTCAATTAAATAGTCATAATAAAAGTGCACTTTTATACTGGAGGACATGGATCATTCATCTGAGGTGTCTTAATTGTTTTTCCACCTCCTTGTCTTCTGAGTGATTTTATTGACTGGAAGCCTAGTGTATCATCCAGCAAGGTCAGGAATTATAAAAACACTGTATGAATATTCTCTTCAGAATGAGGCCAAAAGAGGACAAGGTAACACCGAGCCCCATGTATTGGGTTTTTTTTATGGAATCACATCACAAGGTTTTAAGTGTCCGGGAATGGTCCAGCCAAACCAGATGTCTCGGAAACACCCAACCAGATGCAATGTTCAACAAAAGCCCAAGTAAACCAAATGACCAGGATTTGTTTGACCACACCAGATGTCTAGGAAACATCAAATGCGATGCCTAACGAAAGTCCAGCCGAACCAAATGACCAACCAAACTGAATGGCCCGAAACCAACATTGGGAGAGAAAAGAACAGGACTGCACATCCACACATCATACAATGATCTATTGGCTGCATTTTCAAAATGAACTCAAGGTTTTTAGTTATATTTTGATGAAATTGTATAAGCCCAGTAACCACTTCACGGTGACTGCATAAAATGGCCACCTACTTCCTCTCAGCCAGTATTTGAGACCACATGGAATTGAGAATTCAAGACCTGTTCACACATGGTGAGCATTTAATTCCTGTTCACATGGTGCGGTATTGCATGGCATCTACTGCTGCTGTTGTGACCTGGGGCCCGGAGCCATGGTGGCTATGCCTGCCAGTATGGATGCTGGGGGGCAACCGGGTCTTGGTCCTTGCCGGTGCTGTGTTGCAGCGGCGGAGGATGCCACGTGATGCCGCACACAATAGTGTAGGGACCCACTACAATGAGGTCACCATGAAGTGGTTAGTGGGCTTATGCAATTTGATCAAATTGTAACTCAGAACCTTCATAGTAAATGTAGCCCAGCGCCAATAGATAATTGTATGATGGGTGGATGTGCAGTCGAGTTCTTTCATCTCCCAATGTAGGTCTAAATGGCCCTGAAATGTCCAACCAACCAAATCGTACTCAATGGCACTTTAATTAACTAACTAAGGGACAGAGCTTCCATGACAGATATTGTTCGGTTTCCCAGGTATCGAATGGGCAATGATTGGTCACTGAATTGCTCCTGTAGTGTTCTGAAAGGGATCAGGTTCCAGGCTTCTGCGTTGTAATCACACCAGGGCTGTCCTTTCTGAATCCTTTCCTCTTGAAAGCCAGGTGTATCTGCGTCAGTTTGTGTTCATCTGTGGATTGAATGCTAGACGGCTATGCCAATCGGCTGCAGGCGGCGGCATCCAGAAACTTGTTTATGTATTTGCCCAGTTGTGATTACAGTTTGATGGTTATTGCAGTCCTCTGACACTTTGTATCTCTTGCTATTGCTTTGCAATTCTGTGTGTCTGACCTCTGCTATGTTTATTGGACCATTCTCTTGCTATTTGATTCTGTGCCTCACCGCCATCTTGGATTTGACTTGGTTCTGCCTGACTCTCTTGTCTGACTATTATTTGTTGTTTGCCCCTCTGTGCCTTGTCATTTCATGTTGCGGTCCTTTCTTTACATGACTCAAAGTTGTATTCGGTTATTACCTTGACGCATTTCTTAATCCCTGTGTGAACACTGGTCTTGTTTCTAACTTTCCGTTACCTGTCCACCATCCAGCAGCTGCCAGACAAAGTAACCTTATTGGCTTTCTCGGGGTCTGTTAGCAGGTTTAGGTCGGTTTACCGGTTTATCTGCTTGAGGCAGGGCCATACTCTTCAGGGATGTCACAGAGTTAGTTTGCCAACACTTACCTAGTGTGAAAGCTTGCGCCACAATTGATTGTGATTGCGCTGTTTGCTGGTCAGATTCTTAAAGGTTCTTGACAGATGAAGAATATGATGGATACTCAAATGGTTCAATTTGTACTTCTATCACTGTCATTCATAACACAGAGCATGCCCAAAACCTTGTAGAGTCAAAATCCGGTATCCACAGCTGTTTTTAAACATTTCGGCCAAAATGGCTACCTTCATAATCGTCTTAATACACATCAAAAAAATCCAAACAGAGTAGTAAAAAATACATTTCAGAATGTATAATATTAGTAAAATTAGACGACACATTCTCATCTCAGAAGGGCAAAGCTCCTGTATAATGTGGACACAATACTGGCCGTCAGTAGACGGTGGCACTGGGCAGCGCGCATCTGCTGGAACTTACAATGATTTCACTAATTGTAGTCAATTGGATTGCTGTCAATGATTAAAGGTACTAAGTAATAACACGCGGCTATTAGGACCAGTATTATTAACTCATTGATTGCAATAATTTCAGAAATTACCCATCAGAATGAGATCTAGCGAGCACCTGGCTTCCCTTTGGTGGACATCTGCTTCAGTGACCGCTGTTGCTCATTGACGAAGGTAGTGATTGCAGATTGGAAATAATTCGGGAGTTACAATGATGCTTCTTATTCCTTGTCTGAATGTGACAAAAATTCGCTGTTTGTAATTTAAAGTGTAATGAGATTCTTTTCCTGTTCTTCCCATTACATTCTCTTATTATCGGGGAACACCGGCTCCACCTGGGACTATAATGATTCATAAAACATCAACGTCAAAAATTATTTCCTATTTGCGTCTGCCAAATATTTAGACATTTTTACGGAGCGCATAGGAAAGCTTTGTCAATGCCAGGCAGTCATCTATTTGTTTTGTTCGAAAATTACTGATGACGGTCTATCCTCATTACAGGTCATGAATAGTTAATCTGAAGGGGAGTTAACGCCTGGTCCCGTGCCGCATAAACAGAGGGCATAGAGCCTAAAGCTCTGAATGTTGTGGATCACATTCAAAGTGAATGGAAGTCGCCTTTGTGGTTAGGCCTCTATAGGGACAAAGAGCCAACTGAAAGAAGACCTGTCGCCAGAATTTTACCCCTCACTCCAGGATCAGAAAGTAAAAGTTCACCTTACGGAGACTGCCAATTTAGTCCGGCGTATAGGCGAGTGGAGACTTATAGCCATTAACGCTCTACTAGGAGGATTCTGGGAAAATATGCAAAGTTTTCCAGGATGTAATGTTCCTTCTGGAATAGATATACAGGCAGTCCCCGGGTTACATACAAGATAGGTTCCATGGTTTGTTCTTAAGTTGAATTTGTATGTAAGTCAAAACTGTATATTTTATAATTGTAGATCCAGACAAATTTTTTATTTGCCCCAGTGACAATCGGAGTTTCAAAATTTTTTTGCTGTAATGGGACCAAGGATTATCAATAAAGCTTCATTACAGACACCTTGTAGCTGATTATTGTAACCTGGGACTATAGTAACATCCAAAGACTTCACTAGAGGTCACTGGAGGTAGAGGGGTCCGTCTTTAACTAGGGGTAAGTCTGTAAGTCGGGTGTCCTTAAGTAGGGGACCGGCTGTACTGGTTTGGTTTTAATCCTGCATCATGTCATAAGGCTCCTTGTAGGTGATGTCAAGAGAGTTGCCTTACAAGAAGCATGGTTTTCCTTATCCTATCCTGGAAAACTTTGCATATTTTCCCCGAAGCCCTCACCTGCTGGTAAAGGATTGGAAATCCTCCACATATCACCTAACATTATCTACCCCTGAGGCACGGTACCTTAATTACAGCTGTTTTTCTGATATGCAAATGAGTAGACATGAGTCAACTTCTGAATACAACAGTCATGTTTCCTCCAGGCTGCCAGTGAACCCCGCCTCCCTCTTTTGACTGACAGCTCAGTGTTTCTTCAAATCAATAAGTCCTCAAATCAAGAAGTCCTCTCTTTCAACAAAGGCACAGTGGGGGGAGGGGTCAAGTTTATTGTACCTGTTCGTGATGACAGGTTTCCTTTATGAAAAAATTGATCTCAAAAGACATTCTAAACTACGCACACTTACATAGTGGTGTGTGCCCCCTTTGGGGGGATCTGCTTTTCCTTTAGCTTCTTAAACCGTTGTTTTAAAAAATAAAGGCTAAAATAATTATGCAAATTAGCCTGAGATGCTTCAGGATCCATTGACATCTATGGAGCCTGAAGCCCCTTTGCCTAATTAGCATAATCTTTCAACATATTTTTTTGCAAAAACAAAGGCATAAGAAGCTAAAAGAAGAGCAGATCCTGCCAGAGGGGGCACACACCAGCAGGTAAGTGTCCTTGGTTTACAATTTATCCTGGTGGTAGATTTCCTTTAAGTAGAGATGAGCAGACCTGAACTCTCAGTCCCCAAACCCATGGCTAGTAGCACGGCCAACAATATGGTAAAATGTCCGGGTCGGATAGGTGCACCTTCAGGTGCTCTCATCTCTTATCTTAAGCCATGTGGACAGTATTATATTACAGGCAGTACCCTACTTAAGAACACCCGACTTACAGACAACCCCTAGTTACAAACGGACCTCTGGATGTTGCGAATTTACTGTACTTTAGCCTTAGGCTACAATAAACAGCTGTAACAGTTATCACAGGTGTCTGTAATGAAGCTTTATTGGTAATCCTGGTTCTGAGAACAACCCAACATTTTTAAAATGCAATTGTCACAGAGACCAAAAAAAATTGTCTGGAGTTACAATTATAAAATATAAAGTTCCGACTTACATACAAATTCAACTTAAGAACAAACCTACAGAACCCATCTTGTACGTAACCTGGGGACTGCCTGTATATTATATTATATGTATATTATTCAATAGAGGGACAGGGGAAGTGTGATTATTATTCTAGGGTGATGTGGGTATTCTATCGTAATTCATCATTATAGGTTTTTCTTCTTTTTGTAACCTCTTACCCTCTTTTGATCATTTGATTATAGAATTTTTTTAAATTATTTTTTGTTATTGTTATTTATTGAAGTATTTTTGGTTGATATATTTGCACTTAGTTTTATTATTTTATTTTAACACCTATGTTTTTGTAATATCTACGAAATCTCTTTTGTTCACTCATAATTGTCTGCTCTTTTCTGACACCAAATGTCATAATTAACTTTATTCCTGTTGTAACATGAGCCTCATAAAGGCTGAAAGACACCGGACTCAACTGAGGGTAATGAAATGATACACAATTCTGTCCTGAAGAAGGACACACGGCCCCCATCTCCCCTTTCCCCCCAGTCTTTGGTATTCAAGCACAATGAAAATTAATGAACAATATGTTTCTAGTTACATTTCGGCATTAGGTTTATTCAATGTGAATTCTCAAATCTAAGACCTAAATATGTGGAGTTAGAATTGACCAAGATGAATTGTTTGGGGAAGTTTTTCATCAAGCTGGAAAGTTGCTTGTACATTTTTGGCTAAACTTGATAAAAATGGATCATTATATATTTAAAAATCATTTGTAAGGTTAAAACTGATGATGGATCCATTATTTTTCTGAATAGACGTCGGCCATCGTTGATTTTTTGGCAAACTGTCAAAAAAAAAGAACATTTTTCATCCTAATGGATATGTTTGGCCAATGTCAACTACTGTAAAGGCAAATATGGACTAAAATATGTCTACTGATCAAACATGATATCAGGGCCGGATTAAGGTAAGTGGAGGCCCCTAGGTGCAAAATATGGTGGGGGCCACCACTGAATGTAGCCCAAACAGTGGTTCACATTACTCTTCTAAATTATCATTGATCTTCTAAACTTTCTCCTTAGCCTAGCTGCTGGCCTAGCTGGCACACTGGTTGTAGTACTGACTACTAGTCCTGGACACAACACCAGTCCCATCTGTCACTGCTTCCCTGAGAGTTCCGTCTCCTACTCTCACAGATCGGTCCGAATGATCTGTGAAGAAGTAAAGCTAATACTGATTGGTTAGGTCTTGGCTGGTAACCAGAGCAAATCACTCCCAGATTTGTGAACTAACTGTCAGATTGCTGGTGGGGGCCCATTTATAAGTAAATGGTGGGGGCCCAGGGACGGACGCCCTTGCAGTCCTTCCTATAATCCAGCCCTGCATCTGGATGATGGTTGGCAAGCCATCAAACCTTCTTCTGTGTAATGTCTGTGGCCACTTTAAGTGATGTTAATCTAACAAGTCCTGAAAGAGAACATCAAGTACAATCCAGCAGCAAATTTGAGATCTTGGAATTTATGTCCACCACATATTTATTGGGGTAAGGGGTTTGGTGTCCGTCTCCAGCCCACCAAGTCCAAAGTAAAAGGATTTCCCTCTGGAGATCTACACCTTGTGCTGAGGTTTTCCAGCACTTGGGGTTCACTTTACACAAAAAGCTCCATGTAATTCGAGAAATTGAGGGATATATTTGACTTAGTGATTCACGTCGGACTTCAAAGCATTGTGTCCACTTGATTTCCTGATACATTTTGCCAAACTTCAAAGTGATGTAGTTCTGGTAATGATTATTGGGATAAGGACAATAATTTCATCCCTCTGTTGTGATTTCCGATTTATGAAAGATCATGTAAATGTGATATTACTTGCAGTCTGGATCGCGACTTCTTGCCAGACTTACTTCATAAGGTCCCTTTCCTGATTAACTGATTGGCTTAGATATTAAATACATGGACAACGTGTGTTTTTATCCCAGATTTCCTGTACTTAATACATTTGTAATTGAAGATTAGAGAATATGAAGGGCAAGGAACATGAAGAACCTTCTGTGTGTTCAGATTTCCTGTCAATTCAGTGGTTAACATGGGACAAAAAGTTATACTAAGGTCATTCAAGTAAAGACAAGGGGGTTTGCTGTATGTCCAATATGTTCTGTACTGTCCAATCACGTAAAGGCTTATTAAAAAAAATTATTATTTTAAAGCTTTAAAAAAACTTCAAATATTTGATCCCTTGTATGCCACGGTTAGTGCATACCACAGCATGTAAGTGGTTAGACGGTGAATTTCATCTCTCACCCCATTGGCTTCTCTCCCTCCTGAGTTCACAGTTGGCTACCAGTGGACCGCCATAAAGGCCAATGTTCATAAGCTACGTAGATGTAAAAATTTTAGCCAAAAATATGACTTTTATCTCCCAAAACAGCACCATGCATTTACACAGGTTGTATGAGGCATTGCTGCTCAGCACTACTCACTGAAGATAACTTGCAGATCCCAGATCCAACTCATGGACAGTTGGGATACTCTTCTATGGGAAACCAGCCATTTTAGAGTTAAACAACACTCATTTATGATGCATGGCTGGAATCTGGCGGCCAAGAGTAGAAATGAATTGCGGAAATCGAGTCACAAGCGCGGTTGGCGTTGTGGATCATTGTAAAGGGAAGAGAAGAAAGAGCCTGAAGAAGAAGTGTTCAGGAGCAGGAGAGTGGAACAAGTCACAATACTTGAGAACTGTTTGAATGTAGGCCAAAACAGGAAACAAGATGGCTTCTGTACGACACACAACAATCATTTTTCAAAAGGGACAAATACAACATCCTCTAGTGGTGAGAAAAGGAAGTGTGGAAGGGAAGGCAATAGTGGTCAACTGGTAAAATTACACCAGAATCCTAATCCTAATCTTCTAATTCATCAATCTTTTTACATACTACTGGTGGTGAACCTATGGAAAAGTCTTTGGGCAAACATGCTGTCATCCCACCCCAGAGTTTGCCTGTCGGGGTAAAGGACTCTAGGCCTCCTCCTGCAGTTTTGGTAACCCAGGATATGCTACGCCGAGCACTATTTTACATATACCACCAGATTACTAATGGTAGACAGTCCTTACAAGGCTGCTCGTTACCTCTGGGGGATGATGGAACTCTTTGTAGCTAGTATCGGGACATGATTCCTCCAGAGAAAGAACTTTATAAAAATATGTAAATGAGACTGAGTGCCTCATGGTTTTGCCGTTCACTAATTATGCGTGCCGCCCACCACGCAATATTCACCCCTCTGGCCCACAGACAGCCAGTGACACCAGCCGGCTGTATGCCGATGACGCGCATATGCGAGAACTCCTTCCTTGGGCAGCCGCTCTAGTAAACTTCGGGCTACGCAAAGAAGGAGTTCTCACACATGTGCAAGGTTTGCAGACAACCGGCTGACGTCAATAGTGAATATTATGGGGGGGTCTTGCATAATTAGCGCATGCCTCAGGTGATGTGAGCGCCTTAGGCTCATTTACATATTTTTATAAAGTTCTTTTCTCCGGAGGAATGATGTTGTCTTGAAACTAGCTACAAAGACTTCCATCATCCGCCAGAGATAACGAGTAGGCTTGTAGGGACAGTCTACCACCTTTAATCTGGTGGTAGGTGTCCTTTAAAGGGGTTTTCCCACAAATGAAAGTTAGGCCCTATCCACGGGATGGGGCCTAACTTGCTAATCAGTGGGTGTCTCAGTGCTGAGACCCCAATAGATCATGAAAACGGCTGACATCACTCCGTCAGATTAATGGAGCAGCCGGCCATGCATGACCATTCTGCTCCATTTATCTCTATGGAGCTGCTGGAAATTGCCCGAGCGCGGCCTTTCCTTTGTGGGAAAACCCCTTTAAGGTAACAATTCCTGGGCTTCCTAGTACCGCAGGAGCAGGATTTGTGGACTGGACTGGATTATCATTGGAACTCCTGCCCTGCAATTCTTTCTATTCAAGTGCCCCCTGGAGGGAAGCTACAATGACAATCCAAATTTCCCCTCCTTCTTTCAATTGTATTGGCAACCTCAAGACACCAATACAATTGAAACCTATGGCACAGCAGGGAGCATAAATTGCTTATTAAATTGCTGTGTGTGCATATTTTGGCTGCAGTTTGGACCCTCGGCCTCTAAGAGTTTCACCATCACTGGTGTATAGCATTGTAGATGAGTGCCGACACTATTAAAGCCCTTCCCAAAGTTTTAGAGTCCTTTTAATCTATAGATTTCCCGAAAAGCCAGAAATAAGAAGAGTTCTGATGTATGAGTCCTTGTGTTGTGCGCAGGCAAATTAATTACCATGCGTTAGGACCCGGTGCTCAATGTATGTCATCAGCTGTCATCTCATGGACCTGCATAGTACCAAAGAGCGTCCCATCCAGACAGGTCGCACCGGCGCTGGGGTGTTAATATCTCCGCAGACGTGATTTATGTTTTTGAACACTTGAAAGCCATCATTTTTCCTATTGTTCCTTCATATATAATCAGCCGATTCTATTTTTCCTTTGACTTCATTGTTGACCCAGACTCTTAGCTAAATGAAACTCTTGGAAAAACATGTTATGTTTTGGCTGTTTTTCAATTAGCCTACCTGTCATCTCTCAAATTTCCCCATTTTGACAGATGGAATGTTAACTCAATGCAAAAAAATAAATAATAAAATCTTACACATCTATATCTCACTTCATAAAGTGGCGCACATATTGCCGAATGTGAGAGCCTAATTTGATGCCGCCCGGTCACCTATGTCTCTGAGATCTCCGACGTGTTCCATTTCGGGATGGCCGTTCCCACTTTTTTTCTTTTTTTTTTAACAATAAAGTAGTTGTTCCTTTAATTTACAGTCGGGAACAGCTCATGTCTGAGCTTTGAAATGAAATGTTAAGCTTTCGAGGCATTTTTTCCATTTTACAAACCTCACTGAAGTCGACGTCTCCCATTTGCCACCTGTGATTTTATGTGCCGGTGTAGCCCCAGCTCCGTTTTGGCA
Source organism: Engystomops pustulosus (assembly GCA_019512145.1). Classification (NCBI taxonomy): domain Eukaryota; kingdom Metazoa; phylum Chordata; class Amphibia; order Anura; family Leptodactylidae; genus Engystomops; species Engystomops pustulosus. The sequence goes on along the minus strand of CM033643.1, from coordinate 10,142,178 downwards.
TTTTTTTTTTCTTTTTTACTTATAGCTTTCTTTTTGCACATTTTGTTGTATAATTTTCTCCTAAAATTCCTTAAATACCAACAAATATACATAGAAATGTATATTACGAGAAAGCTCTCTGACATGAAGTGAAATAACTAAAGAGGTCACAGTGGTCTATTGGCCAAAGATTCATAAACCATTCTACAAAACTTTGACCTCTTATGACTTGTAAAAATTTAAAGGAAATCTTTCATCAAAATCCATCCTGATAAACCAGGGACAATTACCCATAGATCCAGACACCGTGACTGTGGGGATGTTCTTATATTTGTTATCCATGGCCTCTTCCCTTCTAAAGTCAAATACGTGCTGCAGATTCATAGGCTGTTACACTGTGCAGGAGCACTTTCCTCCTCCCATGAGACTACATGAAGCTGAGGGTGCAGGGGGAGGGTGAGGCAACGTATCAGCCTGTGAATCTGCCTCACACAGGGCTCAGGGACCTCCCCACTAACCCTTGTGGGTCATATGCATAATTTTAAAAGTTTGGAAGGGAGGAGCCCATGAATAACACATATAAGAAGATTCCCACAGTCACGGTGTCTGGATCTATGAGTAATGTCCCTGGTTTATCAGGATGGATTCTGATGGTAGATTTCCTTTAAGCATTGTAGATTCATCAACCATAGGGTGATGCCACATGTGGTGTTTTTGGTCCATTGGTCCATTTGCTGTATCTTAGCTGCCATTATATAGGCATCCACTAAACAAAGTGCTGAGCTGCTGTATCTAAGCTGCCATTACATAGGCATCCACCATACAAAGTGCTAAGCTGCTGTATCTAAGCTTCCCATTATATTGGCATCCACTATACAAAGTGCTGAGCTGCTGTATCTAAGCTGCCACTATACAAAGTGCTAGAGGCAACTGTTATCTAAGCTTCCCATTATATAAGCATCCACTATACAAACTGCTGAGCTGCTGTATCTAAGCTGCCATTATACATGTATCCACTATACAAAGTGCTGAGCTGCTGTATCTAAGCTGCCACTATATAGGCATCCACTATACAAATGGCTGAGCTGCTGTATCTAAGCTGCCATTATATAAGCATCCACTATACAAAGTGCTGAGCTGCTGTATCTAAGCTGCCATTATACAGGCATCCACTATCAAATGCTGAGCTATGCTATCTAAGCTGCCATTATATAAGCACTCCCTATACAAACGCTGAGCTGCTGTATCTAAGCTGCCATTAATACAGGCACCACTACAGGCTGAGCGCTTGTATCTAAGGCTCCTTATAAGCATCCACTATACAAAGTGCTGAGCTGCTGTATCTAAGCTGCCATTATACAGGCATCCACTATACAAACTGCTGAGCTGCTGTATCTAAGCTGCCATTATACAGGCATCCACTATACAAACGGCTGAGCTGCTGTATCTAAGCTGCCATTATATAAGCATCCACTATACAAATCTCCTCCTAACCTAAAAGTGAAGTAGAAGTATAACCAGGGACCATCCATCTCCTACACTGAGCCCCCAGAATTCTGGACGTTTCTCAGCGCAGTTCACACTGGAGGTGAGTAGTAATGAAGTCCTGCTGCAATCCATCTCCTGCCCAGTATGTAGAGCCCTCAGCGGATCCTCTGGATGAATGGGCTGTCAGTGACGCGGTGTAATCCCACCTGTCTGGGATTGACAAATTAATCTAAACTTCAATATTCTCACTTGGAAAAACTTTTAGACTGGTATCCAGCCAAGACCTTGTGTTATTGTGGATGAGGAAAGGCTCTGCCAGCTACACGGGAAGGCAGTGCCCACGTGCGTCCTGCCCTACTCCTCTGATGGATGGCTGTAATCTCTAACGTGCTATGGGATCTGACATCTAATCCATCACCTTCGCATGTGAGGTCTTTTTTACTCTTATTTTGGAATATTTTAAATATTTAAAGGGAACCTGTCACCAGGTTTTACCCCACTAAACTACTAGTTCCATAAGGTAGGGTCACCAGGTTTTACCCCACTAAACCACTAGTCCCCTCAGGTAGGGTCACCAGGTTTTACCCCACTAAACCACTAGCCCCCTCAGGTAGGGTATGCAATATCCTTTCTAGAATTCCCTCTGTTATGTGAAATCTTACCGGTTTACCTATAACAAATTCTCCCACAAATTTAAATATGACTCTTCTCAACTAATTTTCACATAAAATGGGTCAAGTTTAGTGGAGTCATTTCAGAAGCCCCTATTCTTTTCTATAGCACCTAAAAACATGGTTTATGTCTCATTTTAAAGATACAGACCTCATCTTTTACAACACATCAGGCTTATGGCTTTGGGGTGCTACAGAACCAGAGATACAGGCAGCTAAAGACATAGTTGGAAATGCAAGCTGGAGACAAAGATTCAGTTCCTGTCTATTAGTGATCTTTGTGTATGTCCAGTTTTGTAGCTGACAGAACCAGAACCTGATTCTGAAAGATGAGATTCTTAGCTTTAATATGAAACATGTAGCATGTTCCGAGGTTCAATAGAACCAAATATATACACTTCTCCTGCAAGCACTGAACCTGAAATGGTACATGGAAGAAGAGAAGAGTCGTATTTGTCTGACTTTGGGGGAGATTTTTTATAGGTAAACAGGGGAGATTTCACATAAGAGAGGTAAATCTAGAAAGGACATTTCATCCCCTGCCTGAGGGGGCTGGTAGGTTAGTGGGATAAAATCTGGTGGCAGGTTCCCTTTAAGGTGATATAACAAAGCTTTAAATAACGAGGCGTACCAAAAAAAGTACAGAACATTTTACATATGAAATAAAAAGTTTCGCAACTTTGCAAACACAAAACTAAATCACAGTGCAGTGTGTACTATGTGCAGTGTCCTGTGTAGTGTGCAGGGGGCACCAGATTCAGGATTTCTGGTGCCTGTTCTTCATGAATCTGGCGCCTCCTGCACTGCTCCGACAGAGGGCACCATTTGCAAAGCCCATGCTAAGGAGGACCTGTCACCCGAAATAATGGGGCACATTTAGTAAGAATGTGGGAAAATGCACTAAAAGTCCTCTGTCCGTGTATAACGCTCAGTGCGACAAATTTGTTAAGATTGTGCGCCAGAAATCATGAATCTGGCGTTTCCCTGCACTGGTCCGATAGAGTTCACCAACTTTTTAATGGTGCACCTTTAACAAATGGGGGGGCATTTACTAAGGGCCCGATTCGCGTTTTCCCGACGTGTTACCCAAATATTTCCGATTTGCGCCGATTGTACCTGAATTGCCCTGGGATTGTGGCGCATGCGATCGGATTGTGGCTCATCGGCGCCAGCATGCACGCGACGGAAATAGGGGGGCGTGGCCGAACGAAAACCCGACGTATTCAGAAAAACCGCCGCATTTAAAAAACTAAAATGTGTCGCTTGGGAAGCGCTTACCTTCACTTGGTCCGAGCTGGTGTATTCCGGCGCGTTCAGATGCTTTTCAGCGCAGCAGCGCCACCTGGTGGATGGCGGAGGAACTACCTTCATAAATCCCGGCGGACCCGAATCCTGTGCAGAGAACGCGCCGCTGGATCGCGAATGGGCCGGGTAAGTAAATCTGCCCCATGGCGTGCGATAGACGTTGCATGTTAAATCTAGCGCATGGTTCGACTGAGCACCGGAATGCCCCATAATTTGTGTTGCATGGAGGATAAACCCACAAAAGGGTCGTGCGCGAATGTGGTGACTACAGCATGAAGCTTGGTCGTCAACACCGATCTATGGTATGGGAGGGGAGAGGTCCGGGGAAGAAGCAGAGGAGAGGGCCATGGTCCAAAGTCCAGACTTTACATGATAAATCTGGAGCACAGTCCGACTGAGCACCGGAACGCCCCCTAATTTGTATCGCTGCTCCACAAATAATAATTCCTTTATTTATATATCGCACACATATTCCGCAGCGCTGCACAGAGCTTGTCACATCAGTCCCTGTCCCCATGGGGCTCACGATCTAATATACCTACCAGTATGTTTTGGAGTGTGGGAGGAAACCATAGGACCCGGAGGAAACCCACACAAACACGGAGAGAACATACAAACTCTTTGCAGATGTTGACCCTGGGACTTGAACCGAGGACCCTAGCACTTCAAGGTTGTAATGCTAACCACTAAGCCACGGTGCTGCCCACAAAAGGGTCACGTGTGACACAAATGTGGCGCCGACACTTCTTAAATACCTTTGCAAGCGGTTTGCACTAGAAAGAACGTGCAAAGTACGACAGAAAACTGGCGCACGGCCCTTAGTAAATGTGCCCCAGTATGTATCACCCGTGGGGGGCAGTGTGTGGAGCAGCAGTGTGAGGACACACCACCAGGGAAGCTACACCACGTTGAGCTACAGATTAGGAAACCCTAAATGGAAACTAAAATGAATCGAAATCACAGTTTTTAGGTTAATTACTTCGGCTCATAGAATAAATATGTCTATCTCATTATTGTAATAAATTAGGGTCGGAATTTCGGGACATCTGGTATCTACATAACAAATCCAATACAGTAGGAATGTTTCACCTTCGGCTTCCCGTATTATACTGGTCTCTATGAAATCTTTTTGTGGCTGATAAAGTTATCCTGGCATCTGGCAACTCGGATACTTTTGTTGGTACCAATTAATTAAGTATTTTAATTAATAATAATAATTCTTTATTTATATAGCGCACACAGATGACGCTGCGCTGCACAGAGCTTGTCACATCAGTCCCTGTCCCCAATGGGGCTCACAGTCTAATCAACCTACCAGTATGTTTTGGAGTGTGGGAGGAAACGCAAACACGGAGAGAACAAACAAACTCTTTGCAGATGTTGACCCCGGGACCCAGCACTGCAAGACTCTAATGCTAACCACTAAGCCACCGGTTTGCCCCTGTCTAAAGGTTCAGCTCAGGGGGGACAAATCCCATCTCAGTAGGTGCCAACCAAGGAGTAACCTTATTACCACCATATAGTGACCACATAATGGTATATACTGCTAACTTTTTTAGTTATTACTGTACAGTAGCAATTTAGAGAATTACAGGTGATTTTTTTTTTTTTATTATTTCTTTTAAGGGTATAGAAATGGTCGTGCTATGGTACAGTAAGAGAGGAGTGGGCTCCATTGGGCCTCATAAAACAGATGACAAATTTGTAGTCATTTGTATTTTCTATCTCGTCCATTCAGCCCAACTTCATCCAGCTGCAATCTGCAGAATTTGCAACCTGCATGTATTAGGTTTTTTCTTTTCCAGTATTTCTTGCCCGACAAGCTCTGCAACCTGCAGCTACCCCAATAATAAATGCACAATACAAAATCTTGATATTATAGTATTTCTCCGGCAGAGCGCCTTATAATCATATTTTCTGTAGGACTAATTTGCAATTTACTGTCAGATGGGTGGTCTAAGTCTGGTGAATTTTTTCTAATGTGTGTGTAAGTGAGGGGTGCAGGATATTAGGTAATTTACCAATTTACATCTAGTAATAGTTCTGCTCCACTTTCTTGATATGTAAAGTGAAGCCTCCTGTCTTTTACCTCATCAGAGAGAGATTCCTGTCCATAACATGGCTGCAGATGGAGGGTCATGTGATATATTTGTCTGCCCATGAACAATCACACAGGACCTTATGATAATATTCATGAATATAACCAAGGTCCTGACAGGGTATTGCTCATGGACAGTTAGAGATCACATGACCCTCCATCTGCGGCCATTTTATAGACAGGAATGTCTGGCTGATGAGGTTATATGCAAATAAGTTTTCCAGGATGGGATAAGGAAAGCCATGCCTCTTTTTCTACCTTGGTAGGCAGACCCCATTACCATCAAGCATAACTTTCTAGAAACCTAATGACATCATATTGGATTGAAGCAATGTTTTCCTTATCCCATCCTGGAAAACACTTTTGCATATTTCCCAGAATCTCCTAGAGGAGCATCAATGGCTATAGTTCTCCACATGCCTGCAAGGCAGCCTTGATTGGCAAAGTATCAGTACTCCGGACCCTATTCAGCCAAACCAGTTCCCTCCACTGTACTGAAGAGATTCAAGCACATCAAAACAGCGCTGTCTATAGCTGGGAATCTTTTCCTTCTGTAAAGTCATGCTTGATAGTAAAGGAGGCTGCCTTATAAGATATCCAAGAGGCATGGTATTTCCCAAAATCCCCTTGTGGAGCATCAATGGCTATAAGTCTCCACACACCTGCTAGGTGACCTTAATAATAATAATAATCCTTTATTTATATAGCGCACAAATTATTCAGCGCTGCACAAAGCATGTCAAACCAAACCGCTCATGTGGCCTTAAACGGGTTATCCGGTGTATTTAGGGCCTGGCTGGGGCGGGCTATTTAAAAATAATAAACGGGTACTTACCTCCTCCGGCGGCGCCGATGTCCCGCGCACAGAAGCCGCGCACAGGGAGCTTGCGGTCCGCGATGTGGCCGGCTCCTCCCATCTGTCCCTATACTCAGCGTTGTAAGCACTGGGAGATGGTGTCGGATGGGAGCTTCCGGCCGGCAGGAAGCTCCCTGTGCACCCCTGTAAACAAACCGGCGCGCAGAGGAGACAGACCATGGCACGACCCTAAGTACATTTTTAGAACCGGATAACCCCTTCAATTGGCCATAAGTTTCCGTAAGGTGAACTCTTACTCCCTCGAGGAAGAGGTAAAAGACAGGAGGCTTCACTTTACATATCAAGAAAGCGGAGCAGAACTATTACTAGATGTATGTTGGTAAATTACCTCATATCCTGCCCCCACACACTTATACACACATTACAAAATACATGAGGAAAAGTGGCCAACCCCTTTAAGTTATGCCAATAGACGAAGTTGATGCGGGGTTGTGGAAGGTCCTTATTCCTTTATCATCTCCCTTAGGAAGAACAAGGAAACCCCAGACGGATTAGAAAGACTTCACATTAGTGGATTTGATTGATTAGGACTAGTGTTCCCCAATCTACCCCAGTCACCTACAGCTCCGATCAGGTCCTGACATCACATGAGACTAGTGTTCTCCAATCTACACCAATCACCTACAGCTCCAAGCCGCTCCTGACATCACATGAGACTAGTGTTCCCCAATCTATGCCAGTCACCTACATCTCCGAGCAGGTCCTGACATCACATGAGACTAGTGTTCCCCAATCTACCCCAGTCACCTACAGCTCCGATCAGGTCCTGACATCACTTGAGACTAGTGTTCCCCAATCTAGGCCAGTCACCTACAGCTCCATGCAGGTCCTGATCATTCACATAAACGATTTGTCTCCCAATCTACGCCGTCACCTACACTCGAGCAGGTCCCTGACATCAGCATAAGACACGTGTTCCAATCTACGCCAGTCACCTACAGCTCCGAGCAGGTCTCGACATCAACATGAGACTGTGTTCCCCAACTACCCATACTACAGCTCCATAGGGTCCTGAACATCACATGGGACGAGTGTTCCCCAATCTAGCCAGCACACACAGCTCCAGCAGGTCTGACATCACATGAGACGTGTTTCCCCAATCTACGACCAGTCACCTACAGTCCAGCAGGTCTGACATCACATGAGACTGTGTCCCCATCTACACCAGACCACCTACCGCTCCAGACGGTCCTGACATCACATGAGACCTAGTGTTCCCCAAACTAGGCCAGTCACCTACAGCTCCGAGCAGGTCCTGACATCACATGAGACTAATAACTTTCCCAGATTTGTAGAGCCACAGGTTGGAGAACATTGCTCTCGTGGACCAGACCTCGGGAGATGATATACGTTACAACAGAAAGTCCTGTTTTTATGAATTGCACCTGGTTGGAGTAATGTGCAGTGAGTATACCGCATGGATTAGGAATATGCTGAGCTGCAGGAATAGAAATGAAATGAAAATATGGATAGCACCTGCAGCTTGTTGTGAAGAATGCCTTTGGCTTAGAATAGGTGAATTCCATATCCCTCGGAGATACAGACTCCAACTGCAGCTGCCTAAGGTAGCCAATCGCCTTTGTTACTAACAGTTTCATGAATCATCAGAGATCAGTCGTGGTAAATGTGTCATTTATCTTCTCTTCACGTTTCATTTGGGATCTGGATTACTCGACAATTAAATGGCAAAACATCATAAAAATGTATAAAGATATAGATGTCTCTACGTGAGGATATTGCAATCTCTACACATCAGGTATTCTCATCAGCCAAAAAAGGACAGAAAATGCGAAAAATGTGTAAACCCAGAAACAACAAATCTCCGGAGGAAGCAGCGGTGGAGTGCACGCTCCCTTCATGTATCGCTGCAAAGAGATTGGAAAACAAAAACAGTCAAGGTCGTTACTTGGGAAATAAAATAGTCAAAATATACTAAATAAAAAGACTTATAAATAGTAATAGTAAGAAAAGTGGAGAAAATGCAGTGGTCATGTGACCTTCCCGTTACCGAGACCGGCAATCGCAGAGCTGATTTTGTTCCTTTAGGCTCCACTTAGCTAATTATGAGAACTCATTGGGGCACATTTACTTACCCGGTCCAGTTGCGATCCCGCGGCGTGTTGTCCGACGAGGATTCGGGTCTGCCGGGATTCACTAAGGTCGTGCGCCCAATATCCAGCAGGTGTTGCTGCTGTGGCGAAATCCGCCGGAGTTCACCTTCTTCTTCCCGGTGTATGTGAGTGCTGATCTTGCGGTTTGTCCGAATCTGTCGGGTTGTCCGACAGCCACGTCCACCGATTTCTGTTGCGGCGCCGTTGCGCAACAATCGGATTGCGTGCGCCAAAGCCCTGGGGGAATTCAACGCAAAACGGCGCAAAACGGAAATATTCAGGAAAACCCGACGGAATCGTGGCCGCAGGACCCTTAGTAAATGTCCCCCATTATTTGGGTTTTCTGGAACTTATTTATGTTCTTTTTTAACAAAAAAAAATAGTTTTACCCTCTATCTCTGCAGTTTGCATTATAGTTTTTTATTTTTATTATTTTGCTGAGATTTATTGATTTTTGATTAAAGATCATATAAAGGGGTATTCCCACGAAGACAAGGGGCACATTTACTAAGGGCCGTGCGCCTGTTTTCTGTCGGACTTTGCACCTTCTTTTAGGTGCAAATTGCTTGCACAGGTATTTGAGAATTCAGTGCAGAAATTTGTGTTGCACAAGACCCTTTTGTGGCACGGCTGCACTAGTCCTCATGCGACACAAATTTCTGCACAGAAGGGGGCATTTAAGTGCTCAGTCGGACCATGCGCCACATTATACATGCAAAGTCCGACAGAATTGTGTTGCACGCCGCATGTTAAAGGTGCATCAAAAAACAGTTGGTGCCCTCTGTCGGAGCTGTGTATGGGGCGCCAGAAGTACTGCAGCTTCCTTCCACTTGCAAGACTACAAAGTGTATGTAGATTACCGCTTCTAGCACTATACATTTCAGGAACCGCAGGCAGCTGATTGGTGTAAATATTGGGTGTCCGACCCCCAACCAATCTGATATTTATGACCTATCCTAGCCTAGCTTTCATTTCTTGCATTAAAACTTGAATCTGCGCTGTCATTGGCTGATATAAGCAACATGGACAGTTCCACTTTTCGTCCGTTCCCATAAATCCCCCCCCCCCCCCTGTGCGTTCCATTACAGATCCATTTTCCTATGCAGGGACACAGATCTAGCTGAATAATTGGAGCTAAAAATACAAAGTAGCCCATAAACTCAGTCAGTCATTTATCTTTCAACTCCCGAAAGTTGATTTTGATGCGACTGCCAAATTGCTACTTGCTTGTTAACCATAAACAGGCTTCCTGTTATGCACTTTCTTAATATATCTATTGTAGGCCGCACTATGAGACGTCTATTAACTAAGAATAGCACTTTATGTTAAGTGCCGGAATATTAAGTCAATACGAGAGCGATCTGGCATGTGTAACTTATGACCTTCTGTATATAAATGGCCACTGACCAACTTTCTGTCTGTTTGCTATTTGTAATGGAAGAGGAAGTAATATCCCAATGGGACCCTTCTTTTCCATTATTATTACTTTGCAAATATGCTATTTAAAGCTAAACATACCAAGAGAGGGACAAATTTGACACAGTTGGACTATAGCCTTTCAACTCTCACTGGGGGCAAGCCAACTGGCTGCCGCTTAACTATTGCTAGGCAGCAGGAAGTTAGTGTCAAACATATATATGGGTCCGTTTTTTTTTCCACTCGTCTCTAGAATATACTCGGAGTGCACTCTCAACGTGACACCCAAATTGGCCGCGAGATGATGGACCCCTTACAGGTGTCTCTTGAACTTTCAACTCATAATGGCTGACCACCAGTTGGCAACTCGAAGCCTATTCATCCAGCGGGAGGAAAACAAACCTCATACATTTACAACTTCCTCTTCTTCTCACACCAAAAAAAAAACTAATTCTATATATTTTTTGAGGATATCATAATGTCAGTAGTAAGCACTAAAACATGAAGCCTGAGTCATACAATGCTGAGTATCGGCCAAATGTCCATCAGCCCCAATGTGGACACATGGACACTGTCCAGTGAACTGTTAGTAGCTGGCTACTTTTCTTGGACTCGAAAATTCAGGTTTCCTCACTCGCATTTTTCTGTGATAACATTATGCATAAAACAATATGGATTAGGCTTCAAGGTTCTTAAACACCACTACATCCCTCAACATTGTGGAAGCAGGTAGGAAGCAGATTAAGGCCAAGGCCGGAGCAGTGAGACATGATGTACCAATGAATGTCCACAGGTCTGTAGTAAATTACTGCTGCCTTTAGGATTGTAAACAAGTTAAAAGTTCACTTCAATCAGTCATTTATAGGGGTCTCCAGCTTCTTCATTGTCCTGGAAGAGAACCAGGTTGAAAGGTTTTGGACTGATCCACGTAGAAGCAATTCATTGGTGGGTCCCTGAGCCAAGAGTCGTACTCACTGCACAAGTGGCACACGGCACAGTGCACTCTCACAAACCCTAAAGCGGAGGTCCAACCCAACCTAGATGTCCATCTTTGATCCTTTGAGTCCAAAAATTCCTACCCTTTAAATTTTTCTTATACTTCAGTGAGTTGCCTGCATACAAACACAGATACCTCTTCTTGATATAGAAAATCAGTAATATATTATAATATAGACGGTTTGGGCAGTAGCTCGTAACCCAAGCCATCTAGAGCGCCGTGGCCACCCAAACCTCCTACCATATTTTATGGCCTTCCCATTGCCTTCCATCTTGCTCTCAATACACATGTACCCAAGAGCCATTTCAGGGGCTTTGAAGGTCCTCCAAAGGTCCTGAATCCACAGATTGAAAGCAAACAGAAGGGACACATCCTTTATTCGCCATGAAGCTCTAGTACCAGATGAAGGAAGTGATTCCAGACATGTAGGTGCCATAATACTCATACAGCCCATGGCAGTCCTAATCCCCCACTATTGAATATGTATCAGCTGGGGCTTTTCTCTTTGACCTACATTATACCACTGAAACACTCCTGGTAATTGTATAATGTACCTTCAAAAACTCTCCTCCTTAGCACACATTAGCATGGGCAGAAGAAGACTGCCATGGGTCCTGGGCTGTATGAATATTATCATCTGGAAATCACTTACTACACATGGTACTAGAAGCTTCTTGGGGATTGGAGCATGTGTCCAGTCTGCTGCTTTCAAGCTGCTGATTCAGTTTGAAGGACCTTCAAAGGTCCTGAAATGGCTCTTGTGTACATGTGTTTTGAGAGCAGGAACAGATGTACGAGGATTTCATGGCTGAAGATCCTTTTCAGTATAAAATTTGGTGGGTGGTTTGGGTGGCTATGGCCCCCCTAGAAGGCTTGGGCCCCAGGCTACCGTCCAACCATATATGCTGTAATCCATTGCTGCCCTTCCGAGATCTTCTTAGTTCTTCAAGTTACTCCTCTGCCTTCTAAAGACCATTACTGTTCTTCTCTCCAATCTATCTTCACCTCTACAGGATTCAGGCCTTCTTAAGACTTGGAGCATGGAGATTGCTTCTTTCAGTGCCATAGCACAGCATACCTTCAGATGCGGAACAACAGCTCCACCATTTGGACCTGCACCTCCAGTGCTGGGATCCCTCTTCCGCAAACCAACTAGTGAGAAAGCCTTTGGACTTGTCATCCAAGTGAAAGATGAGTCTTAAAGATAAACCATAACGAATAGTAATACTCCTGGGCCCTGGACATTTTAAACACTTATACCCTATACTCAGCATTGGTTATCAGTATCAGAATGGTTTGGGCCAGCACCGGTACATTGCACTGATCTGCTCTTTTAGTTACCTCTGGCTCCGTACACTGTACAGTAGATTGAGCCGAAGATAGAAGCCATACAGGGTACTGTAACTCTGCTCTATCCCCTTTATTGTCCAGAAGCCCCCGAAACAGCTTATGGTGAGGAGTCCAATTGTCCGATTCCCACCAGTCAGTACAAAAAAAAAAACATGACTTCTGAAAAATCCTTTTTATCATTGACATTCAAAAACTAACTTTCTACTTATTTATTTTTGTAGATTTTGTTTTTACTTTTAGTATATTGTAGCTGCCTATGCTTCATTGTATCCTCATATAGAGTGAATGTTCACCACCTTGTTCTTTTTATGAAATTGGATTGACTTTTTAGGCCTATTTTCAATGCCCTTAAATTTCCCCGGGGACAAGAACCCATTTTTCTGACACTGTATATAAGTTTGCACATTTCACTTCAGCACTTTCCTGTTTTATTCTACTGGAGCAGCGGGACTGTACTGTAATGGTTACAATCTAATCCTGTAATACCTTCTCACCTTTCTGGACGGGGTGACACACTGCAGTTCTTTCAACACCCATTTTTTGGTATTTAGATGAAGAAAAAAAAAAGTTTCCACTCGCTTTGTGAATATTTTCTTTCTCTGCGGCACATTGCTTGTGTAACCACCTGCGGCGTGGCTTCTATGGTCACTACGAGACGAGATCTGGAAAGGTAAAGCACTGAAATGCACATGTAAAATGTGCTTCTATTTAAAGGGGATCACCACTTCTAGGAATGAGATATGCCAAATATGCCACAGGATTTGTAGAAAAGACTCAGAGGAAATGGCCTGGGGCTGATACGTTGTAAGAATGGGATTCGGGACTCTTTGAATTGCTTATAGTAAGAAAATACAGATATGGCCCATTATGTTTCTGTGTTATATGATTACTCATGGCAAGTGGAGGCCTCCGGGCTAAACATTTGATGAGGATCCCCTTCTGTTATATAATGTGTGGGGAACTTAAAGGGGATTTTGTAGGAGTTTGAAAGAGCTTATCAGAAATGAAAAAAAAAAATGTGTAGACCCCTTAACTTTCTTTGAGCTCAGCTCTATAAGTGCAAAGCAGTGGTCTGTGTCTACAACTTAGCTACACTGATTTCAGGAAGTAGTCTGAGACACACCCCCTGCCTCCTTATTGGCTCAGCGTGAGATGGGGGAGGAGTGTCTCAGACAACCCTAGACCTCTAAAAAAAATTCTGCAACATCTGCAATATCAAGAATAACCAATGAACAAGGGTGGTGATTTTTCTGGGAGAAACTATCATGTTTGCTCCTATATATTCTAGGGATTGAAGAATTGGTGGGAAGTAAATATCTTGTGCACATTTTATTTTTAAATATTTGATAAAAATGATTTTAGTTTTTTTTCTTAAAGAGGACTTACAATTCCAATGAACCCATCCACAATATGTACGTAATTAAAGGCTATGAATAAAATGTAATTCACTTATCCCTAAATGGTCCCTTTACATGACTGCAGTGTTTTCATACATATATTCCAACTCACCTGAGGTGAGTCTAATTACAGCAAGTGAGTCCTTCATATTTATTGTTCCCTTCACTGTTCTACCTAACTGTTCCTGATTGACAAGTCCCACTACTGCCACTCATCAGGGACCATCTGACAATATTCAGCTACATATACATAGACATATACAGACATATACAGCTTCCTTTACTTTCCTCTGATAAGGCTTTTAATTATGGGGTATGAATTGCTACACAGTGCCTTGCTGGAACCTTGAGAAAGAAACCTTTGTGAGGCCGAAGAGAATTCCTGAGGGAGGGGTGAGAGAGACAGTGGTTGTTTATGACTGAGTTCTGCTACATCATTTAACACTTCCTTAGATGGTTGGGGTGAGATTGACACTGGCTGTGTGCAGAGAAATCAATGGGGGTCATTTACTAAGGGCCCGATTCACGTTTTCCCAACGTGTTACCCGAATATTTCCAATTTGCACTGATTTTCCCTGTATTGCCCCGGGATTTTGGCGCGCGCGATAGGATTTTGGCGCATCGGCGCTGGCATGCACGCGGTGGAAATCGGTGGGCCTGGCCGAACGAAAACCCGGCGGATTCGGAAAAACCGAAAAAGTGTCGCGGAGCTTGCACTTACCTTCACTCAGCCCGGCTCGCTGAACTCCAGTGCATTCCGATGCTCTTCAGCGCAGCAGCGCCAACCGGTTGGACGTTGGAGGAACTACCTTGATGAATCCCGAGCGGACCCGAATCCACCGCAGAGAACGCGCCGCTGGATCGCGAATGGGCCAGGTAAGTAAATCTGCCCCAATATTTCTAATTCACACCTCCCTTCTCTTCAGCTGGGTTAGCAGTGTCACTGTTAGTGAGGAAACACTATTAACATCTATTTTAGGAAATTTTAAAATGTTTGGTTTATTTTAGGTGCCTGTATTTTTTGGGGGCAGGATGAGTTTTATTGTATAAAGGTGCCAGAATTTTGGGAAAAAAATTTAAATAAATAGACACAAACACGTTGGGTCTTCTGTGGATTTTTATGTTATAATGAATATAATGAATGTCACAGGCGGCATTTAAATTGAGCGTGTCCGCTCCGATACCTATGGGCTGCGTACCACTATTTTGGAGAGGATCGCACTCCTCAATGACTTCATAGGGGACGCAGCGCATCAACTCAAATTCCGCCGGTGACTTTGCCAATTGCATCGAAACAGTCAATTCCATCACCAATCACGGGAGTTACTTGGGATTGGTTCAACTCCGAACTTCTATAGGTCCACTCATTATCCAATATTGAAAAGTTTTGTTAATTCATCCAGAGTCAGAATTTGCCTTGTCGACTATCTTGTTGGAGATATTCCGGATGTTGTTATTCTATCATTGTGTGCGTGTGGAGTAAACAGAGCTCCTCTTTATTAGCTTTCAGGCCGAGCTGGGTAACTGTTATCTGGGATGGATCTGGTCTTTTTCAGGGCTCGTAAAATGTTAAGAGCTGAGGACTACATGCAGTCACGTAAAATCCATCTCTACAGATAACAGGTTACAGACGGAGAGATTTATTTATGAAGACCGTGGATTGAAATGCAAGGTTTTCTTTGATTCATTCTTCCAGTATCACATTACTTCTTCTTATGGAGGAAGCATCTACTCATCTTACCAAGAGTTTTGGCTTTTTGGACCATGTGGCCACATGAAATGTTAGAATAGGAAACATTGAATTTCCCCAGAACTTAGTTAAACGGTAGATTTTCATTTGATGGACCCACCATCCTGTGCCATGGATGGAATAGATGGCAACCCAAAACGTTCTCAATTTACAATTCGATAAAAGCAGACATAGGGGGAGATTTATCAGAAGTTCCTGAGAGTAGAACTGTTCTACTAATCAGAGCTCAGTTTTAATTTTTCCCACAGCAAATTTTAAATTAAAGCTGGGCTCTGATTGGTTGTCATAGGCAGCGAGGACAGTTTCACCTCTGATACTTCTAATAAATCTCCCCCATAGTGTTAGACTGGCCCACCAAAGTACAAGAAAATCCTCTGGTGGGTCCAAACTCTAAACCAACACTGGTCCCCAGATGTCTGGCAGAATGTAACCCATTTTGGAGGTTACTAAGGTCTATCTCCTAGCAGTTGATGGAGGGGGGTGCGCAAAAGCATAACCGTAGCCCTTTGATATGATAGCCAGGTATTTGGCATATGTAGCACACTTAGGGTTTGTTCTCACAGATTTCTTTCATGCTTATTCTAATACTAGGGCTCAATTCCTCTCTAAAATGTAAAAGGGCCATTGTGCTCATTACAAATATGTCCATTACCAATCCCTGAAAAAACATATATTAAAGGAGACGTTTCCCCACTGGAAGTTGTCTTGTTGTTAACCTTCCCTAGACTGCTAGTTCTTTGCAAAGGTGTCTCTTCTGCTTCTATCTGGTCCCTGTGTTTCTAACACTGACCATCCCGGTATAGGAAGCCAGAACAACCCTGTCTCATGTTGTAACTGAGTCTAGCTGCCTGTCCTGCCTTGACCTAACCTCGCCCTGTCCACCACTCTTCCTTGCCTGACCCAGTGTTTTGCACCAGCATCTTCTGACTCTGAACCTCCTGCTACCAATACCAGACTGCTCCGAAAGACTACATCCTGTTACATCAAAGTCCAGGTCTCTATTGGGGGTTAAAAGTCAACACATTGGCGGTCATTTACTAAGGGCCCGATTCACGTTTTTCCCTACGTATTAACTGAATATTTCTGATTTGCGCTGATTTTCCTTTATTGCCCCGGGATCTCGGATTGTGGCGCATCGGCGCTGGCATGCACGCGACGGAAATCGGGGGGCGTGGATGAACGAAAACCCTAAGGATTCGGAAAAACCGCCGCATTTAAAAAAAAAAAGTGTTGCAGGGCTCGCGCTTACCTTCACTAGGAATAGGCCGATGAACTCCAGTGCATTCCGGCGGGCCTCGGGGAACTTCAACGTCGGAGGAACTACCTTAGTGAATCCTGGCCGGACCCGAATCCACCGCACAGAACGCGCCGCAGGATCGTGAAAGGACCGGGTAAGTAAATCTGCCCCATTTACTTGAATAATGCCTTTAAGACAAGCTCCAAGAGAATCGATATGGTGCACTGTAGGTCCACACCCTTCGCCTAGTAAGTAGAAGATAAAGAGTAAGGTCCAAGCTCAACAATGGGTCTCCATTAGAAGGTCATTTTGACATCTTTTTGCTTTTCCTCTTACTTAATAACAGATCCCTGAGGTATGGTGACGGGCAGGCACATGCTTCACAATCCTTCTAGACCCTTCTAGTTCACTGGTAGGACCAACAAACCTTAATGTCACTGTAATATGTTTTTGTAGCCCCCACAGTTTATACTGAACATCTGTTTCCGATATTCCATGTAAACAAACCAATAGACACCTGTCAGACGTAAGTCACCTCCTTCTCCAGGACGCGAAGCCTCGTCTTCTGCACTTGTTATCCTGCAATTAAGCGGATGTTTGGATGGCTCCTTGCGTTCTAGGTATACAACCGAGCCTCTTGTTTCCTGTGTGGTCCCTCAACAAAACTCCATCAAATCCCATCAAACTACTTTTGGAAGAAGACGGATCAAATGACAAACATATGTAGGATATAGTAACTGTCTCTATGAAGTTACTGCCCTAGTAAACTTTACAATATAAAGTGTGTAATGTCAACTACTAATGGCACTGTTATAAATTGGGCCGAAACTTGACCGGCAATAGGAAATAACATTCTATGAAGAACACAAAGGTCGTCCAGGTCATAGCTCAGGTAACTTAGCGTCATCCTTTTTGGACAAGTCCTTGAAGACACTGTTATATTTCTAACAATTGGAGATTTTCATTAGTTCCTGAGGCTAGTGGAGTAGCATAGAAGAACAATGACACAAATTTGGCGCCGTTTGGGTCCATATGATTCTTATCACATAATATAGCCAAGATGTTTCAGCCTTGCTGGTAGCAGTATGTGTGTAATATATAACATGACTGCTTCTTCTGTGGGACACGTGCAGGACTCGTCCATGTCTAGCGAAAGTTCAATGGGGTGTTGTAAGGTTTCTGGTTTAGCTCATGGGTTCAGGAATAATGTTATGTTAAACTATTGATACTGGAAATGGCAAAGTAAGAAAGCAAATGAGGTCATGTGTTTAGCCGGAGCATAGATGCTAGTTTTCTCCGTGGTTGAACACTATGAAGGACATGGAGTGCAGCGAAATTTGGAAAACGTGATGACCAACATAAGTATGGTACAAGGGTCATTCATGCAAGCAGGGTGCTTAAAGGAGATCTACCACCTGGATGAAGGATTGTAAACCAAGCACACTGACATACTGGTGTGTGCCCCCTCTAAAAGGATCTGCTCTTCTTTTAGATTCTTATGCCCTTGTTTTAAAAAAAAAAAAAGGCTTTAAAATTATACAAAGGAACCTGAGGGGCTCCAGGCTCAATTAACAGCTATGGAGCTATTATCACAGCAGGAAGCTGTCAACCTTTAGTACTCACATAGCATAAACTATATACTCCATATAACTGTTTCGCTGCTGGTTTCTACTACTTATTTCATTCTCAATGCCTTTGCATATGATGAAAAGGGCCAGGTTAGTCACTATATTGTCCGGTATGATGTTCCTCCGATTTACTTGTAGAAATCTAACTGGATTTGCTTATAAGTTACTTCATCAGAGCAACAAAGTATCATAGGAAATGAGGGCAGCTTTTTGACTCATCTTTAGGGCAAGACAGGAAAAGGGTTAGTGTCAACCACTTCACTGCTGCTAAGGAAGATTTCTGACATGTAAAATATTACAATTAAAAAAAAATGATTAGAATTTTTCAAACACAATAATAAATGCAAATACATAATAATAACAACAGAATTATAGTTATGTTATCATTAACAACAATAATTACGGTAAAACAAATATTTTCTTTTATCTCGATGCTCGATATTTTTACGTAAATCGACTGTTTCCAAACTTCTATGGACATACCTTAGTGATGGAGAAATTTTAGCACATTTGTGAGGAGACTTCATACATCACCAGGAGTTACAGAGGAAACAAACCACATAAAATCTGAGAAAATTTACAGATAAATGTCTCAAGAACCAAATCTTACCTGAACCACAATGGCATCTAAACAAACTATGGCTCATCCTGCTAAAAACAAGGTCTCACACGGCTTTGGCAAAACTATAAATAATGAAGCACTCGAAACTCCTATAGGGGCACCATATGGCGGTAGAACTGTGTGCATGAGTTCTTCATGTGCATTCAGATTCCATGGAGATGATTCCTGTCTGACCAGTCAGATGTTTGATATCAGGTTTCATCATTTCCTTAAAAATTTTTTAGTTCCATCGATCAGCCCATGATGGGTCACGTCCTTGTCAGCCGCACATGCCCCCTCTCTACATCCCCAGGAATGATGGGCGCTTGTCGTCAGAGTCGCATCTAAGGTAACATCCATATGCTCCGGAGAGGACCCTCATTACACTCCGCAGCTGGAAGCGCTTAGGACATTAACATCTGGCGCGAAGGTCGGAGAAAAGATGATTCTCATCCATTTGCAAAAAAATTACAATAATAAACGTCACTTTTTTTCCTGACTTTGGATCTCCCTGTTCCCCGGGTCTTTCTGTTTCCATTTGATGTCAGCTCTGCTTTCCTCGGGTTAGACAATTGCTAATTAAAGAATTACAGATAAAATAACTATCAAATAAGCGCGTCCCCTCCGTATGTACATGTGTGATAGTGAGAGTCAGACCGGAGAGGGGGCGCTGTGCTGCTGCGCTGGAACATGTGTGATAGTGAGAGTCAGACCGAGAGAGGGGGCGCTGTGCTGCTGCGCTGGAACATGTGTGATAGTGAGAGTCAGACCGAGAGAGGGGGCGCTGTGCTAGATAGATAGATAATAGATAGATAGATAGATAGATAGATAGATAATAGATAGATAGATAGATAGATAGATAGATGACATAACATAAATAATAGCATAACTAATTGCATCATATCGTATTCAATTTTTCGTGTTCAATTAATTTAAGGTCGGTACACAAATAGTAACATTAAATAAAACATTTATTATTTATATATTTCTACTTATTTATTAAGTAATAAGTAAAAATAATGTATATTTATTAAGTATTATGTAGTAATAATTATAATAATAGCAATAAGATGATAATAATAAGAAAATACATACATTTTTTACAAAAATTACAAATACATATTGTGATAATCTTGATAGGATATCGAGAATGACATTTAGATACAGTGATCCCCCACCTCACAGTCCAGGGGATATTATTCTGGTAACATCTGCACGAACTCTGCCCTGTAACCCTGAACACTCTTTGGTCCTCGACCAAATATATTGGCATGTATTACTGATCATTCTATGAGATCAAGAAACTTAGGTTAGTGCAGGTAATAATGACTTGTTGGTCCTGCAGGAGCTATGACAGTGGAGGACGAACGCAAGAGCGGTAAACAAGTGACATAAAATGCCTCAATACCCATTAAAGGACCAAAAGGGACTAGAGTTCTACATACTTTGCTGCCTACAAGAGACAATTGGTTATTACTGTCAAATCCCTGCCGCACATGAGAGCCAGTTAGGGGCGCAACTAAGGCAGGATTTGGTCTATAATCGTGTTCTCGCTGGATTGTCAGGAAAACACGAAGGTCAAGCAAGTACTGATTATATAATAACGCTAATAATAATACTTATGCCATTAATTAGCATATATTGTATGTGAGTAATTCATTGCCATTTTAACACTAACAGTTAGGTATTTCTTGTACACACGATCTTCACTCAATATCATGATTCACAAAATAATAGTAAAGAAAATGAAGTTAAATGTATAGTGTTCAGACTCAATAATGACAATATTTAATAGATAATATTTCATATTACAGTTGAAAAATATAATAATATTTAATAATAGTAATATATAGTAAATGGTAAACAATGGTAGTAAATAAAAAATAATAGGAGTATCTTAATAATGTAACAATATTCGATTTAAAAAAAAAATTAGTTGAAATACTAAATATAGAAATAAATCTAGTATATTTACATCAGGTTACAATAAATAAAACACATATGAATTAATTGAAAAAAAATCATAACATATAAATAATTAACCCACAATATGAAGACTAATATGAATTAAGTACACAACGTCTTGATGATGATACTATAAAATATAATGAAATCATTATAAGTAATTTTTTATTTATCGCTTATTATATTATTATGATGATTAATTATTATATATTATTGTTGTATGGAACGAAAACTTTGTGAAGGATCCTGAAATCTACAATTGTGTTTCACACTTGAGATGGATGGAGGAAGCAGTCACATCATCAATGGATCCTATAATAAAATTAGTGCCTAAGCCTATACAGTTACCATGCCCTGTGCGTGTTCAATGAGGGGTGACCATAACGTGTGATGAAAGGTTATTATTTTTTTGTTTTATTTGTTTTAAAACGGATGCCGATTGGTAATGCTAAATGCAACACACAGTGAATTGTAGTGGCGACACGTCACAGACACCAGAGCAGACCTTAGGATGAGATACACATCCCCAGTAACCGTCGTGATGTGTCGCAGACAGTCAAGTGCGTCTATTCCGCGACCTGGACTTCTCTTTACTTTAGGACCACCCGTGACCATAAACCGCAGAAGTGAGAGACAGGGGGATCAGACAGGGGGGATGATAATATGCAAATGTGGGTCTCTAGCGATAAGGTTAACATAGGATTTTGGGATGGGCACATAGTTATTGGATGGCAACGGAATATAGGATAAGATTGGTGGATGCGCAGGAATAATGTGAAAGATAAAAGGAGAAATCAGATCAGGGTAAGGATATGATCACAAAGAATATCTGTAGAGTTACAAATACAAAAGGAAAATAGAGGACACAGTAAAATAGGGACACCATAGGATAAATAAGTGGGTGATTAGAAAGATTAGAGGGGAATGGTGTGGGAGCCCATAGGAGTGGTATAGGCGGCAGGATAATAATGTTATTTAGATATGCTCACAGATTAATAGAAAGATACAGTTGATAATGATGACGATTATAGGAAGGAGAGTAGGTGGTACGTTCTAGCGTAAGTGTGATGTATCCATAATCACTGACTAACACTAACCCACCTATCTGTATGGGGTAAGAGGGCAAGGGAGGGATAGGAATAAAGTAGTTTATTATGGTGAGTAGGTAGGGGTAGTAAATAAGTGTAGGGTAGGTTATGGCGGGTGGATTCCAGAAACACTGAGAGCTACACTTGTGCACAAGCACTTTATTTGTAACACGAGCAGGGCGGACAGTCAATGGATAGAAGGTGGGTAGGTAGGTTAGATATAGGTAAGTCACGTCGCCTTGGGCCGGAAGATAATGTCGAAAAGAGAATAAGGTCAAGGGGAGCGAGACAGAAAGGGAAAATTTATTGTTAGGACAGGATATATAGAGGATGGGGTGGGGTAGGAACTAGGAAATAGGCTAGCATTATAGAAATGATGGGGGGGGGTAAGCAGAGGTCGTATAATGGAAAAGCATCGGGTAGGAAATTATAGGGTAGATGAGATATGTGTAGAAAAGATCTATAGGTCATGAGGGACATCATGTTAGTGTGGGTAAGGTGTAGATAGGTCAATGTGGACACCATAAGTGAGGTGGGTTAGGGGGAGTTCATGTAGGAAAGAGGTATGGGGGTAGGTCATGTAGGATAGGCAGGTCATAGCGTTTCAGTGGAACTGAATATGTAGGATATGATTTGTGGATATAGATAGGACCAGGACAAAATTAAAAATGTAAGAACATGTACGGCGTACACATGGGAGTGATGTGTGAAAGGCAGGTGGAACGTGAGTTGTATATCGGGATACGAATGAGTATGAAGCCAGGGGTCAGTGTCTCAGTCATGTAGTGCAGGACTACAGCACTAGAACTTACACATTAGTACATTATATCACCTGTTAAGGTCAGAAAAGCATGATCCAATAGGCTTCCTGTACAGACCGGGATGTTAGTACAGCTCATGCTGTACTTCATTGACCAAAAGAATCAGGGATGAGGGGCTGGGACATCCCATTGACACCCCTGTGACTTATGATATAGGATACATAGAAGAGTAGGGGGGGCAGTGGAACAAGTAAGATAGACAATAAAATGATAACATTAGACGATAGATCCGAATTGGGAAGAAGATATGAGATAAATAGATGATGGAAGATAGATGATAGAAGACAGATAGATAGATAGATATAGTAGGTAGTATGAGATAAATAGACTAGAAGATAGATAGATAGAAGATCAGATAGAGAGATAGATATCGGATAATAGATGATAGATAGATATGATAGTAGATAGATAGATAGATAGATAGATATGAGATTAGATAGGAGATAGATAGTAGATAGAAGAAGAGATCATGAGATAACTAGATGATAGATAGATAGATAGAGTAGATAGATAGATAGATAGATAGGAGATAGATAGAATATAGAAATGGATAGAGAATAGCTCAAAATCCAATCGATAAATAGATGGATAGATAGGATTAACTATTAGATATGAAATCGATGATGTGATATAGATAAAGAGATGGATATCAATTGATAGGTGATAATATATAGAGAAAGCGATAGTATAAGATACAAGAGGGATGGGTAGATATTAAATATAGATTGAAAGACGAATGATCACAAAATCATTTCATAACAAAGACTTGAGACTGGATATACAATAGATATGAGTAGTAGAGATAGATATGAGAAAGCGCATGATGCAAGATAGTGATTATAGATTGGGAGATTTGATTACAATCCAATCTCATAGTAAAGATCATCTATTACATTTAAAGTCAGTAAGTCATCCGAAAATTAAAGAGTCGGGAGGGTTAGAGAAAAGCGCTGACAGAGTCTGGACCAAATTCATGTTGAAGATATGAATTAATCATGAAGATTGATATGTTGGGTATAATGAGGATTTATGATGAGATAGATATTAGATAGAGATAGACATGAGATAACTAGCAAACATATATTGATTGATAAAAAATAGAAATTAAATCGATATAATTTTGCCACTAGACATATAAACAGACATTTTCATATTTTATAGGGTGTATACTACAGGACTATTCTAGACCATGATGATCCGACCTGAGCTAGCCACCACACACCTCTCCATGTCCTGCACACACAAGCTTACATAGAAAGGCCTTGTGTCTGCCCTTGCTTGGTGCAGTCGGATAATCTGTGATTTCGTGGATTAAAAGCTCAAAAATTATCGTATCATTTGTAAAGTTAACACAGTGACACAAGACCCAAGTAATAGAATCAGGATTTAGTACAATGGGAATAAGTGATCTGCTGTCATCGTGGCTGCTCCTGCACGCTATGGAAGAGGCAGAGAATCATCTGAATCTTACTAATATGGTACTGGGAAAGAATCTCAGCAAATCACGCACAAAGCAGTAGACATGAACTAGAAATTACTGTCAAGATAAAATCAGGGACAAATTAGAGGGACGAAAGTCAATGTTGGGCACACGTCACATATATCGAAAATATACATTTAAAGAATATAAAATATGATAGGTAGAATATAGATAGTAGACAAATGAAAGAATAATGAACGAAAAACATAGATGATAGACACATAGAAAATTCGATTGAGTAGATCGATAGATAGATAATATAGAAGTGGATAGGGAGATGGAGAGATAGAGGTATGGATGATAGATAGATAGATAGATAGAGTAGATAGGATAGGAGATAGATGGAGACTAGATGAGATAGCTAGTAGATAGATGATATGAGATAAGGATACTATGGATAGATAATTAGATGACAGAGAGAGATACATTAGATTGATAGAAAAATAGCTAAATAGATAATAGATTCAAAGGATCCATTACACAGTAGGTAAGATTGGATTGTTAAAGGTTGTATTGTACAGCGTGATAACGTTATTGAACTAGAATAGTATGAATAAACAGAGCCAGGGGTGTTGTGTATATGATTTTTATAGATATAATAATAACTAGGGTGAAAGATAGTTGAATAAGATAAATAGGGATAGATAGATAGAAGATAGATGATAGATAGATAGGAGATAGATAGAAGTAACGAACGAGAGAGTGGAATAGGAAAGAGAAGAGACAGAAAGAGAGACGAGGGAGACAGACAGAATGGCTTATACATGACTTATTATGAAGATAGATAGAGATAGATAGATAAGATTAGCATAGAGAGATAGATTAGTATGAGATAGATAGTAGCTAGAAGATATGAGATAGATAGATCTAGATCTGCAGATAGATAGATAGAGAGACTAGATATGAGTCGATAGATAGATAGATAGATAGAAGATTGATAGATAGGAGATAGATAGATAGATAGATAGATAGATAGATAGATAGATAGATAGACTATGAGATAGAAGATAGATAGGGATAGATAGATATATATGAGAAGAGATAGATAGATAGATAGATAGATAAGCTAGTAGATAGATAGATAGATAGACTATGGGGAAAGGTCGATTATACGATAGATGAGATATAGATAACAGTAGATGATTGCAGGATGAGGATAGTACATATTTAATAGATAGATGATTGATAGATAAACGTGGTAATAGCTAAATAGATGCACATATTGGTAGAATATTCAGAGAGATAGATAATAGATAATAGCTACAATAGATAGCATTTGTAGGATACATAGATAATAGTTTGTGGAGTACAGATATATAAAGAGATACTGATAATTGATACTCAATCAATAGCTTATTACTGTAGAAAGTTACAGATTGATAGATATAGTAGATAGTGATAGTCTCAGTAAAGTAGCAGCACAGGGCTATTAGGATATGTTCCATCCAGACAACCAGCACAGGTTTGCCAACATCTGTACTAAAATGCAGGAGAGCAGAACCAGTAATAGACAATCTCTCCGTTCTCCCAGAGACTTTCTCCCCCTGCGAGAGCTAGTGGAGGGGGCTGGCGGGGATGGCTGCGGCATGCGCGCTCCCTGCTAGAAATAAGGAGGGCGGCTGGGAGATAAAGTGTCAGTAGAGTTTTGGGGAAGTCTTGCCTGGGAGTCACAGAGCAGCAGCTCAGCAGGAGGATGACGGGTGTGGGTTACTTGAGAGCCTGGATGTAGAATAAAGTTTGTGACTTGTAGCCGCTGGACTGAGCATGAAAACTGGGGTCCCCTGCACCTCCATAGTGAACAACAATGGAAGCTGCACTTACTTCTTCTCCAACTGTGAGCCTGAATCTATGTCCTGTCATCCAGGAGCCTTTATACCATCAGGTAAGGTCTCACTTGTGCTACCAAAAACTTTTGGATTTCAAAAAACTTTTCCATCACTTTTACCCAGCATTTACATCATATAGTTCATATATCTACAGTATCATATATTTCACATCTATCTCCTGTCTACTATTTTATATAGATATATGCAATGTATAAGCCATGCCACAGAAGTGTAGAGGCTCAGACTCAGGGTAATCTGCACCCATAGTTGGTGGTGTAACTTGTCTCCTGATTATTGGATCTGCACTTGTTCTACCTTGTTTTAGTACTATTAAATCTATGATTTTTAGAAAGATTACACATCATCCTGATCTAAAACACTCCAGTATGGAGATGTAACAGGACAGAGTTTACTAAGGGTTTGCATCATGATGGTCACTTTGGTTCATGTTTACCTGTGGTTTTACATGTTTTACAATGGGGCTGCCAGCTAATAAGACTGACCCATCTTTTACTAGATTATTAGATTTTACCAACGATTTAGTGAATAACCAGAATCTGCAGAAACTGAATAGTATATATCAACAGGTGGCATTCTGGATATATATATCAACCTACTATACGTGGTACACTCAATGATTGACTATTAATGTTGTTATGATAAATTGAATTCACTGTGTGTATATATATATATATATATATAATAATATATATATAATATATATATGTTATAATAGAAGGTAAATATTCACTCACCTTCACATCAGTGGAAAAATTATGTATAATATATATATATATATATATATATATACATATATATACAGTATCTATATAGAAAGATAGATTTATATAGATCCAATAGATATGAGACAAATGGATGTTAGATAGATGATGGTTAAATAATAATAATATGGATTATATTATTATATATATTTAATATATATACATATACATGATATGATGTATATATATATATATATATATATTATATATATAGTTATATATATTAAAACAAATAATAAATACAGATATGTTTTCATTTGTTTCTGTCCTAAGAATCAAACAATTACAAATCTGTCAAAATATGGAAGGAAGTTGCTATATAACAACCTTCCTCTGCTACATCTGTGTACTGATGTAATGCATTAGTTATTTCTATGTATAAAATCGATCTGCAATTATTTTAACACCTGATTCTATGGGAACTTTAAATCGTTGAAAAGATGGGATGAAGAAATAATGAGAAGCTACGGATTCATTGTGGTAAAAGCAGTGGAGGTTATAAAAGTTTAAATGTTGTTTGTTTATCTTGTTGTATTAATATTTTCAAACTAATGATATTTATGTCCCTGTGTTTATGGTCATTTTTTATTGGTGACAGTATTTTCCTACTGATTTCTAGTGATAATTTTTCTATTATCAAATTTATGTATAAATTGAACTTTATATATAATATTTATTCTCTTGTATCAGCGAGTCATTTGTATATGTAATTATATTATGAATATGTCTTATGGTATATATTGTGAAGCAAGCAGTCTCGTACTAATAATATATATATGATCAGGAAACAGACTCATTATTATTATAATTCATATAAGGATGAATAGAAAACACTATCCATATATCTCTTTATCTATCCAATAAATAGGATAGATCGTATTTGTGTGTATTCTGTGCTTGACTCTCTCTCCTCTCTCTCTCTTCTCTCTCTCTATCTCCTCTTCTCTCTCTATATATATATATATATTATATATCATATATATATAAATTATCCACTATTCATCCTGTAATTGATTCTAGTCCTTCATAGACAGGATCCTTGCTTACTGGATTGCTGACTGAGTAATATCATCATCATTCTTTATTAGTGGGCTCTCAATGTATACACCCATCAGAGTAATAAAAAACATGATCTTACATACACTAATGATATACATACATATCTAGGTTTTCAAGTCATAAGCCAAGAAGTTATCGAGATCTACGTGCAGTTTTCATAATATAATACTAGAAGATATATAACAATATAGACTCCCCCTGGATATAGATGAGATCAGTTTTCAGGGTAGAAGGACTTGGCAGAGCTGATTCTGTGACAGTGCTCAAGGACTGATCTATTTGAATACATTGTAGCAAATCACACAGAACGTTAATCTAAGGTGGTAGGAAAGTGCTGCTTCCATCACATGCATTTCTAAGGGAGGAATAGAATATATATAATATGTATAATTATCTATTTCTGGAGATATACATGAATAATACTATATACATTATGATCATTTGGTATAGACATACTATCTAAATATATATTATACTTTGGGTTATACATATATGAAACAGATGTATATAATATGAAATAATAGTATTTAGATATAAATGGTATCCTATGACCGAATGATACTTTGATAACTTGGGTCATTCCTACTATGATGGAGGGTGGTGGATTCACAGGGAAAAGCTATAGCCTAATATATATCAACAGCAGAAATCAAAACTTAAAAAAATGCTACATAATGATGGATTTATTGCATCTGTCTGTGACTGGTTTGGTAGTAGAAATCGTTGTAGCAGCCATAACAGTCACATCAGAAGACAAGTGTCACCTCTTATCCAAAAAGTAGAGGAGAAGAAACGTTGTGAAAATAACTTTCGAATATAATGGAAAGATAGGATATTAATCATGAAGAAATAGAATCCAATATAATATCCTAAAATATATATAGTCATGTTCTAGTAAAGAAGATAAATAGTTACTTTGGGGAAAGTGATTATTACATTACTGGAATGTAAAGAAAGAAAATAGAAACAAATCAGTAAAATACCTTTCAGGCTCTTGGTAGATAAAGAGATTTTTTTTCTCATTTATTTTCTATCTATCTTTGTAGGTATCTATACTAGCATATAAATACTGTATCTGTACAATAAATATAGTAATAGAATAGAATATAATAGTTATTTTATACATATACATAAAAATATATATCTATTATAATTACACGGGTCACATTTGCAATATTACTTTCATATCTATCTATCTATCATGATCTATCTATATTATCTATATATCTATCTATATCTATCATCTATCTATCTATCTATCCTCCATCCTCACCAGGATGTTTGCAGCACTAACTAAATAGATGTCCCTGTCTGTTGTATACATAGGTTGCAGCTGTGTATAAGAACGGAGTAGGTTCTCTTATTCCTACGTAAAAAACAAGACAAAATCAGCAGCTCTTCGCATTTTCTGTGTAATCCATTGACTCCATGGCCCAGATAATGATTTCTCTTATTTTAATCTTGTTTTTCAAGAAATTATCCACATTCAAGGAGAAAACATCATTTAGATAATATGAATATAGGGAATCTTACCCTTCCACACCGGACTTCTTGAACGTGTTTTTTTTATTATATCTTGTTACTTTATATGTGTTACAATTATTAGGAGCTGTATTAAATACATACAAATATATAATAAATTGGTTGACTTGCAGAAGTCTATAACCTTAATTTTCCTTCTCCTCCTTCGATAAAATTTTGCGATCCATAAGAAGAACAATCCCTGCAGCTCAGCGGTAATGGATCAGTAGGTAAGAGAACCTGATTGACTGTTATAACATGGGCACTGCCAGTGAGTATCAATACAATGTGAATGTATTCTCTACAATTCAGTGAATTTTTCCAATTGGGACTAATAAAAGGATTATTCTTATCTTAATTACTGAGCTGCACTGCTACAAGCTAAGAATGGGAACATTGGGAAGTTTCTGGGAGAGCAGCCCAGGACAGTAAATATAGGAGAATTGTTAGATTTAATAGGGCTTTTATAGGAAACATGTCATACTATCTAAGATACGATATCCCACACTATACACAATCAATCTACATCACTAGACATCCATAGAGACGAGTACTACAACGAGGAGCGATGCTAGCGATCATGAGCGATTATCGAGTCGATATACGTATCCATCATCTACCATCGAATATATCTATCGATATATCTATCTATCGATTCACTATAGTTCTGACCATATCTATCATTATTGCACCATCAATATCACCAATATATACTACTTCTGTACTACCAGCTCATACTGAAATTCCTCTGATCCTAAAGGAACATTAGGTTTATAAAATATATCCTAAAATTATACAAGTTAGTGAATAAAAAACACAATAATAAAACAATGTAAAACAAATGACTGTAGTTTTTTTTAACACATCCTTCTACAAGGACCGAAGGTTTGTAAACAAATTCCTATAATTTCTCTGGGATATTTGCAATAATATGTCAAGCTCTTTACCTGATGAATATATACATAGGAGGCGTTGTCAGGACATGTGCCATGAGCATTAGGTGCCAAGGAGGGTGCCAGGTTAGGGCACCAAACTGACCCTTATGAATATAATAAATAATGTTTTGGAATCCACATGTCCAATTTAGAACATAACTAATTCAATTGAATTATCTCCTCAGTTATTGGTGTCATTGATATATACATGTAACATTATATGAGTTTTAGTTCATTGTTTGTTGTATAATTTTATGCATTTATATTTGTATTAATCCCACTTGTTTGCCTGCAGCTTTCTGGGGGATCCCTCCAAATCGAGGTTACCACAATGGCCAGCAAAACGCTACCAGCTCCAGACCCATCATCCATCTCTCAGTTGACAACTACTCCCTTCTCAGCTTTTAATGGTCTTCCAGTAGCCCGCTGACCATCCCCAACTGTAGGTTCAGCGCTTGCATGCTGTCACCTCCACCAATGGACTTTGGGATACCCAACATTACATCTCCCCAGATCTTCTTCTCCAAACGTACCAGGAGCATCCAGCTTAATAGAACACGGTGTCCAGATTCCAGGTTTCACTCTGTTTCCTCATGTATCCACCCAAAGCATGAGGCAACAGGTTTGGTCACTAAAACCAAACCAGGTTTGACTTTGCCAACCTGGCTGTAGCTGCCACCAGGAAGACCTTGTAAGTTGAGTCAACTGGATGGACAAGGTTCTCCTCCAGTATGGGGTACTCTCCTAGATGTCACCAAAACTTACTCGGAGAAGAAACCCACCCGTGGGAGGCTACCATCTAAAACCAAGAAGAATTTGTGTGTAAATTTTGGGAGGACATTTTACCAAGTGTTATAATCTATTGATCCATGAAAGAACCCACACAGATGAAAGACCGTACACTTGTGACAATTGCCATAAGGCATTCAGAAGACAAGATCATCTGCGAGACCACAGGTAAGCATTCATTCATCTTACATGATAGAAAACAGTGTAGGATCATAAATAATGAGATTGGTCTATTTACATTAGTGTGAGATAAATGAAAGGTTCTATGTGTAAATTTACATCTTCACTCTTTCAACCAACCGGAAATATCTAAAACAACTTCAGATATGGCTCAGCCACCAAAGGTCATATTCATGAGCAAATAACCTCTGGACTGAGGAACGCTCATATTATATCCTAGTGATCCTAATAATAATAACTTAAACGAACAAGCAGTAGGTAGATTTTTTGAAGCCATTCCGTCGTTCGATACTTTCAATCCCAGCATACCCAAAACGATTCACTCATAATATGTCCAACGTGTTGTATCCAAACATCTCATCATCTCTTTAAGCCACCTACATATGGAATAGGAATAATTTTGAATGTTTTAAACTACTATGTACAAACAATTTGTAAGTTGACTGTCTACTTTTTCCTCATTATCTGTCAAAATATGGAAGGAAGTTGCTATATAACAACCTTCCTCTGCTACATCTGTGTATCTGATGTAATGCATTAGTTATTTCTATGTATAAAATCGATTCTGCAATTTATTTTAACACCTGATTCTATGGGAACTTTAAATCGTTGAAAAGATGGGATGAAAATAATGAGAAGCTACATGGATTCATTTTTGGTAAAAGCAGTGGATGTTATAAAAGTTAAAATGTTGTTTGTTTTATCTTGTTGTGTTTAATATTTTCTAAACTAATGATATTATGTCCCTGTGTTTTATGGTCATTCTTTTTTATTGTGTGACTAGTATTTTATTCTACTGATTTTCTATGATAATTTTCTTATTATCAAATATTATTGTATAAATGAACTTTATATATTAAATATTATTCTTCTCTGTATTAGCGACGTCATTTGTATATGCTAATTATATTTATGAATATGTCTTCTGGTTATATATTTGAGCAAGCAGTCTCGTACTCAATATATCTTTATGATCAGGACAGACTCTAATATTATATATATATAAGGATGAATAGAAACACTATCCATATATCTCTTTATCTCTACAATAAATAATGATAGATAATCGTATTTTGCTGTGTTCTCGCTTATCTTTGCTTTGCTCTCTCTCTCCTCTCTCTCTCTCTATCTCGTCTCTCTCTCTCTCCTCTCCTCTCCTCTCTCTCATCTCTCCTCGCTCCTTCTCTCTCTCCCCTCATCCTCCTCCCCTGCCTCTCGCTCCTCTTCTTCTCTCGTCTCGTTCCCTCGTCATCTCCCTCCCTTCTGCACTCTCTGCTTCCAAGAGCTTAGGCGTCTCTTCGACGATCTCACATCTCTCCTCTCTCCGTCATCTATCTCTCTGCTCCTCTCCCGACTCATGACTCTTTCAGCCGACAGCCCCGCGACGAGACGTCACCCGCCCGCCCCGGGACGGGAGCGCGCCAGGAATACTCTCCTCAGCTCGGGCAACTTGTACGTCTCGGGCGGGGCGGAGAGACCCGCTCGCGACTGCATGCCGAGTGGCTGATGAACGCCCGGAAGGTATGCGGGTGATCCGGCCCATCTCCTTCTCATTCTCATCTCTCTCATCTCGTCTCATCCTCTCTCTCTCCCTCGCTCTCTCGCTATATAATATATATATATATATATTATATATATTATATATAAAATCTTCCCTTATTTATCTGCTGTATATTGGGATTACTCAGTCCTTGTCTATGAGCCCCCAGACTCCTCTGTACAGGTGACTCCTGTCACGAGTCTTCAATAGCTCATCATTATTTTGTTGAGTTTTGTAAGTTCATGAAAGGTACAGTACAATAACAGAAGATACAGGTACAGATACTATATATATATTTATATATATATAATATTATATATATATATATATATATATATAGAGTTTCTCTCCTGGGGTGGCTGAGCACCATACAGCAGAAAACAGAATCATAGACCCCCCTGGATATAGATGAGGATCATTTCACATTGTAGACAGATCTTGGCAGAGCTGATTCTGTGTCAGTGCTCAAGGGACCTGATCTCTATTGAATACATTGTAGCAAATCACACAGAACGTTATATCTAAGGTGGAGGAAAGTGATGCTTCCATCACTGCTTTCTAAGGGGAGAATAGTAATATAATATTGTATAATTTCATCTATATTTCTGTGTATATATACTATGATATATATACTATATACTATATATGATCATTTGGTATATACATACATATCTAAATCTATATATTATACTTTTGTGTATACATATATGAAACAGATGTATATAATATGAAATAATAGTACTTTAGATATAAATGTGTATCCTATGACCTGAATGATACTTTGATAACTTGGGTCATTCCTACTATGATGGAGGGTGGATTCACAGGTAAAAGCTATAGCCTAATATTATATCACACAGCAGACAATCAAAAC
The DNA here is from genome assembly GCA_019512145.1 of Engystomops pustulosus. Classification (NCBI taxonomy): domain Eukaryota; kingdom Metazoa; phylum Chordata; class Amphibia; order Anura; family Leptodactylidae; genus Engystomops; species Engystomops pustulosus. The sequence continues at coordinate 10,108,413 of CM033643.1, read as the reverse complement.
CTAAAAATAAAAACTGCTACATAATGATAGGATTTTATTGCATCTGTCTGTGACTGGTTTGGTAGTAGAAATCGTTGTAGCAGCCATTAACAGTCACATTAGAAGACAAGTGTCACCTCTTATCCAAAAAGTAGTGAGAAGAAAAGTTGTGAAAATAACTTTTCGAATATAATTTAGAATAGATAGGATATTAAATCATGAAGAAATAGAATCCAATATAATATCCTATAATATCTATAGTCATTTTCTAGTTAAAGAAGATAAATAGTTACTTCGGGGAAAGTGATTATTACATTATACTGGAATGTAAAGAAAGAAAATAGAAACAAATCAGTAAAATTACCTTTCAGGCTCTTTGGTAGATAAAGAGAATTTTTTTTCTCATTTATTTATCTCTTATCTTTGTATGTATCTATCTAATAGCATATAAATACTGTATCTGTACAATAAATATATTAAATAGACATATAATAGTTATTTTATACATACACATATATATATATATATTAATAATTACACGGGTCACATTTGCAACTTACTTTTATATCTATCTATCTATCTATCTATCTATCTATCTATCTATCTATCTATCTATCTATCTATCTATCTATCTATCTATCCTCCATCCTCACCAGGATGTTTGCAGCACTTACTACTAATAGATGTCCCTGTCTGTTGCTATACATAGGTTTGCAGCTGTGTATAAGAACGGAGTAGGTTCTCTTATTCCTACGTAAAATAACAAGACAATCTCAGCAGCTCTTCTGCATTTTTCTGTGTAATCCATTGACTCCTATGGCCCAGATAATGATTTCTTCTTATTTAATTCTTGTTTTCTCAAGAAATTATCCACAATTCAAGGAGAAAACATCATTTAGATAATATGAATATAGGGAATCTTTACCCTTTCCACACCGGACTTTCTTGAACGTGTTTTTTTTTATTATATCTTGTTACTTTATATTGTGTTACAATTATTAGGAGCTGTATTAAATACATACAAATATATAATAAATTGGTTGACTTGCAGAAGTCTATTAACCTTAATTTATTTCTCCTTCTCCTCCTTCAGATAAAATTATTGCGATCCATAAAGAAGAACAATCCCTGCAGCTCAGCGGTAACTGGATCAGTAGGTAAGAGAACCTGATTGACCTGTTATAACATGGGCACTGCCCAGTGAGTATCAATACAATGTGAATTGTATTTCTACAATTCTGTGAATTTTTCCACTGTGGGACTAATAAAAGGATTATCTTATCTTAATGTACTGAGCTGCACCTGCTACAAGACTTAGAATTGGGAACATTTGGGTTAAGTTTCTGGGAGAGTCAGCCCCAGGTACAGTAAATTATGATTTATGGTTAATTGTTAGATTTTATAATTAGGCTTTTATATGGAAATCTATGTCATATATTATCTATATATATATCTCCCATCTATCTACTCTATCTATCTATCTATCTATCTATCTATCTATCTATCTATCTATCTATCTATCTATCTATCTATCTATCTGTCTCATATCTATCTATCTATCTCCTATCTATCTATCTATCTATCTATCTATCTATCTACTGTATCCATCCATCTATCCATCTCATATATTATCTATCTATCTATCTATCTATTTCATATATCTACCATCTATCTATCTATTTATTGTCACACATATAATCACCATATATTTCTACTACTTCATGTACTACCAGCTCATACTGAAATTCCCATGATCCCTAAAGGAACATGTTATTTTTAAAATATATCCTAAAATTATACAAGTTAGTTGAATAAACAAACACAATTAATAAAACAATGTAAAACAAATAACTGTAGTTTTTTTTTAACACATCCTTCTACAAGGACCAAAAGGTTTGTAAACAAATTCCCTATAATTTCTCTGGGATATTTGCAATAATATTGTCAAGCTCTTTACCATGATGAATATATACATAGGAGGCGTTGTCAGGGCATGTGCCATGAGCATTAGGTGCCAAGGAGGGTGCCAGGTTAGGGTCCAAACTGAACCTTATGAATATATAATAAAATAATGTTTTGGAATCCACATGTCCAATTTAGTAACATAACTAATTCAATTGAATTATCTCCTCAGTTATTGGTGTCATTAGTCATATCACATGTAACATTATATGAGTTTTAGTTTCATTGTTTGTTGTATAATTTTATGCATTTATATTTGTATTAATTCCCACTTTGTTTTGCCTGCAGCTTTCTGGGAGATCCCTCCAAATCTGAGGTTACCACAATGGCCAGCAAAACGCTACCAGCTCCAGTGCCCATCCATCCATCTCTCCAGTTGACCAACTACTCCTTCCTTCAAGCTTTTAATGGTCTTCCAGTGCCAGCTGACCACATCCCCAACCTGTATGGCTTCAGCGCCTTGCATGCTGTTCACCTCCACCAATGGACTTTGGGATACCCAACATTACATCTCCCCAGATCTTCCTTCTCCAAAGTACCAGGAGCATCCAGCTTAATAGACACCCGGTTCCAGATTCCAGGTTTCCCTCTGTTTCCTCATGTTATCCACCCAAAGCATGAGGCAACAGGTTTGGTCACTAAAACCAAACCAAGGTTTGACTTTGCCAACCTGGCTGTAGCTGCCACCCAGGAAGACCCTTGTAAGTTGAGTCAACTGGATGGACAAGGTTCTCCTCCAAGTATGGGTACTCTCCTAGATGTCACCAAACTTACTCCGGAGAAGAAACCCACCCGTGGGAGGCTACCATCTAAAACCAAGAAAGAATTTGTGTGTAAATTTTGCGGGAGACATTTTACCAAGTCTTATAATCTATTGATCCATGAAAGAACCCACACAGATGAAAGACCTTACACTTGTGACATTTGCCATAAGGCATTCAGAAGACAAGATCATCTGCGAGACCACAGGTAAGCATTCATCTCCATCCTATATGATAGAAAACATGTGTATGTATCTATAAATACATGAGATATGGTCTATTACATTAGTGTGAGATAAATGAAAGGTTCTGGTGTAAATTTACATTCTTCACATCTTTCACCCAACGGAAATATCTAAGAACAACTTCAGATATGCTCAAGCCACAAAGGCTTCATATTTCATGAGCAATAACCTCTGGCTGAGGAACGCTCATATATATCCTAAGTGATCCTAATAATAAACTTAAACCGAACAAGCAGGTAGATCTTTTTGGAAGCCAATTCCGTCGTACGATACTTTCAATCCCAGCATACCCAAAACGATTCACTCATAATATGTTCCAACTTGTTGTATCCAAACATCTCATCATTTATTTAAGCCACCTACAATTTATCTTTCAATATGGAATAGGAATAATTTTGAATGTTTTATAACTTACCTATGTACAAACAATTTGTAAGTGGATGTAGACTTGGTTCCTCAGACCTACATGATTAATCCTTTGAGGGTTATAGCCCTAAAATGCACATATTACCATGAGATGTTGTGTGCCTTAGCCTTCAAAAATGTGCAATCTGAGTGTCCTCTTTCCCATATATCATATTCTTTGGTATCCAAGGGGATTTTGGTTTTGACATGATCCTGTCCTAATTTGTAGAAAATTTAGGGTCAACCAGGAATATTAATACAGCACCAAATGACCCAGAATTATGGGTTCCAGACCCATAATTCAACTTGGTTGAACATCTAAATATCCATAGTTCTCCTAAAATCTAATTTCATTGTCCCCAGTATTTAGTTGGTTGGACCTTATTATTTTAGTCTACAAGACCACGAAATGTTGGTGTGGTAGATCTTCAGATACTTTTGTATAAATTTGACACCATCTATTGCAAAATTTGGGTGAATATTAGTGCATTTTACGCCATGTCTCTCACCATCAAGATGTGAATTTTTAGGATTTATCCACACCCCCTTGTCAAAAAAGGATTCAACTAAATAATAATTGTGGCCCACAGCAGGTTGTCCAATTTTCTAATTGGCACAGATGTAACCAAAATTCTATTAGATTAGGAAAGGGTTTGCTTTCAAATACATGATGCAGTCCCAACCTCATGAGGGGTCTTCTAGGGGTGGTCTTCACATGGAACCTAAGTAGCAAGCTTATTATATGATAGAACTGAAATCTGCTGTAGTTGAGAGGGTGGGCTCGGGTCTTCTCCAAGACTTGGTCTTCTGGAGAGGTTGCACTCTAAATTATTACATGTCACATCCATCTAAATCTGGTGTAACCGGAGAAGCAAACCTAAGTGATCCGACTCTTTTCTATTGCAGGTACATCCACTCGAAAGAGAAACCCTTCAAGTGTCAGGAGTGTGGCAAGGGATTTTGTCAATCAAGGACTTTGGCCGTTCACAAAACTCTTCACACGCAAGTGAAGGAACTCAAACCTTCCAAAATTAAGTGCTGAACCCTCTCTACCTAAAAGACTACTATAAATATATATATATTAAAAACTATTTAACTCTTCCTATGTCTACGTGTACATAAGACAGGACTGTTCTCTGTTACAAGGAACTTTTTGGACAAGACTTGGATGAGGCTTGGATGAACAGAAAGTGACGTGACGTGGTGGCACTGGCAGACTCTGTGCCAAGAGGGGGTGCTAACATCGTACTTTTCCAGTGGAGGCCCCTTCTTCTCATCGTGAGACGCTGCTTCTCGTCCACACAGCAGCACTGACCGGGAGGATTATACAAGAAATATGAATTCTAAGTAACAGGGTTATTTTATTTATGGACCCTCCAGACATAGACGCAACGTCTGTATTTTCACACTTGCTCTTGTGATATGTTGATCTTGAAGGAGTCTTCTAGACAAGTCAGTAATTACATTGTCGCTATCGCACCCTTTTTTGTTTATTGTTAATTCTATTTTCTGCAGAGAGATGGGGGGGGAAAAAAAACGAAGGTTGTTTTTTTTTCTCACTTTGAACACAAAAGGGAAGAGTAAAAAAAAAGTTTTTTGGCTCACCGTGTGTAATAAAAACGCTTAGCTTCAGTCTGCATGCTGGAATGGAGTGGGGCCTCTTACATATTGCATCTTGTAGCGAATCTCAGATTATTGTGTAAACAGTTAACATTCCAGTTTTATTTAATATTTTACCTTTTTTTTTTATACTTTTATTATTTAATTTTAATTTTTTTTTTTTTATTTTGTTTTGGCATATTTTTTGGTCGCAATAGCTCTCTCTGGTTGTTTTGGCACTTTATGCTGATATACAAATTACCACTTGTCACTGGATTTGTACAATAAAAAAGAAATATTCGAATGGTTCTGTCCTGATTGCGGTTAATAGTCGCTTTGGGTTGAGTCGCAGTAATTCGAAAAATTTTTGATTGTATATAATTATCATGATTGTCATATTAATAAGGCATTAATAATTTTTGGGACATGTTATGTCCCCGTTCCCTGTTTCAATTTCTTTTTAACTTCTCAAAGTAAGCAAAAAACTTTGTGCAGACTAATTACTACTATTACACTTTTGGGTGAAAATTTTCAAATTTTTTTTTTCATTATATGAGAGGGGTGTGGCTTAGCAGGGAGAGGAGTGGCTTACAATGTGAAGGGGCACTGTTTTGGTTGGGTTTGGTCAAAGTGGAGTTCAGTATTGTTCACTATGGGTAATATTTGCATTTTTTATATTACATATTATAATGATATGGTAAAATTACAAATTTGACCAAATTTTTTTGAAATACCATTTTATGAGTAAACGTGTTTCACCAGAAAATTGAATACTGTTGGCCCATGTACATACAACATCTGGGGGTCTTCTAATTTCTTATAGAAGTCCTTTAATACTCAGGGGGGGGGTCATAGAAAAAAAATGAATTTACATTTTAAGATTTGATTAAAATTGACTTTCCCATGACCAACTATCTTGGAGCAGTCCTTGCCTTAAAGGGGACATGTCACCAATTTTATATCGCCAACATAACACACAAGTCACTTTCCATGATGTCTCTGATCAATTTGGTGTTAATTATTTTAAAATCCATGCACCCATTCATTAGATATGGACCATAGAAACTTTCTCAGGGGGTGTGTCTATGCTGTATTAAAAGTGAATGTTCCCGCCCCCTTTGGCTTGGATGCACTGATTCACATATAATCTTCCAAGAGCCATAACTTATTAACGGGTGGACAGATTTTGTTACAGAAAACGACAAATTGATCAGGGGCTTCACTCGAGGTTTGTCATTCAGAATTTTGTACTCTTTAAAGAGCACAAAAAATCCTTTTTTCACACTTTCACATTAAGGAAATGTACACGTGCTTTGTACAACTATTAGTATGTCCACTTAAGGTCCAGCCTTGTCCTAATGGAAGAATAGTTGAATAGCTGCGCCCTGCAGACAGGGATATAGATAAACAGATCAGTGTACAATCCACAAGCCTCTTTTCAAGGAGGACATGTCTGACCCGGGCCTGACACGGGGAAGCCACAGCTTTTACTTTAGTAGATTATATCTGATGGCAAAAAAAGTGTGAAAATCAAATCAAATAAACACTGACAAAAGGTCCCTCCTGACACAGTCTATAGGGGGAGCGCAGGAAACCAGACTGTAAGCTCCAAAGCCCAGGGCTGCAGATAGCGATGCATTGTTGATTGGGCCGCCTTTGTAGCAGCTGCCTCATGTCAGACATGTTTATTCACCCACAAAGAGGCTTTGAAATAAATGAGTCCACAGCACTTTTGACCCGACAGGAGCAGTAAATTATGTAGAGTGCTCCACAGCTTGATCCCAGTTCCTTCCTAGTCTATGGAACTACAACTCTTAGCATGTAATAGCAGCAGGACATACAGAGCTGAATGCTACAGCACATCTCAACATGTTGGGACTAGTAGTCCAGTTTCTAAACAGAAGCAGAACATCTCAGGATTTTGGGATTTAATAGATCATTCTCATCTAGAAGGTGACAGCACGTCTGGGGATGTTGGGACTAGAAGTTTATGCTCTACTGAACGGTGATAGGACATCTGAACTTGATGGAACTGTCGGCTTAAAAAATTTGGGGACTTGTAGATCATACTCATCTAGCAGGTGACAGGACATATGGAGATGTTGGTACAATTAGTCCATGTTCCTCAAGAGTGGCAGAATGTCTGGAGATGTTGGGACCACCAGTTGTAGTAGATCATGCTCACCAAGAAGGTGACATGGCATTTAAGGATGTTGGGTCTAAACCGTTAAAAAGCTACTGGTTGTAAGAGCATCTTGGGACTAGTAGTTCAAGCCCCCATGAAAAGCTTCTTGACGTCTAAACATACCGGGACCAGTAGATCCTCTTAAAGGCCACCATAGAAGTTGATTCTCATCTAGAAGTTTAAAAGCCATCTGGAAAGTTGGAGTCAGTAGTTTATACTCCTGAAAGATGACAGGACATCTGAGGATGCTGGGGTTTGTAGATCAGGATCCCCCAATCTATTGAAGTAGTAGTAGTTCAAGACTCATTGTAATACTACAGCACCAATGGACATGTAGCTCCAGGATCTTGACCATTGAAGGAATTTTTTTTCTCGTTCTATTTCTATTAATTATAACAACATATTCTATGTGTACTTCTATTTGTGCCAAAAATAATAACTTTTTGTACACTACGTGCAACTTTGATGATGTTACGTTTCAGCTGTTTTTCATGAAGCTTCATACTTTTGTGCACGCACCCAACAAATGCAGATGCAGTGCATATACCCTAGAAGTAAGTTACGGAGTAATAGAAGCAACATAGTGTCAATATGTAGCACATCAAACTTTACACTGACGTTCGGATCATCAAAATCGAAGGCTCAGATATGCCTGCCATAGAGACCATGAAAAATAAGTTTTATTCTCTCTTTGCCCTAAGTGTGTGCCTGTGTTGGACTGGAGAGCTTTAGGTCCACCTAAAATATATTTTAATCAGTCCAACCCTCCAGAAACGACAAGCAATTAGACCCTAGAACCCCTAGTTTTTTTCTTTTGAACCTCTCAGGCCCAGTTTTGGTTTAGAGTCTGGGCCCACCGGAGAAGCGGAGGATTCTCCGGTGGGCCAGTCCAAGCCAACACTTGCTTACACTATCTTCTTTTCGTAATGTTGTGTCACATCCATGTCTCAGATTCAGCCATATTTGATGGGAATATTATTCCACCAGTACATTGAGGGTACTAGAAGTTAGACCTCCCAACATTTTAGAACTTATCCCATAATAAAAGATTTGCAAAAGGCTTGGTAGAAAGGGGAAAGAAAGTGAATAGTGCACATACATTTCCTTCTATGGGGCTGCCAGACGTGATCTCAAGTAATCCCATACAAGTCAATGAAGCGCTAATAACAAGTTAGCACCAATTTATCTTTTAGTCTCCTGTTTTCTAGATTGTTGGATTGTTTTCTAGATTGTGATTGGACTCCTGAAGATCTATAAATATTTGGTATTTTGTTCGAATATATATGTTTAATGATGCACATACACAACTGGGACTTTAAACTTGAAGGGTCCCAGAGCAAAATCAATACCAGGTCCCCAACTATATATCATACATAACTAATACTACTGGTCTCTCATAGGGGGTAGAGACACCCAAGGGAAATTACTCCCTCATGTTACTACTCTGTTTGGGTCTACACAGGGATCTGGTCTTGCAACATGGAAGCGGATGGGGTGTCATTGTGACCACGACCATGACCATAAGTCACAAAGAGGTTCATGGTCACCACATCCCTATGCCCTTCCATTACCGCAGAAGTTGAGTCTAAAGACTTCGGTATAGACCCTGATATTGTGTTCTTTAGTACCAATGATACCAGGTCTAATGGAGCGGGTGGTGTCATATTGTCCTGTCCCTTCACCCGCCCCACCCCAGCTTGTCTGATCCTGAGTGTTTATTTGTCCAACCAGAATATATGTCAATAATTAAAAGAAAACAGGGGTCACCTAATGTCTAATGCCCCCGCTCTCACCGTGTCAGCTCAGCAAACAACTTTTTCCGATGAAGAGGCCTCTTTATCTCTCCCATAAATAAAGGAGAGTCTCCCATTCAGGTCCCGGCAGCAATTCATCAGCATTGTACACCAGGACAATCCCTTATCTGCAGGATTAGACTTTATTATACGTTTCATGGGGGCCTGGACTCTGCAAAGCCTTGATGTAGCAATGAGACATAATGGACCCTCCTAATATACATCTCCAGTATCATGTCAGGGGTGGGGGGTCTTCTGAGCTCAGCGCTAATGGAGTCTAATCACCACATCATCAGGACAGAGGAGTCCAAAGGACAATCAGCAAATAATTAACACTAAATTGTGGATTCAATAGAAATTATCATCCAAGTCCCCGGAGAGAAGACGTGTATCTGCCCTAATGTCATTGTGTAGTATCTGATGTGTATAGACGAGGCGAAGGTGTCGTATCATAAAGAACGGTTATCTACCTATTAATCTATATTTTACCTTCTATCTATCTATCTATCTATCTATCTATCTATCTATCTATGACGTTTCCGCTCAAAAAAGCCTTTTTCAAGCCCTTGAAAAAAGCCTTGAAAAAGGCTCTTTTGAGCCGAAACGTCGCTGTTGTTACTCACTATGGAATAAAAGGTTTACTACTTTTCTACAATTTGGAGTGCTGCACATTTTTTGAAAATTTACATGGGAGGACCCGAAGCTCAGTCCTAGGAAGCCTGCACCTGCATATATAAAAATAGGAGGTTCCAGCGGGTGTTCGGGTGATGTAGTCTGAGCCTCCCAGAGTAATTTGCATAACTTGTATAACTCTATGGGGGACATTGATCATAGTTTTTTAGACTGTTTTTGCCATTGTTTTGGGCAATTTATTGGCGCAGTTAGTAAATTTGTCTCTAATTTGCGACTTTTTTGGGTACATGCAAAAGTCTGGCACTTAGTGGTGTTGAGTCCCTGCGCCTTATCTGTCATAGTGAGAGGCTGAAATACAGATGTTTGCTCGGTATCTTACATAATTTTGCAGCTAATAAGTCGAAAAAAAGGTGCAAAAATGCACCTACTCTGAGCAGCTGCACTTGAAAAAAACTTCACTTTTCATTACTGAAAACAAAGGTTTTCTCTTCTCAAATGAAAAATTATCTCTATGCAACATGGAAAATACTTCAAGTAATAACTTCATCACTTTCTATAGGATCATCTCTGGGAGTGATTATTGTCTTATTGTACAGATCTGAGAATATTATCAGACTCCATTTACTGTACTTTTTTAAATATTTTTTTACATATCTGTAACTTTTAGTCTCTGCATTTGCATCACAATGTGGTCCGGACATTGTACAAGCTGAGACTTTATGTGCAGAGATGATGCCCTGAACGTTCTGTCAGCTTTTTTCAGTCTCGTTCCGTTATAAGTCACAAATTATATTTACTGTGTAGGGTAAAAATTAGAGACACATTTGGCGTAAAAATAGGCGCAAATGAATTGGACATGAGACAATTCAAAAACGCATTTACTAAGGCAGAACTGGATCCGTCATAAATCACAAACCAAAAAGAACCAACCGGGCGCAAAAATAGGCGAACCTGGGACCCCACTGTGATTAATGTCCCCTTATATTTCCACAATCGGAAATATTTGGATAAAACTGATGGTAGATTTCTTTTAACTTCTTTGGAACTTCGGAGACTCTCCGATCCCCCCTTCTTGGTTATTCCCAGAACTCCTATAAAAGTGACTGGAGAGAGTGACACCTCTCACCCCTTGGCATCGTGTGGAGAAACCCTAAACCTCTCATATGGGAATATCCCTTTAAAAAATTGTTGAACTTTCTAGAAACCTGTTTAAACGTTGGATTTTATTATAATTTATGTATCAGAATAAATACATTTTGTATCGAAAATTTGAGTAGATAATTGGATTCCTACTAACATCTTAATAACATCTTTGTCTCACCCACTGTAAACCCATTATAATAAAAGATGCCATAAAAAGCCGGCGTTGCACTTAGTCAGAAGTGAGTAACCCCTGTGTCACCTCTCCTTACCCCACCGCTGACCTGTAAACCCTCCTCTGTTTGCTTTTTATAGTCCTTGGGAGGTTCGCATTAGAAATTTATGAAGTGCATACCCTCTACACATTTTGTCCATAAAACGTCAGTAAAAAAGGCAAATAAGTGAATAGTTAATCCTCAGACAGTGGGCACTCACACATAATAAACGCTCCATAATAGAATTTGGGGGAGTTGGGGGCCCTTCAGGCAGAGGACAAGCTGCGCAGCACATCATCACCTCACTATGACGGGTCCTCATGGAATAAGAGGGGAACAATACAAAGGTCCTGGTGCAAAAACCCATTGGGGGGGGGGGGGGATATTTACTGTGTAGGGTAAAAATTAGAGACACATTTGGCGTAAAAATAGGCGCAAATGAATTGGACATGAGACAATTCAAAAACGCATTTACTAAGGCAGAACTGGATCCGTCATAAATCACAAACCAAAAAGAACCAACCGGGCGCAAAAATAGGCGAACCTGGGACCCCACTATGATTAATGTCCCCTTATATTTCCACAATCGGAAATATTTGGATAAAACTGATGGTAGATTTCTTTTAACTTCTTTGGAACTTCGGAGACTCTCCGATCCCCCCTTCTTGGTTATTCCCAGAACTCCTGTAAAAGTGACTGGAGAGAGTGACACCTCTCACCCCTTGGCATCATGTGGATAAACCCTAAACCTCTCATATGGGAATATCCCTTTAAAAAATTGTTGAACTTTCTAGAAACCTGTTTAAACGTTGGATTTTATTATAATTTATGTATCAGAATAAATACATTTTGTATCGAAAATTTGAGTAGATAATTGGATTCCTACTAACATCTTAATAACATCTTTGTCTCACCCACTGTAAACCCATTATAATAAAAGATGCCATAAAAAGCCGGCGTTGCACTTAGTCAGAAGTGAGTAACCCCTGTGTCACCTCTCCTTACCCCACCGCTGACCTGTAAACCCTCCTCTGTTTGCTTTTTATAGTCCTTGGGAGGTTCGCATTAGAAATTTATGAAGTGCATACCCTCTACACATTTTGTCCATAAAACGTCAGTAAAAAAGGCAAATAAGTGAATAGTTAATCCTCAGACAGTGGGCACTCACACATAATGAACGCTCCATAATAGAATTTGGGGGAGTTGGGGGCCCTTCAGGCAGAGGACAAGCTGCGCAGCACATCATCACCTCACTATGACAGGTCCTCATGGAATAAGAGGGGAACAATACAAAGGTCCTGGTGCAAAAACCCAAAGTGTCAATGTGAAGGATTATCAGACGTTTATATGGGGGGGGGGGGGGGGGGGCACAAGGTAAACACTGCGCCCCTTTAGGCTATGCTCTGTTCGCTCGCTCTCGCGAGAGAGAGATATATATATAGAGATAATAATAGTATATATTATAAAATCTTCCCTTATTTATCTTGTCCTGTATATTGGATTACTCAGCCGTGTTAAGAAGCCCCCAGGACTCCTCTGTACAGAGTGACGCTCCTGTCACTGAGGCTTCAATATGCTCACATATTTTTTGTAGAGTTTTGTAAGTTCATGAAAGGTACAGATAAATAGACAGAAGATACAGGTACAGATCTATATATATATATTATATATATATTATATATAGATATATAATATATATATATTATATAGTTTTCATGCTCTCCTTGTGGCTGAGTCACCATAAAGCAGAAAACATAATCATAGACCCCCTGAATATAGATGAGATCAGTTTTCCAGGGTAGATAGGATATTTGGCAGAGCTGATTCTGTGTAAGTGCTCAAGGGACCCTGATCTCTATTGAAGACATTAGAGCAAACCACAGAACGTTATATCTAAGGTGTGAGGAAGTGAGCTTCCATCACTGCTTTCTAAGTGGGAAGAACAGTAATATAATATTTATCATTTCATCTATATTTTCGTGTGTATTATAACTATGATATATTCTGATTACTATATAGCTTGTATATACATATATCTAAATCTATATATATTACTTTTGTTTAAATGAACAGATTTATATAAATGAAAATAATATATTTAGATATACAATGTGATCTATGACATGATGATACTTTGATAACTATGGGTTCATTCCTATAATGATGGGGTGGATTCACAGGGAAAGCCAGTAGCCTAAGATTATATCACACAGACAGACCTATCAGAAATTTAAAAATAAAAACTGCTACATAGAATGGATTTTATTGCATCTGTCTTGTGACGGTTTGGTAGTTAGAAATCGTTGTTGCAGCCATTACCAGTACGACATTAGAAACAGTGTCACCTCTTAATCCAAAAGTCGCAGAGAGAAGAAGTTTGGAACAATAACTTTTGCGAATCACTTAATAGATAGCATAGGATATTAATCGGATTAGAATACTATCAATCCAATATAATATCCTAAATATTATAGTCATGTTCTATTAAAGAGATAAATAGTTTACTTTCGGGGAAATTGATTATTACTTAACGGAATGTAAAGAAGAAAATAGAAACTCAAATGTAAAATCGCTTTCAGGCTCTGGTTAGATAGGCTAGATAAAGAGATTTTTTTTTCTCATTATTTATCTCTGTATCTGTGTATGTATCTATCTAATCTTTATAAATTAATGTATCTGTCAATAAATATATGAAATAGATATATAATAGTTATTTTATCCTGACCATATCTATAAAGATATATATCTATATCATTAATACACGGGTCCCATTTGCAACTTACTTTATATATCTTCACATATCTCTGTATCTATTCTATCTCTCTATATACATTCATCTATCTATCTATACTATCTACATTCTATCTATCTAACTCATCTTATCTCATCCATCCACCGGATGGTTTGCCACTTAACTAATAGATGTCCTCGTCTGTTGCTAACATAGTTGGCAGCTGTGTATAGAACGGAGTAGTTATCTTCCCAATCTTATCTACCTAAAATAACAAGAAACTCAGCAGCTTTCGCATTTTTCTGTGTAATCCATGACTCCATGCGCCCGAACGATTTCTTCTTATTAATAATTCTTGTTTTTTCTCAAGAAATTATCCACAATTCAAGGAGAAAACTCATTAGAGTAATATGAATATAGGGATCTTTACCTTTCCACACCGGACTTTCTTGAACGTGTTTTTTTTATTATATCTGTGACTATTTGATTGTGTACAATATTGGAGCTATTAAATACATACAAATAGATAATAAATTGGTTGACTTGCAGAGTCTTTAACCTTAATTTTTTCTCCTTTCCTCCTTCAGATAAAGAATTATGCATCCTAAAAGAAAACAATCCCTGCAGCCAGGCGGTAATGGATCAGTAGGTAAGAGAACCTGATTGACTGTTATAACATGGCACTGTCCCAGGGGTATCATCAAATGCATGTAATGTATTTCTACAATTACATGAATTTTTCACTGTGGACTATAAAATGATATCTTATCTTAATTACTGAGGCTTGGGCAACCTGCTACAAAGCTAAGAATTGGGAACATTTGGGTTAATTTTCTGGGAGAGCGCAGTCCCCAATGTACAGTAAATATGATTTATGGTAATTGTTAATTTATAATTAGGCTTTTATATGAAATCTACTGTCATATAATTATCTATATTATCGACCCCATCTCTACTCTACTTCTATCTATCTATCTATCATCTATCTATCTATCTAGCTCATATCTATCTATCTCATTCTATCTATTGTCATCGATATCTATCAATTCTATCATCATTATCTATCTATCTATCTATCATCTATCCAATCTACTTTCCATCCAATTATCCATCTATCTATTATCATTATCCAATATCTAGTTCATATATCTACCATCTATCTATTTATTGTCACCTATAATCACTCATATATTATCTACTACTTCAATGTACTACCAGCTCATACTGAAGAATCCTCTGATCGACCCTAAGAGACATTATGTTTATAAAATATATCCTAAAATTAACAAGTTAGTTGATAAACTAAACCACAATTAATAAAACAATGGTAAAACAAAGAACTGTAGTTTTTTATACACATCCTTCTACAAGGAACATAAGGTTTGTAACAAATTCCCTATAATTTCTCTGGGATATTTGAAATAATTGTCAACCTCTTTACGCATGATGATATATACATAGGAGGCGTTGTCAGGACATGTGCCATGACCCCATAGTGCCAAGGAGGGTGCCAGTTAGGGCCAAACTGAACCTTCTTAGATATTATAATAAAATAATGTTTTGGAATCCACATGTCCAATTTAGTAAACAATAATTCAATTGAATGTATCTCGCCAGTTTTGGTGTCATTATCATATCATGTAACATATATGAGTTTTAGTTCATTGTTTGTTGTATCATTTTATTGCATTTATATTTGTATTCATTCCCACTGTTTTTGCCTGTCAGCTTCTCGGGGAAATCCTCAAATCGGGTTACCACAATGGCCAGCAAAACGCTAAACCAAGCTCCAGTTACCCATCCATCCATCTCTGGCATCAACTACTCCTTCCTTCAAGCTTTTATATGTCTTCCAGTCCAGACCACCAATCCCCAACCTGTATGGCTTCAGCCGCTCTTGACATGCTGTTCACCCTCCACCAATGGACTTTGGGATAACGAACATTACATCTCCCCCAAGATCTTCTTCTCCAAAGTACCAGAGTCATCCAGCTTAATAGACCCCGTACCCGGATCCAGATTCCCGTTCCCTCTGTTCCTCTGTTATCCACCCCAAAGCATGAGGACAACAGTGGTTTGGTCACTAAAACCAAACCAAGGTTTTACTTTGCCAACTTCGGCTGTAGCTGCCACCAGAAGAGACCATTGTTAAGTTGAGTCAACTGGATGGACAAGGTTCGACCTCCAAGTTTGGGTACTACTCCTAGATGTCACAAACTACTCCGGAGAAGAACCACCCCCCGTGGTAGGCCATTACCATCTAAAACAAGAACAGATTTGTGTGGAAATTTTGCGGTGATAATTTTCCAAGTCTTATGAATTCATTGATCCATGAAGAACCCACACAGTAAACGACCCTTACACTTGTGTACATTTGCATAAGGCATCAGAAGACAATGATCATCTGCGAGACGCACATGTAACATCATTCTCATCTATACTGATAGAAAACCATGTGTTGTATCTATAATACATGCGAGTGGTCATTACATTAGTGAGTAAATGAAAGGTTTTGCGTGTAATTTACATTCTTCATCTCAGCATACTTTCACACAACGCGAAACTAATATCTAAAAACAACTTAGATAGCTCAAGCCACAAGGCTTCATATTTCATGAGGCAAATAACCTCTGGACTGAAGGAACGCTCATATAAATCCTAAGTGATCCAATAATAAAACTTAAAACGAACAAGCAGGTATGTATCTTTTTGGAAGCCAATTCGTCGTGCGTATATTCAATCCCAGCATACCCAAAACGATCACTCATAATATGTTCCAACGTGTTGTATCCAAACTATCATCATTTATTTAGCCACCTACATTATTTCAATTGGAATAGGAATAATTTTGAATGTTTGATAACTTACTATGTACAAACAATTTGTCAGGGGATCTAGACTTTCCCAGCTAATGATTAATCTTTGAGGGGCTTATAGCCTAAAATGACATCTATCCATAAGTTGTGTGCCTCAGTCCTTCAAAAATGTGGCAATTGAGTGTCCTCTTTCCCATATGATCATATTCTTGGTATCCCAAGAGGGGATTTGGTTTTGACCAGGATTCCTGTCCTAATTTTAAAAATTAGGTCAACCGGATATTAATGCACACGCAAAAGCAGATATGGTCAAAGCCAATTGGTTCCAGATCCAAATTCAACTTGGTTGAACTCTAATATCCAATAGTTCTCTAATCTATATTTCATTGGTCCCCAGTTGCTAGGTGGACATATTATTTTCAGTCTACAAGGACACGAAATGTTGGTGAGCTGGTAATTCTTCAGTACTTTGTATAACATTTGACACCCTACTATTACAAAATTTGGTGAATATAGTGCATTTACGGCCATGTCTCTCACCTCAAGAGGTGAATTTTTAGGATTTATCCACACCCCCCCTTGTCAAAAAAGGATTCAACTAACATAATTAATTGTGGCCCACAGCAGGTGTCCAATTTTACTAATTGCAGCAAGTGTAACCAAAATTCTAATAGATTAGGAAGGTTTTGCTGCTTCAAAATAATTATGCAGTCAACACATCATGAGGTGGTTTCTAGGGGTCGGTCTTCACATGGTAACCTAAGTGTCAAGCAAGCTTGATGTATAGATATAACTGAAATCTGCTGTAGTTGAGAGGGTGGGCTACGTGGTTTTCTCGTCAAGACTTGCGTTCCTCTGAGAGTTGACACTTCATAATAGTAGTCACATCTACTAAATCTGGTTGACGCGGATGCAAACCTAAGTGATCCGACTCTTTTTCTATTGCAGGTAAATCCACTCGAAAGAGAACCCCTTCAAAGCTGTCGAGTGTGGCAGGGGATTTGTCAATCAAGGACCTTTGGTCCGTTCACAAAACTCTTCACACGCAAGTGAAGGAACTCTCAAACCTTCCAAATTAAGTGTGACCCCTTCTACTAACAAGAACTACTATAAATATATATATATTAAAAACTATATTATAACTCTTCCATGTCTACTGTACATAACGACGGAGATGTTCTCTGTTACAAGGAACTTTTTGGAAGACTTGGAATGAGGCTCTGGAGAGAACAAAGTGACGTGCTGACGTTGTGGCACTGGCAACTCTGTGCCAAGAGGTGGGTCTAACATCGTACTTTTCCAGTGGAGGCCCTTCTTCTCTTCGTGAGACGCTGACTTCTCGTCCACACAGCAGCACTGACGGGCGGGATATACAAGACATAATGAATTCTAGTAAAGGGTATTTATTTATGGACCCTCAGACATAGACGGAACGTCTGTAGTTTCACACGTGCTCTTGGATATGTTGTCTGTGCAGAGTCTGTCTAGACAAGTCAGTAATTACATTGTCCTGCTATCGGCACCCTTTTTTTTTTTATTTGTTACTTCTATTTTCTGGCAGAGAGAGGGGGGGGTGAAAAAAAACGGAAGGTTGTTTTTTTTCTCACTTGCACACCAAAAGGGAAGAGTAAAAAAAAAAGTTTTTTTTGTCCAACCGGTGGTTAATAAAAAAGCTTAGCTTCGTCTGCATGCGGAATGGAGTGGGGCTCTTACATATTGCATCTTGTAGCGAATGCTCAGATATATTGGTAAACAGTTACATTCCAGTTTTAATTTAATATTTTACCTTTTTTTGTACTTTTTTTATTAATTTTTTTTTAGTTTTATTTGTTTGGTTTTGCATATTTTTTGGTCGCAATAGCTCTCTCTGGTTGTTTTGGCACTTTATGCTGATATACAAATTACCACTTGCACTGGATTGGACAATAAAAAGACAATCTTCGAAGAGGTTCTGGCATGATTGCGGTTAATAGTCGCTTTGGGCTGAGTCCAGTAATTAGAAACATTTGTTATGTAAATTATCATGATGTCATATTATATAGGATAACTTGGGGACATGTCTAGTCCCCGTGTCCTGTCTCAATTTCTTTTAACTCTCAAAGAAGCAAACAACTTTTGTGCAACCTAATTACTACCTATTACACTTTTGGGTGAAAATTTTGAAAAGTTTTTTTGTTTCCCATTAAACATTATTGAGAGGGTGTGCTTAGCAGGGAGAGGAAGGCCTATACAATGTGAAGGGGCACTGGTTTTGGTTGGGTGTTGTCAAAGTGGAGTCTCAGTATTGTTCACTAGGGAATTGCATTTTTTATATTACATATTATATGATATGGTAAAATTACAAATTTGACCAAAAGTTTTTTGAATCCATTTTATGGTAAATGTGTTTTCACCAGAAAATCTGAATAGGATACTGTTGCCCATGACATCAAACATCTGGGGGTCTTCTATATTTCTTATAGAAATTCCTTTATTACCAGGGGGGGGGTCATAGAAAAAAAATGAATTTACATTTAAGATTGATTTAAATTGACCTTTTCCCATGACCAACCTATCTGGAGCCGTCCTTCCTTATAAGGGGAACAATGTCACCAATTTTATAATCGCCAACCATAACACACAAGTCATTTCAAGTCTTTCAATTTGGTGTTAATTTTTTAAAATCCATCCAGCACCATTCATATATATATGGACCAATAGAAACTTTCTCAGGTGTGTGTCTATGCTGTATTAAAAGTGAATGTTCCCGCCCCCTTTGGCTTGGATGCCACTGATTCACATATAATCTTCCAGAGGCCATAACTTATTACGGGTGGACAGATTTGTTACAGAAAACAAACGACAAATTGATCAGGGGCTTTCACTCGAGGTTTGTCATTCAGCATTTGTACTCTTTAAAGAGCACAAAAAGTCCTTTTTTCACACTTTCAGATAAGGAAATGTACACGTGCTTTGTACAACATTAGTATGTCCACTTACGGTCCAGCCTTGTCCTAATGAAAAATGTTTGAATAGCTGCGCCCTGCAGACAGGGATATAGATAACCAGTCAGTGTACAATCCACAAGCCTCTTTTCAAGGAGGACATTCTGACCCGGCCTGACACGAGGAAGCCACAGCTTTTACTTTTATAGTATTATATCGGATGGCAAAAAAAAGTGTGAAAATCAAATCAAATAAACACTGACAAAAGGTCCCTCCTGACACAGTTCTATGTGGAGCGCAGGAAACCAGACTGTAAGCTCCAAGCCCAGGGCTGCAGATAGCGATGCATTGTTTGATTGGGCTCGCCTTTGTAGCAGCTGCCTCATGTCAGACATGTTTATTCACCCACAAAGGCTTTGAAATAAATGGGTCCACAGCACTTTTGACCCGACAGGAGCAGTAAATTATGTAGAGTGCTCCACAGTCTTGATCCCAGTTCCTTCCTAGTCATATGGAACTACAACTCTTGTCATGTAATAGCAGCAGGACATACAGAGCTGATGCTACAGCAACACTCAACATGTTGGGACTAGTATCCAGTTTCCTAAACAGAAGCAGAACATCTCAGGATTTTGGGATTTAAGATCATTCTTCTCATCTAGAAGGTGACAGCACGTCTGGGGATGTTGGGACTAAAGTTTATGCTCTACTGAACGGTGATAGGACATCTGAACTGATGGAACTGTCGGCTAAAAAATTTGGGGACTTAGATCATAACTCATCTAACAGGTGACAGGGACATATGGAGATGTTGGTACAATTAGTCCATGTTCCTCAAGAGTGGCAGAATGTCTGGAGTGTTGGGACACCACATTGTATAGATCATGCTCACCAAGAAGGTGACATGGCATTTAAGGATGTTGGGTCTAAACCGTTAAAAGCTACTGATTGTAAGCGCATCTTGGGACTAGTAGTTCAACCCCCATGAAACTTCTTGACGTCTAAACATACCGGACCAGTAGATCCTCTTAAAAGGCCACCATAGAAGTTGCTTCTCATCTAGAAGTTTAAAAGCCTCTGGAAAGTTGGAGTCAGTATTTTATACTCCTGAAAGGTGACAGGAACATCTGAGGATGTTGGGGTTTGTAGATCAGGATCCCCCAAACTATTTGAAGTAGTAGTAGTTCAAGACTCATTGTAATACTACAGCACCAGTGACATGTAAGCTCCAGGATCTTGACCATTGAAGGAATTTTTTTCTCGTTCTATTTCTATTAATTATAACAACATATTCTATTGTACTTCTATTTGTGCCAAAAATTAACTTTTTGTACACTACGTGCAACTTTGAGGATGTTACGTTTCACAGCTGTTTTTCATGAACTTCTACTTTTGTGCACGCACCCAACAAATGCAGATGCAGTGCATATACCCTAGAAGTAAGTTACAGAGTAATAGAGCAACATAGTGTCAATATGTAGCACACTCAACTTTAACACTGACGTTCGGATCATCAAATCGAAGGCTCAGATATGCCTGCCATAGAGAACCATGAAAAATAGTTTTATTCTCTCTCTTGCCCTAAGTGTGTGCCTGTGTTGGACTGGAGAGCTTTAGGTCCACCAAAATATATTTTTATCAGTCAACCCCCAGAAACGACAAGCATTGACCCAGACCCCCCTAGTTTTTTTTTTGAACCTCTCATGGCCCAGTTTTGGTTTAGAGTCTGGGCCCACCGAGAAGCGGATGTTCTCGGTGGGCCAGTCCAACCCAACCTGCTTACACTATCTCCTTTCGTAATGTTTGTGTCACAATCCACGTTTCAGATTCAGCCATATTGTGGGATATTATTCCACCAGTACATTGAGGGTACTAGAAGTTAGACCTCCCAACATTTTAGAACTTATCCCATAATAAAAGATGTTGCAAAAGTTGGTAGAAGGGGAAAGAAAGTGAATAGTGGCACATACAATTCTTCTATGGGCTGCCAGACGTTATCTCAAGTAATCCCATACAAGTCAATGAAGCGTCTAATAACAAGTTAGCACACATTTATCTTTTAGCTCCTGTTTTCTTAGATTTTGGATGGTTTCTAGATTGTGATTGGACTCCTGAAGATCTTAAATATATTGGTATTTGTTCGAATATATATGTTTAATGATGCACATACACAACTGGGACTATGACTTGAAGGCCCCAGAGCAAAATCAAACCAGGTCCACCAACTGTATATCATACATAACTAATACATACTGGTCTCTCATAGGGGGTAGAGACCCCAAGGGAAATTCCTCCCTCATTTACTACTCTGTTTGGGTCTACACAGGATCTGGTCTTTGCAACATGGAAGCGGATGGGGTGTCATTGTGACCACGACCATGACCATAAGTCCAAAGAGGTTCATGTCACCACATCCCTATGCCCTTCCATTACCGCAGAAGTTGAGTCTAAAGACTTCGGTAAGACCTATATTGTGTTCTTTAGTACCAATGATACAGGTCTATGGAGCGGGTGGTGTCTATTGTCCTGTCCTTCACCCGCCCCACCCCAGCTTGTCTGATCCTGAGTGTTGATTTGTCCACCAGAATATATGTCAATAATTAAAAAGAAAACAGGGTCACATAATGTCTAACTGCCAACCGCTCTCACCGTGTCAGCTCACAACAAACTTTTTCCGGATGAAGAGGCCTCTTTATCTCCCCCATAAATAAAGGAGAGTCTCCCATTCAGGTCCCGGCAGCAATTCATCAGCATTGTCACCAGACAATCCTTATCTGCAGGATTAGACTTATTACACGTTCATGGGGGCTGGACTCTGCAAAGCCTGATGTAGCAATGAGACAAAGGACCCCTCCTATACATCTCCAGTATCATGTCAGGTGGGGGTCTTCTGAGCTCAGGCGCTAATGGAGTCTAATCACCACATCATCAGGACAGAGGGTCCAAAGGACAATCAGCAAATAATTAACACTAAATTGGGATCAATAGAAATTATCATCCAAGTCCCCGGAGAGAAGACGTGTATCTGCCCTAATGTCATTGTGTATATCTGTGTGATAGACGAGGCGAAGGTGTCGTATCATAAAGAACGTTATCTACCTATTAATCTATATTTACCTTCTATCTATCTATCTATCTATCTATCTATCTATCTATCTATGACGTTTCCGCTCAAAAAAGCCTTTTCAAGCCCTTGAAAGACCTTGAAAAAGCTCTTTTGAGCCGAAACTCGCTGTTGTTACTCACTATGAATAAAACGGTTTACTACTTTTCTACAATTTGGAGTGCTGCACATTTTTTGAAAATTTACATGGGAGGACCCGAAGCTCAGCCTAGGAAGCCTGCACCTGCATATATAAAAATATGAGGTTCCAGCGGGTGTTCGGGTGATGTAGTCTGAGCCTCCCAGGTAATTTGCATAACTTGTATAACTCTATGGGGGGCATTGATCATAGTTTTTAGACTGTTTTTGCCATTGTTTTGGCGCATTATTGGCGCAGTTTAGTAAATTTTCTCTAATTTGCAACTTTTTTTGGGTAACATGCAAAGTCTGGCACTTAGTGGTGTTGAGTCCTGCGCTTATCTGTCTAGTGAGAGGCTGATACAGATGTTTGCTCGGTATCTTACATAATTTGCAGCAATAAAGTCGAAAAAAAGGTGCAAAAATGCACCTACTCTGAGCAGCTGCCACTTGAAAAAAACTTCACTTTTCATTACTGAAAACAAAGGTTTTCTCTTCTCAAATGAAAATTATCTCTATGCATACTGGAAAATACTTCAAGTAATAACTTCAATCATTGTCATGGATTCATCTCTGGGAGTGATTATTTGTCTTATGTACAATCTGAGAATATTATCATTCTCCATTTACTGTACCTTATAAATAAAAAGGCAAAGACTCAGAGAGCAAGATTTTTTTAAATATTTTTTTACATCTCTGTAACTTTTAGTCTCTGCATTTGCATCACAATGTGATCCGACATTGTACAAGCTGAGACTTTATGTGCAGAGATGAAGCCCCTGACGTTCTGTCAACCTTTTTTCAGTCTCGTTTCCGTTATAAGTCACAAAATGTATTTACTGTGGTATGGTAAAAATTAAGACACATTGGCGTAAAAATAGGCGCAAATGAATTGGACATGAACATTCAAAACGCATTTACTAAGGCAGAACTGGATCCGTCATAAATCACAAACCAAAAAGAACCAACCGGCGGCAAATAGGCGAACAACTGGACCCCACTGTGATTATGTCCCCTTATATTTCCCCAATCGGAAATATTTGGATAAAACTGATGGTAGATTTCTTTTAACTTCTTTGGAACTTGCGGAGACTCTCCGATCCCCCCTTCTTGGTTATTTCCCAGAACTCCTATAAAAGTGACTGGAGAGAGTGACACCTCTCACCCTTGCATCGTGTGAGAAACCCTAAACCTCTCATTGGGATATCCCTTAAAAAATTGTTGAACTTTTAGAAACCTGTTTAAACGTGGATTTTATTATATTTATGTATCAGAATAAATACATTTTGTATCGAAATTTGAGTAGATAATTGGATTCCTACTAACATCTTAATAACATCTTTGTCTCACCCACTGTAACCCATTATAATAAAAGATGCCATAAAAAGCCGGCGTGCACGTATCAAGTGATACCCCTGTGTCCTCTCCTTACCCCCCCGCTGACCTGTAAAAACCCTCCTCTGTTTGTTTTTTATAGTCCTTGGGAGGTTCGCCTTAGAAATTTATGAAGTCTACCCTCTACACATTTTGTCCATAAAACGTCAGTAAAAGGCAAATAAGTGAAGTTAATCTAGACAGTGGGCACTCACACATAATGAACGCTCCATAATAGATTTTGGGGGAGTTGGGGCCCTTCAGGCAGAGGACAACTGCGCACACACTCATCACCCTCACTATGACAGGTCTCATGGAATAAAGAGGAACATAACAAAGGAGTCCTGGTGCAAAAACCCCAAGTGTCAATGTGAAGGATTATCAGACGTTTATTATATGATTGAGGGGGGGGGGGGGCACGGGGGGGGGGGGGGCACAAGGTAAACACTGCGCCCCTTTAGGCTACAACTGATTTCTTCTGGTTCTTGTGGGAGGAGGGTACAAGTGTGCGCATAGATTAGAGAACATGACAAACATGTACATCAGTGTATTACAGAGCAGGAGGAGCTGCATACATTGTACATAGTGTCCTGTCTGCAGGCAGCAATTTATAGAGCGGGAGATGCTCTGTTCGCTCGCTCTCGCGAGAGAGAGATATATATATAGAGATAATAATAGTATATATTATAAAATCTTCCCTTATTTATCTTGTCCTGTATATTGGATTACTCAGCCGTGTTAAGAAGCCCCCAGGACTCCTCTGTACAGAGTGACGCTCCTGTCACTGAGGCTTCAATATGCTCACATATTTTTTGTAGAGTTTTGTAAGTTCATGAAAGGTACAGATAAATAGACAGAAGATACAGGTACAGATCTATATATATATATTATATATATATTATATATAGATATATAATATATATATATTATATAGTTTTCATGCTCTCCTTGTGGCTGAGTCACCATAAAGCAGAAAACATAATCATAGACCCCCTGAATATAGATGAGATCAGTTTTCCAGGGTAGTGGATTTGGCAGAGCTGATCTGTGTAAGTCGCTCAAGGGACCTGATCTCTATGAAAAGTACATTGTAGCAAATCACACAGAACGTATATCTAAGGTGGAGGAAGTGACGCTTCCCATCATAGCTTTCTAAGGGAAAACAGTAATATAATATTGTATAATTTCATCTATATTTTCGTGTGTATATAACTATGAATATAACTGATTCTATTAGAGTATATACATACATCTAAATCATATATATTAACTTTTGTTATACATTAGACAGATGTTATATAAAATGAAATAAATACTTTAGATATAATTGTATCCTATGACATGATGATACTTGATAACTATGGGTTCATTCCTACTAATGATGGCAGGGTGGATTCACAGGATAAAGCCATAGCCTAAGATTATATCACCAGAAGACCACTCTATCAAATACCTAAAAATAAAAACTGCTACATAGAACGGATTTTATTGGCATCTGTCTGTGACGGTTTGGTATAGAAATCGTTGTTAGCAGCCATTAACCAGTGACATCAGAACAAGTGTCAACCTCTTAATCCAAAAGTTCGGAGAGAAGAGAAGAAGTTTTGAACAAAACTTTTGTCGAATCACTGAATTAGAATAGCTAGGATATTAAATCGATTAGAAACTATGAATCCAATATAATATCCTAAAATATACTATAGTCATGTTCTTATTAAAGAGATAAAATAGTTTACTTTGGGGAAATTGATTATTACTTATTACTGGAATGTAAAAGAAGAAAATAGATAACAGATCCGTAAAATCTGCTTTCAGGCTCTGTGGTAGATAAAGAGAATTTTTTTTTCTCATTATTTATCTCTATCTTGAGTATCTATCTAATCTTGGCCTATAAATTAATGTATCTGTCAATAAATATATGATTAATAGATATATAATAGTTATTTTATCTGACATATTATAAGAATATATCTAATCATAAACACGGGTCCCATTTGCACTTACTTTTATTATCATTCACATCTATCTATCTATCTATCATCTCTATATAACATCTATCTATCTATCTATATCTATCTACTAATACTATCTATCATCTACTCATACTTCTCACCTCACCCAAAGATGGTTTGCTCACTTAACTAATGATGTCCTTGTCTGTTGCTAGACATAGTTGCAGCTGTGTATAGAACGGAGTAGTTCGTTCCCCCCCTCTTATCTACGTAAAAAACAAGCAAACTCAGCAGCTTTTCGCATTTTTCTGTGTAATCCATTGACTCCATGCCCAGAACGATTTCTTCTATATAATCTTTTTTCTCCCAAGAAATTATCCACAATTCAAGGAGAAAACTCATTAGGTAATATGAATATAGGGATCTTTACCTTTCCACACCGGAACTTTCTTGAACGTGTTTTTTTATTATCTCTTGTACTGTTTGTGTGTACAATTATTGGAGCTGATTAAATACATACAAATAGTATAATAAATTGGTTGACTTGCAGAAGTCTGTAACCTTAATTTATTTCTCCTTCTCCTCCTTCAGATAAATAATTTTGCGATCCTAAGAAGAAAACAATCCCTGCAGCTCAGGCGGTAATGGATCAGTAGGTAAGAGAACCTGATTGACTGTTATAACATGGCACTGTGCCCAGGCAGTATCAACACAATGACATGTGAATGTGTATTTCTACAATTATGAAATTTTTCACTGTGGACAAAAAGATTATCTTATCTTAATTACTGAGCTTGGCACCTGCTACAAAGCTAAGAATTGGGAACATTTGGGTTAAGTTTCTGGGAGAGGTCATTCCCAATGGTACAGTAAACTATGATTTATGGTAAATTGTTTAATTTTAATTAGGCTTTTATATGAAAGTCTATTCATATATTCTATATTCTATCATCCCCATCTTCTATCTATCTGTCTATCTATCTATCTATCTATCTATTCTATCTATCTAGTCCATATCTATCTATCTAATACTTATCTATCGTCTCATATATCTATCGATTCTATCTCACTATCTATCTATTCTATTATCGACTCTATCAATCTACTTTCATCCTCTATCATCTCATTATGTATCATCATCCATCATCTATTTCATATATCTACCATTATCTATTTATTGTACACCTATAATCACTCATATATTATCTACTACTTCAATGTACTACCAGCTCATACTGAAAATCCCTCTGATCCGTCCCTAAGAGACATTATGTTTATAAATAATATCCTAAAATTATACAAGTTAGGTTGATAAACAAACACAATTAATAAAACAATGGTAAAACAAAGTGAACTGTAGTTTTTTACACATCCTTCTACAAGGACAAAGGTTTTGTAAACAAATTCCCTATAATTTCTCTGGATATTTGCAATATAATTTGTCAAGCCTCTTTACGCATGATGACTATATACATAGGAGGCGTTGTTCAGGACATGTGCATTGAGCCCATGGCCAAGGAGGGTGCCAGTTGGGACCAAACGAACCTTACTTGATATTATAATAAAATAATGTTTTGGAATCCACACTTGTCCAATTTAGTAACATAATTCAAATTGAATTATCTCCAGTTTTTGGTGTCATTAGTCATATCATGAACATATATGAGTTTTAGTTCATTGTTTTGTTGTATAATTTAATGCATTTATATTGTATTCATTCCACTGTTTTGCCTGTCAGCTGTCTGGGGAATCCTACAAATCGAGATTTACCACAATGGCCAGCAAAACGCTAACCAAGCTCAGTTAGCCCATCTCCATCTCTGGAGTACAACACTGCCTTCCTTCAAGCTTTTAAATGTCTTTCCAGTACCATTGACCCAATATCCCCAACCTGTATGGCTTCAGCCGCTCTTGGATGTGTTCACCCCACCAATGGACTTTGGGATAACCAACATTACATCTCCCCAGATCTTCCTTCTCCAAATAACCAGTGAGCATCCAGCTTAATAGACACCCGACCCGGTTCCAGATTCCACGGTTCCCTCTGTTCCTCGTTATCCACCCCCAAAGCATGAGGACAACAGTGTTTGGTCACTAAAACCAAACCAAGGTTTACTTTGCCAACTTCGCTGTAGCTGCCACCAGAAGAACCATTGTTAAGTTGAGTCAACTGGATGGACAAGGTTCTCCTCCAAGTTATGGGTTAACTACTCCTAGATGCACAAACTACTCGGAGAAGAACCCCACCCGTGGTAGGCCTACCATCTAAAACAAGACAGATTTGTGTGAAATTTTGCGGGAGGAATTTATCCGAAATCTATAATTCATTGATCCATGAAGAACCCACACAGTTAACGACCCTTACACTTGTTACATTTGCACATAAGGCATTCAGAAGACAAGGATCATCTGCGAGACGCACAGTGTAAGTCATTCATTCCATCCTATATGATAGAAAAACATGTGTTGTATCATAAATAATGCGAATATGGTCATTACATTATGTGAGCTAAATGAAAGTTTCTGCGTGTAATTTACATTTTCACAGATCTTGTCAATTCAACGAAACTGAATATCTAAAAACAAAACTAGATAGCTCAAGCACAAAGGCTTCATATTTCATGAGGCAAATCAACCTCTGGCTGAGAGGAACCTCATATATAATCCTAAGTGATCCAATAATATAACTTAAAGAAAAAGCAGTATAGAATCTTTTTGGAAGCCCAATTCGCCAGTACTATATTCAACCCAGCATACCCAAAACGATTCACTCATAATATGTTCCAACTTGTTGTATCCAAACTTCATCATTTATTTAGCACCTACATTAATTTCAGGAATAGGAATAATTTTGAATGTTTATAACCTTACCTATGTACAAACAATTTGTAGGGATGTAGACTTTCCTCTACTCAATGATTAATCTTGAGGGGTATCCCTAAAATGACACTATTCCATGAGATGTTGTGTGCCTTCAGCCTTCAAAAATGTGGCAATTGAGTGTCCTCTTTCCATAGATCTATTCTTTGGTATCCCAGAGGGGATTTGGTTTTGACAGATTCCTGTCCTAATTTAAAAATTAGTGTCAACCCGACATATTAATCACACAAAAGCCAGCATATGGGAAACCCATATGTGGTCAGCACAAACAACTTGGTTTGAAACCTAATATCCAATAGTTCTCCTAAATCTATTTCATGTCCCCAGTATTTAGGTTGGACTATATTATTTTAGTCTACAAGACACGAAATGTTGGTGAGCTGTATCTTCAGTACTTTTGTATAACATTGACACCCTCTATTTACAAAATTTGTGTGAATATTAGTGCATTTCACGCCATGTCTCTCACCCTCAAGAGTGAATTTTAGGATTTATCCACACCCCCCCTTGTCAAAAAAGGATTCAACTAACATAATTAATTGTGGCCTCACAGCAGGTGTCCAATTTTTAATTGGCAGCAGTGTAACCAAAATTTATAGATTAGGAATGGTTTTGCTGTTCAAATAAATATGCAGTCAACCCACATCATAGTGGTACTTCATGGGGTGGTCTTCACATGGTAACCTAAGTTGCAAGGCAAGCTTGATGTATGATAGAACTGAAATCTGCTGTAGTTGAGAGGGTGGGCTTGTGGTTTTCTCGTCAAGACTTGCGTCCTCTGAGAGGTTGACACTCACTAATTAGTACATGTCACATCCTCTAAATCTGGTGTAACCGCGGATGCAAAACCTAAGTGATCCGACTCTTTTTCTATTGCAGGTACATCCACTCGAAAGAGAACCCCTTCAAGCTGTCGAGTGTGGCAAGGGGATTTGTCAATCAAGGGCCTTTGGTCCGTTCACAAAACTCTCACACGCAAGTGAGGAACTCTCAAACCTTCCAAAATTAAGTGTGAACCCCTTCTACCTACAAGAACTACTATAAATATATATATATTAAAAACTATTTATTAACTCTTCCTATGTCTACGTGTACATACGACGGAGACTGTTCTCTGTTACAAGGAACTTTTTGGCAAGACTTGGAATGAGCTTTGGAGATGAACAAAGTGACGTGGACGTGGTGGCACTGGCAACTCTGTGCCAGAGGTGGGTGCTAACATCGTACTTTTCCAGTGGAGGCCCCTTCTTCTCTTCGTGAGACGCTGAACTTCTCGTCCACACAGCAGCACTGACGCAGGGATATACAAGAAATAATGAATTCTAAGTAAAAGGGTTATTTATATTATGGACCCTCCAGACATAGACGCAACGTCGTAGTTTCACACGTGCCTTGTGATATGTTGTCTGTGAGAGAGTCTGTCTAGACAAGTCAGTAATTACACATTTGTCCGCTCATCGGCAACCCTTTTTTGTTTATTTGTTACTTCTATTTTCTGCAGAGAGAGGGGGGTGAAAAAAACGAAGGTTGTTTATTTTTTCTCACTTTGCACACCAAAAGGGAAGAGTAAAAAAAAGTTTTTTTTTGCTCCAACCGGTGTGTAATAAAAAACGCTTAGCTTCCATCTGCATGCGGAATGGAGTGGGGCCTCTTACTATTGCATCTTGTAGCGAAATCTCAGATATATTGCTGTAAACAGTTACCATTCCAGTTTTAATTTAATATTTACCTTTTTTTGCACTTTTTTTATTTAATTTTTTTTTTTTAATTTTTTGGTTTTGCATATTTTTTGGTCGCAATAGCTCTCTCTGGTTGTTTTGGCACTTTATGCTGATATACAAATTACCACTTGCACTGGATTGTGTACAATAAAAAGAAATCTCGAAGTTCTGGCTATTGCGGTAATAGTCGCTTTGGGTGAGTCGCACGTAATTAGAACATTTACTTATGTAAAATTATCATGATGTCATATTAATAGATTAATAATTTTGGGGACATGTCTGTCCCCGTGTCCTGTCTCAATTTCTTTTAACTTCTCAAAGTAAGCACAAAAACTTTTGTGGCAACTAATTACTACTATTACACTTTTGGGTTGAAAATTTTGAATTTTTTTGCATCTAAACATTATATGAGAGGGTGTGGCTTAGCAGGGAGAGGAGGGTCTAACAATGTGAAGGGGCACTGTTTTGGGTTGGGTGTGTGTCAAAGTGGAGTCTCGTATTGTTCACTAGGGAAGATTACATTTTTATATTACATATTATATGATATGGTAAAATTACAAAATTGACAAAATTTTTTGATTACCATTTTTGGTAAATGTGTTTTCACCAGAAAGATACTGAATGAGAACTGTTGGCCCATGTACTACAACATCTGGGGGTCTTCTATTATTCTTATAGAAAATCCTTTACTACTCAGGGGGGGGGGTTCATAGAAAAAAAATGAATTACATTTAAGATTTTTAAAATTGACTTTTCCCATGACCAACTATCTCTGGAGCAGTCCTTCCTTATAAGGGGAACATGTCACCAATTTTATATCGCCAACCATACACACCAAGTCATTTCATGACTTTTCAATTTGGTGATAATTTTTTAAATCCATGCCAGCACCCATTCATATATATATGGACCAATAGAAACTTTCTCAGGTGTGTGTCTATGCTGTATTAAAAGTGAATGTTCCCGCCCCCTTTGGCTTGGATGCCACTGATTCACATATAATCTTCCAGAGGCCATAACTTATTACGGGTGGACAGATTTGTTACAGAAAACAAACGACAAATTGATCAGGGGCTTTCACTCGAGGTTTGTCATTCAGCATTTGTACTCTTTAAAGAGCACAAAAAGTCCTTTTTTCACACTTTCAGATAAGGAAATGTACACGTGCTTTGTACAACATTAGTATGTCCACTTAAGGTCCAGCCTTGTCCTAATGAAAAATGTTTGAATAGCTGCGCCCTGCAGACAGGGATATAGATAACCAGTCAGTGTACAATCCACAAGCCTCTTTTCAAGGAGGACATTCTGACCCGGCCTGACACGAGGAAGCCACAGCTTTTACTTTTATAGTATTATATCGGATGGCAAAAAAAAGTGTGAAAATCAAATCAAATAAACACTGACAAAAGGTCCCTCCTGACACAGTTCTATGTGGAGCGCAGGAAACCAGACTGTAAGCTCCAAGCCCAGGGCTGCAGATAGCGATGCATTGTTTGATTGGGCTCGCCTTTGTAGCAGCTGCCTCATGTCAGACATGTTTATTCACCCACAAAGGCTTTGAAATAAATGGGTCCACAGCACTTTTGACCCGACAGGAGCAGTAAATTATGTAGAGTGCTCCACAGTCTTGATCCCAGTTCCTTCCTAGTCCTATGGAACTACAACTCTTGTCATGTAATAGCAGCAGGACATACAGAGCTGATGCTACAGCAACACTCAACATGTTGGGACTAGTATCCAGTTTCCTAAACAGAAGCAGAACATCTCAGGATTTTGGGATTTAAGATCATTCTTCTCATCTAGAAGGTGACAGCACGTCTGGGGATGTTGGGACTAAAGTTTATGCTCTACTGAACGGTGATAGGACATCTGAACTGATGGAACTGTCGGCTAAAAAATTTGGGGACTTAGATCATAACTCATCTAACAGGTGACAGGGACATATGGAGATGTTGGTACAATTAGTCCATGTTCCTCAAGAGTGGCAGAATGTCTGGAGTGTTGGGACACCACATTGTATAGATCATGCTCACCAAGAAGGTGACATGGCATTTAAGGATGTTGGGTCTAAACCGTTAAAAGCTACTGATTGTAAGCGCATCTTGGGACTAGTAGTTCAACCCCCATGAAACTTCTTGACGTCTAAACATACCGGACCAGTAGATCCTCTTAAAAGGCCACCATAGAAGTTGTTCTCATCTAGAAGTTTAAAAGCCTCTGGAAAGTTGGAGTCAGTATTTTATACTCCTGAAAGGTGACAGGAACATCTGAGGATGTTGGGGTTTGTAGATCAGGATCCCCCAAACTATTTGAAGTAGTAGTAGTTCAAGACTCATTGTAATACTACAGCACCAATGACATGTAAGCTCCAGGATCTTGACCATTGAAGGAATTTTTTTCTCGTTCTATTTCTATTAATTATAACAACATATTCTATTGTACTTCTATTTGTGCCAAAAATTAACTTTTTGTACACTACGTGCAACTTTGAGGATGTTACGTTTCACAGCTGTTTTTCATGAACTTCTACTTTTGTGCACGCACCCAACAAATGCAGATGCAGTGCATATACCCTAGAAGTAAGTTACAGAGTAATAGAGCAACATAGTGTCAATATGTAGCACACTCAACTTTAACACTGACGTTCGGATCATCAAATCGAAGGCTCAGATATGCCTGCCATAGAGAACCATGAAAAATAGTTTTATTCTCTCTCTTGCCCTAAGTGTGTGCCTGTGTTGGACTGGAGAGCTTTAGGTCCACCAAAATATATTTTTATCAGTCAACCCCCAGAAACGACAAACATTGACCCAGACCCCCCTAGTTTTTTTTCTTGAACCTCTCATGGCCCAGTTTTGGTTTAGAGTCTGGGCCCACCGAGAAGCGGATGTTCTCGGTGGGCCAGTCCAACCCAACCTGCTTACACTATCTCCTTTCGTAATGTTTGTGTCACAATCCACGTTTCAGATTCAGCCATATTGTGGGATATTATTCCACCAGTACATTGAGGGTACTAGAAGTTAGACCTCCCAACATTTTAGAACTTATCCCATAATAAAAGATGTTGCAAAAGTTGGTAGAAGGGGAAAGAAAGTGAATAGTGGCACATACAATTCTTCTATGGGCTGCCAGACGTTATCTCAAGTAATCCCATACAAGTCAATGAAGCGTCTAATAACAAGTTAGCACACATTTATCTTTTAGCTCCTGTTTTCTTAGATTTTGGATGGTTTCTAGATTGTGATTGGACTCCTGAAGATCTTAAATATATTGGTATTTGTTCGAATATATATGTTTAATGATGCACATACACAACTGGGACTATGACTTGAAGGCCCCAGAGCAAAATCAAACCAGGTCCCCAACTGTATATCATACATAACTAATACATACTGGTCTCTCATAGGGGGTAGAGACCCCAAGGGAAATTCCTCCCTCATTTACTACTCTGTTTGGGTCTACACAGGATCTGGTCTTTGCAACATGGAAGCGGATGGGGTGTCATTGTGACCACGACCATGACCATAAGTCCAAAGAGGTTCATGTCACCACATCCCTATGCCCTTCCATTACCGCAGAAGTTGAGTCTAAAGACTTCGGTAAGACCTATATTGTGTTCTTTAGTACCAAGATACAGGTCTATGGAGCGGGTGGTGTCCTATTGTCCTGTCCTTCACCCGCCCCACCCCAGCTTGTCTGATCCTGAGTGTTGATTTGTCCACCAGAATATATGTCAATAATTAAAAAGAAAACAGGGTCACATAATGTCTAACTGCCAACCGCTCTCACCGTGTCAGCTCACAACAAACTTTTTCCGGATGAAGAGGCCTCTTTATCTCCCCCATAAATAAAGGAGAGTCTCCCATTCAGGTCCCGGCAGCAATTCATCAGCATTGTCACCAGACAATCCTTATCTGCAGGATTAGACTTATTACACGTTCATGGGGGCTGGACTCTGCAAAGCCTGATGTAGCAATGAGACAAGGACCCCTCCTATACATCTCCAGTATCATGTCAGGTGGGGGTCTTCTGAGCTCAGGCGCTAATGGAGTCTAATCACCACATCATCAGGACAGAGGGTCCAAAGGACAATCAGCAAATAATTAACACTAAATTGGGATCAATAGAAATTATCATCCAAGTCCCCGGAGAGAAGACGTGTATCTGCCCTAATGTCATTGTGTATATCTGTGTGATAGACGAGGCGAAGGTGTCGTATCATAAAGAACGTTATCTACCTATTAATCTATATTTACCTTCTATCTATCTATCTATCTATCTATCTATCTATCTATCTATGACGTTTCCGCTCAAAAAAGCCTTTTCAAGCCCTTGAAAGACCTTGAAAAAGCTCTTTTGAGCCGAAACTCGCTGTTGTTACTCACTATGAATAAAACGGTTTACTACTTTTCTACAATTTGGAGTGCTGCACATTTTTTGAAAATTTACATGGGAGGACCCGAAGCTCAGCCTAGGAAGCCTGCACCTGCATATATAAAAATATGAGGTTCCAGCGGGTGTTCGGGTGATGTAGTCTGAGCCTCCCAGGTAATTTGCATAACTTGTATAACTCTATGGGGGGCATTGATCATAGTTTTTAGACTGTTTTTGCCATTGTTTTGGCGCATTATTGGCGCAGTTTAGTAAATTTTCTCTAATTTGCAACTTTTTTTGGGTAACATGCAAAGTCTGGCACTTAGTGGTGTTGAGTCCTGCGCTTATCTGTCTAGTGAGAGGCTGATACAGATGTTTGCTCGGTATCTTACATAATTTGCAGCAATAAAGTCGAAAAAAAGGTGCAAAAATGCACCTACTCTGAGCAGCTGCCACTTGAAAAAAACTTCACTTTTCATTACTGAAAACAAAGGTTTTCTCTTCTCAAATGAAAATTATCTCTATGCACACTGGAAAATACTTCAAGTAATAACTTCAATCATTGTCATGGATTCATCTCTGGGAGTGATTATTTGTCTTATGTACAATCTGAGAATATTATCATTCTCCATTTACTGTACATTATAAATAAAAAGGCAAAGACTCAGTATGAGCAAGATTTTTTTAAATATTTTTTTACATCTCTGTAACTTTTAGTCTCTGCATTTGCATCACAATGTGATCCGACATTGTACAAGCTGAGACTTTATGTGCAGAGATGAAGCCCCTGACGTTCTGTCAACCTTTTTTCAGTCTCGTTTCCGTTATAAGTCACAAAATGTATTTACTGTGGTATGGTAAAAATTAAGACACATTGGCGTAAAAATAGGCGCAAATGAATTGGACATGAACATTCAAAACGCATTTACTAAGGCAGAACTGGATCCGTCATAAATCACAAACCAAAAAGAACCAACCGGCGGCAAATAGGCGAACAACTGGACCCCACTGTGATTATGTCCCCTTATATTTCCCCAATCGGAAATATTTGGATAAAACTGATGGTAGATTTCTTTTAACTTCTTTGGAACTTGCGGAGACTCTCCGATCCCCCCTTCTTGGTTATTTCCCAGAACTCCTATAAAAGTGACTGGAGAGAGTGACACCTCTCACCCTTGCATCGTGTGAGAAACCCTAAACCTCTCATTGGGATATCCCTTAAAAAATTGTTGAACTTTTAGAAACCTGTTTAAACGTGGATTTTATTATATTTATGTATCAGAATAAATACATTTTGTATCGAAATTTGAGTAGATAATTGGATTCCTACTAACATCTTAATAACATCTTTGTCTCACCCACTGTAACCCATTATAATAAAAGATGCCATAAAAAGCCGGCGTGCACGTATCAAGTGATACCCCTGTGTCCTCTCCTTACCCCCCCGCTGACCTGTAAAAACCCTCCTCTGTTTGTTTTTTATAGTCCTTGGGAGGTTCGCCTTAGAAATTTATGAAGTCTACCCTCTACACATTTTGTCCATAAAACGTCAGTAAAAGGCAAATAAGTGAAGTTAATCTAGACAGTGGGCACTCACACATAATGAACGCTCCATAATAGATTTTGGGGGAGTTGGGGCCCTTCAGGCAGAGGACAACTGCGCAGCACATCATCACCTCCTATGACAGGCCATGGAATAAGGGAACATACAAAGGTCCTGGTGCAAAAACCCAAGTGTCAATGTGAAGATTATCAGACGTTTAATATGATTGAGGGGGGGGGGGCACCAGGTAAACACTCGCGCCCCTTTAGGCTACAAACTGATTTCTTCTGTTCTTGTGGGAGGGGATACAATTGTTGGCCATAGATTAGAGAACATGACAAACAATGTACATCAGTGTATTACAGAGCAGGAGAGCTGCATACATTGTACATAGTGTCCTGTCTGCAGGCGCAATTTATAGGGCGGGAGAATCTGAGTATGTACATATTGTCCTATGGCGGCTACAACGATTTCTATACCAAACCGTCACAGGACAGATGCAATAAAATTCCTATCATTAGAGCAGTTTTTTATTTTTACATTTCGATAGATAGTCATAGTCTTTCTGTGTGATATAATATTCGGCCTATGGCTTTTCCCTGTGGACCACACTCCATCATAGTAGGCTGACCAAGTTACTCAAAGTATCATTCAGGTCAATAGGATACACATTGATATCTAATGATTATTATTTCATATTAATACATCTGTTTAACAAAAAATAAGATATAGATTAGATATGTATAGACCTAATGAAAGCATATACATAGTTACATACACAGATATAGATGAAATGATACAATATTTATATTACTATTTTCCCCTTAAATGCAGTGATGGAAGCAGGTCCTTCCCGACACCTTAGGATCTAACGTTCTGTGGGATTTGCTTACAATGTATTCAATAGAGATCAGGTCCCTTGAGCAGGACCAGAAGCAGCTATGCCAAGATCCATCTACCCTGAAAAACTGATCTATCTCTATATCCAGGGGCGTCTATATATATATATATATATTATATATAGATAGTATATATATAAATATATATATAGATCTATAGTATCTGTACCCGTATCTTCTGTAATTGTATCTGTACTTTTCATGCAAACTTACAAAAATTACAAAAATAATGATGATACAGAGGAGTCCTGGGGGCTTCATAAGACAAGGGAGTGAGTAATCCAATTACAGCAGCTAATAAGGGAAGATTATATATAATATATATATAATAATATATATATATATATATAAGAGAGAGAGAGAGAGAGAGAGGAGAGAGAGAGCAAAAGCAAGAGGATAACAGCAAAAATACGAATCTATCCATATATTGATGGTATAGATAAGAGATATAGGATAGTGTTTCTATTCATACTTATATATATTATATAATAATAGAGTCTGTGCCTGATCATATATATAATATGAGTGACGAGATGCTTGCTTCACAAAGATATAACCAGAAGACATATTAAAAATATAATTAGCATATACAATGGAGTCGACTAATACAGAGCAGAAAAGATTGTTTAAAAGTTCATTATACAATAATATTGATAATAAGAAAATTATCATAGAAAATAATAGATAAAATATAGTCACACAATAAAAAAGGAATGGACCATAAACACAGGGACAATAATATCATTAGTTAGAAAAATATTAAACACAAACAAGATTTAAAACAAACACATTTAAACTTTTATAATCCACTGCTTTTAACAAAAAATGAATCCATGTTACTTCTCATTATTTTCATCCATCTTTTTCAAACGAGTTTAAAGTCCCCATAGAATCAGGTGTTAAAATAAATTGCAGAAGCGATCATACATAGAAATAACTAATGCCTACATCAGGACACAGAGGGAGCAGAGAAGGGGGTGAGGAGAGCAAACTGCCGGCCAGAGGGGGACAGAGGGGGAAGGGGGGGCGGCGGAGGGACAGCAAAACAAATGAAAAAACAGGAGGGCGGATGGAGGAGCGGAGGAGATAGAGAGAGAGAGAGAGAGATAGATAGAACTCCTCGATATATATATATTAGAGTAGATAATACACACACACACATACTTACACATATCTAGATATATATATATTTAGAGATAGAGTATATATATATATCTAGAGTATCTAGAGAGAGATATATATATAAAGCCAGAGTATTAGTATTATGAGAGGTAACCATAACTATCTAACATCAGTTGTCTCATAATCTATGGATCATAGTAAATCTATCGTTCTATATAGATAGGTATATAATATATAATATATATATATATTATATATATATACATAATTTTCACTGATGTGAAGGTGAGTGAATATTACCCTTCTATTATAACATATATTATGAAGTAGATATATTAGATAATATATATTATATTATATACACACACACACACACACGTGAATTCATATTCAGTCATAACAACAATTAATAGTAAATCACTGAAGTGTACACACGTATAGGTGGTTGATAATATATCCAAGATGCACCTGTTTGATATATAACAGTCGGCGATTATGGGTATTAAATACATCGTTGGTTAAAATCTAATAATAGAGTAATAAAGATGGGATCAGTTTTTTATTAGCTGCAGCCCAATGTACATGTACAACCACAGTAAAAACCATGAACCAAAGTGACCACCATGATGCAAACACCTTAGTAAATCTTTCCTGTTAACATCTCCATGTACTGGGGTTTTAGATCAGGATGCTGTGAATCTTTCAAAAATCAGCGATGTAATAGTACTATAAAACAGGTAGGAACCAGTTGCAGATCCACACTTAATCAGGAGACAGTTACACCCCAACTAGGTGCCAGATTACCCTGAGTATGAGCCTTACACTTCTGTTGCATGGATAAATTACATGCGCAGATATCTATATAAAATAGGAGACAGGAGATCGATGTGAAATAGATAGATACTGTAGAGATATAGAACTATTATGATGGTAAATGCAGGGTAAAGGGATGAAAAGTTTTTGAAAAAATTCAAAAGTTTTTGGGTAGCAAAAGTGAAGACCTACCTGATGGTATAGAGGCCTCCTGGATGACAGGACAAGTAGATTCAGGCTCACAGGTTGGAGAAGAAGTAAGGAGCTTCATATTGATTGTTCCACTGGAGGTGCAGGGTGGGTTGACCCCGTTTCATGCCAGTCCAGGCGGTACAAGCAACTTTTATCTTACATCAGGCTCTAAGTAACCCACACAGTCATTCTCCTCCTGGATCTGCTGCTCTGTGACTCCCAGCAAGACTTCCCCAAACTCTACTGAACTTGATCTCCCAGCCGCCTCCTTATGTCTAGCAAGGGGAGCGCGCGGCGCAGCAGCCAGCCCGGCCAGCCCCTACATAGTCTCTTGACAGGGGAGAGGAAAGTCTCTGGGAGAAAATGGAGAGATTGTTCTATTAATGGTTCTGCTCTCCGATGTTTTAGTACAGATGTTGGCAACCTGTGGCGGGGTGTTGCGATTGGAACATCCCTCAATAGCCTGTGCTGTACTTACGGAAAAAAAAACATAGTTGTCCCAGGGTGTGGACTGGCACAGAAAAGTCTAAGAAAGCAGCAGAAAGAAAGAAGGGAAAAGAACGGTGGACGGGCGACAAGGGAGAGCGTGGAGGGCGGTTGAACGGAGGTCTGGGGAAGATCTATAATCTATCGAGACGTCGGGTCAGTAGGAACTTTCTACACAGTTCCTAGACTTTTCGATAGTCCAAAATTCTATGTACTCTCAGATATCATATGTATCATCTAGTTTTATGCTATAAATCTTGCCCCTATATATCTCTATCATCTATTACGTGACTATCATATCGATATATCTGATGTGAGCTATCTTCCATCGAGTATCTATTATCTTATAGTAATGACATGTAGTCGAAATCTAAGACACACTGGGCACGAGGACTTAACTCAGCATCCACATATCTATTTCTATCCATCTAATCGATATATGATAGATCTATTATTTAAATCGCCATCTATATCCTATCATCTATGTCTACGATCATTCATATATCTCCCAATCACTTACCACTATATGATCCATCATCTACATCATATAAGCCTCACATGGAATCAAAGACTCACTTTTTCTTATCAAGTTACTGCTATGGAGGGTGTCGCAATGCCATCTCAAGCCATCCTCAGACATCTCCAATCTATTCTATAACGCATCTATCATCGATCTATGTGATCGATCTATCTATCTATCTGACCCATCCATCTATCTATCTCTTTTATATCTCTATATGCATCCACATATCTATCTATCTATCGATCTATTATCTATTATCTCTCTATCATTTATATGTATCACCTGTCGTTCAACCTAGTCTTAGAGGATTGGTCAGAAAACACCCCCGCTGTCATTCATCCATATGCAATAAACGTTTCCGCTGTCCAGACAAACCGGGAAAAAGACATAGTTACCTATGTGGATCGATCTTGACATCTATTATATCTCGGAGCTCTTTTTTCATATCTATGTAGA
This sequence comes from Engystomops pustulosus, assembly GCA_019512145.1. Lineage (NCBI taxonomy): Eukaryota > Metazoa > Chordata > Amphibia > Anura > Leptodactylidae > Engystomops > Engystomops pustulosus. The sequence continues at coordinate 10,067,449 of CM033643.1, read as the reverse complement.
TGCGCTGTCATCTATCATTATGCTATATCATATATATCGATCAAGAGATCTCATTATCTATCGATTATCAATAGATTTCCTATCATCTGATATAATATCTGTGGATACTCCTCGTTGTTGTGGTTGAGAGAGAGATAGATCGATAGGAGATATTATTGATAGTAGTGACTGATAGGAGATATATGATCGAGATTGAGATAGATCATGATGATGACAGAGAAGATCATAGATGATAGAAAAAATGCTCACATAGATAATAGATTCAAAGATCGATGACCACTTTAGGTAACGACTGGCTTGTAAAGTTGTATGTACAGCTGAAACGTTATTTACAATGATGAATTAACGACGCGAGGGGTTTGTTCGACCAGATACATATAATAACTAGGTTTGAAACGACACGGTTTGATACATAGATATAACATAGATAGATAGGAAGATTTAGCTAGAAGTGACTTCAGATACTGATAGTCAGAGAGATGATATGTGATTGCTTATATAGGAGATTATAAAAAGGATAGATAGCCTCGGATGGATAGACGATAGATACGATAATAGATAGATAGAGAGCTAGATAGTGAGCTAGATAGATTGCGAGATATTATAGAGAGATGAAGATAGGCATGCGAAACTCCAATAGCCGTTAACTTGATAGACAAAAGTGAAGTCTTTTATTCTAGTGAGCTTTCTATGATGTAGATAGTGGGTGCATTCGATATAGTGGTAGATGATATGGAGGAGAAGATATATGATGATCGGTAGACAATACGATGATAGATGAATAGGAGGAGTATAATAACAGATCTCATCATATATCGATAGATATGCATAGAATAGTAGTTAGGAGAATAGGTAGATTATGAAGATAGATGATATGATCGGAATAGATAGATAGATAGTAGTAGATAGATAGAAGATAGATAGAAGATAGAGCTAGATAGATAGATAGCTAGAGAGTGCAGTATAGATAGATATATACCTAGATATCTAGATATTATTGAGAGTACAAGAATTTGGAATATAGAAAGTCTATTACTGTAGAAAGTACAGATTTATAGATTATTACTCGATAGATGATAGTCTCAGTAAAGTAGCCGAACAGTGGCTATTAGGGATTATGTTCACTCCAGACACCAGCCAGGGTTCCAACATCGGTACTAAACATGCAGGAGACGAGAACCATGTAATAGACATCTATCCCGTTCTCCACGAGAAATTTCTCCCACTGCAGAGAGATAGTGGAGGGGGCTGGCGGGGCCTGGCTGCGGAGCCTGCGCGATCCCTGCTAGAAATAAGGAGCGGCTGGGAGATAAAAGTTCAGTAGAGTTTGGGGAAGGGAAGGCTTGCGGGGGTCAAGCGCAGCAGACTCCAGGAGGAGAATGACCGTGTGGGTTACTTGAGAGCCTGGGGAGTAGAATAAAGTTGCTTGTAGAGGCCTGGATGAGCAGAAAACTGGGGTCACCCTGCACTCCATAGTGAACAATCAAATAGGAAGTGCACTTACTTCTTCTCCAACTGTAGCCTGATCACTGTCCTCGTCATCCAGGAGCCTCTTTTACCATCAGTAAGGGTCTAATTGTGCTACCAAAAACTTTTGAATTGTTCAAACACTTTTCCATCACTTATACCCTGCATTTAAATCATATAGTTCATATATCTACGTATCATATATTTTCACATTCAATCTCCTGTCTACCTATTTATATAGATATTGCAATGTTGTTATCCAGGCACAGAAAGTTACAGGACTCAGAATCAGGGTAAGCTTGCACCCATAGTTGGGTGTAAACCTTGTCTCTCCTGAATTGTGGATCTGCACTGGTTCTACCCTTGTTATAGTACTATTTAAATCTCTGATTGTTTTTAGAAGATTACCATCATCCTGATCTAAACTCCAGTACATGGAGATGTAACAGGACAGAGTTACTAAAGGGTTTGCATCATGGTGGTCACTTTGGTTCCTGTTTACTGTGGGTTTTACATGTGTTACATGGCTGCAGCTAATAAGAATGAATCCCATCTTATTACTAGATTATTAGATTTTACCAACGATTTATGTGAATAACCAGAATCTGCAGAACTGAATTATAAATCAACAGGTGCATCTTGGATATATATATCAACCTACCTATACGTGTGTGCACTTCAATGATTGACTATTAATTGTTGTTATGAATGATAAATATGAATTCACTGTGTGTGTGTGTGTATATATATATATATATATATATATATATATATACTTAATAATATATGTTATAATAGAAGGGTAAAATATTCACTCACCGTCACATCAGTGAAAAATTATGTAAATATATATATATAATATATATATATATATATATTATACAGTATCTAATAGAAAAGATCGATTTAGATAGATTCCAGTAGATATGAGACAAATGGATGTTAGATAGTGTGGTGTTAATGAATAATAATAATTAAATAAATAGGATTTATTATATAATTATATATATACATATATTATATATATATATATATAATATTATATATATATATATATAGTGTAATGCGTGTGTGTGTATATAGATAATATCATATAGATATATATAATATATAATATATATATATATATATATATTAAATTACCAATATAATAAAATACAGATATGTTGTCATTTGTTTCTGTCTAAGATCAACATTACAAATCTGTCAAAATATGGAAGGAAGTTGCTAATAAACAACCTTCCTCTGCTACATCTGTGTACTGATGTAAGCATATTATTTATTTCTATATTGAAATCGATTGCAATTATTTTTTAACACCTGATTTATGGAACTTAAATCGTTAAAAGACGGGATGAAAATAAATGGAAAGCTACATGGATTTCATTTTTGTAAAAGCAGTGGATGTTATAAAAGTTTAAATAGTTGTTTGTTTTATCTTGTGTGTTTAATATTTCTAAACTAATGATATTATGTCCCTGGTGTTGATGGTCATTCGGTTTTATTTGTGACTAGTATTTATTCTACTGATTTTCTATGATAAGTTTCTTATTATCAAATATTTGGGTAATAAAGGGAACTTTTAAAACTCTTATGCTATGTATTAGCGAGTCATTGTAGATGCTAATTATATTGTGAATATGTCTTATGGTATATATTTGTGAAGAAAGCAGTATGTCCTCAATATATATATATATGATCAGGACAAGCAGACTTATTATTATATAATTATATTCATCCCCCCCCCCACCCCCCAAAAACCCCCCAAAACAAAAAAAAACGGATATATGAATAGAAAAATACCATATAGCTCTTTATCTTATACAATAAATATATGGATAGATCGTATTTGTGTGATCTCGGGATTTGCTCTCTCTTTCTCTCTCTCTATCTCCTTGTCTCTCTCTATTATATATATATATATATATCTATTATATACTATATATATATTTCCCTATGGATCTTGATGGATATGGATTACTCAGCCTTGTTAAGAAGCCCCCAGGACTCCTCTAGAGTACGCCGTCCGACTTCAATAGCTCATATTTTTTGTAGAGTTTTTAAGTTCATGAAAGAGTACAGATACACATAGACAGAAGATACAGGTACAGATACTATATATATATCATTATATATATATATATTATATATTAATATATTATATTATATAGTTATTTGGCATCACCATAACAGAAATATATAGACCCCCTGAATATAGATGAGATCAGTTTTCCAGGGTAGATAGGATTTGCGCAGAGCTGATCTGTGTAAGTGCTCAAGGGACCCTGATCTCTATGAAATACATGTAGTAGCAATCACACAGAACGTTATATCTAAGGTGGTAGGGAAAGTGACGCTTCATCACTGCTTTCTAAGGGAGAAATAGTAATATAATATTTATCATTTCATCTATATTTCTGTGTATATATACTATGAATATGTACATTCATATGATGGTATATACATACATATCTAAATCATATATATACTTTTTGTATACATTATAACAGATTTATATAAATGAAATAATAGATTTAAGATATAAATTGATTCCTATGACTGATGATACTTTGATAACTTGGGTTCTATTCCTATAATGATGGCAGGGTGGATCACAGGGAAAAGCCTAGCCTAAATTATATCACCAGAGACACTCTATGAAACCTAAAAATTAAAAACTGCTACATAATGAGATTTTATTGCATCTGTCTGTGACGGTTTGGTATAGAAATCGTTGTTAGCAGCCATTACAGTCACATAGAACTACAGTGTCACCTCTTAATCCAAAAAGTTCAGTCAAGAGAAGAAGTTTTGGAACAATAACTCTTGTCGAATATTTGGAATAGAATAGTAGGATATTAATCGGATAAAATTCGAATCCAATATAATATCCTAAAATATCTATAGTCATTTCTTATTAAAGAAGATAACTAGTTTACTTCGGGGAAATTGCTTATTACTTAACGGAATGTAAATAGAAGAAAAATAGATAATCAAATCGTAAAATACTCTTTCAGGCTCCTAGATAAGGTAGATAAAGAGATTTTTTTTTCTCATTTATTTATCCTCTTATCTAGCATGTATCTATCTACGTTGCCTATAAATTAACTGTATCTGTCAATAATATAGATAATAGAATATAATAGTTATTTTTCCTGACCATATTATAAGAGATATATCTAATATAATACACGGGTCCACATTTGCAACTTACTTTATATATCTTACATCTCATATATTTACTTATTATACTATCTATCTATCTATCTACTATCTATCATCTATCTATCTATCTAAAATCTACTCATCTATATCTTATCCTCATCCTCACCAAGGATGTTTGCGCATTACACTAATAGATGTCTCTGTCTGTTGCTAGACATAGGTTGCAGCTGTGTATAAGAACGGAGTAGTTTCCCCCCCCATCTTATTCTACTAAAATAACAAGCAAACTCAGCAGCTTTTCTGCATTTTTCTGTGTAATCCATGACTCCCATGGCCCAGATACGATTTCTTCTTATATAATTCTTGTCTCCTCAAGAAATTATCCACAATTCAAGGAGAAAACTCATTTAGTAATATGAATATAGGGATCTTTACCTTTCACACCGGACTTTCTTGAACGTGTTTTTTTATTATATCTGTGTACTGTTTGTGTGGTACAATATTGGAGCTATTAAATAACATACAAATAGATAATAAATTGGTTGACTTGCAGAAGTCTAGTTAACCTTAATTTATTTCTCCTTTCCTCCTTCAGATAAAAATTTGCATCCTAAAGAAACAATCTCCTGCAGCAGGCGGTAACTGGATCAGTAGGTAGAGAACCTGATTGACTGTTATAACATGGCACTTGCCCAGGGTATCACAAATAGAATGTGAATGTATTTCTACAATAAGTGAATTTTTCACTGTGGACATAAAAAAGATATCTTATCTTAATGCTACGAGGCTGTGGCACCTGCCTACAAAGCTAGATTGGGAACATTTGGGTTAATTTTCTGGGAGAGCAGTTTCCCAAGGTACAGTAAAAATGATTTATGGTTAATTGTTTAATTTATAATTAGGCTTTATATATGAAATCTATTCATATATCTATCTATCACCTCCATTATATCTCCATCTATCTACTCTATCCTATCTATCTATATCTAGCTCCATATCTATCTACTCTATCTTATCGTCATCATATCTTATCTATCTATCTATCTGTCTCATATCATATCGATCTATCTCATCTATCTATTATCTACTTATCTATCTATCTATGCTATTCATATCTGCCACTCATTATTATCATCTATCCAATCTATCTATCATTATCTCCATCATCTATTTATTGCACCTATAATCACTCATATATTCTACTACTTAATGTACTACCAGCTCATACTATGAAATCCTCTGATCCCTGATCCCTAAGAGGACATTATGTTTATAAATAATATCCTAAAATTAACAAGTTAGGTTGAATAAACTAAACACAATTAATAAAACAATGGTAAAACAAGGACACTGGTAGTTTTTTAACACATCCTTCTACAAGAACCAGTAAGGTTTGTAACAAATTCCCTATAATTTCTCTGGGATATTTGCAAATAATTTGTCAAGCCTCTTTACCATGATGACTATATACATAGGAGGCGTTGTTCAGGACAGTGCCATTGAGCTCCATTGGCCAAGGAGGGTGCCAGTTAGGGCACCAAACTGAACCTTACTTATGACTATATATAATAAATAATGTTTGGAATCCACCTGTCCAATTTAGTAACAATAACTATCAATTGAATTCTCCTCAGTTATTGGTGTCATTATCATATACATGAACAGTATATGAGTTTAGTTTCATTGTTTGTTGTATAATTTTAATTGCATTTATATTGTATTATTCCCACTTGTTTGCCTGTCAGCTTTGGGGACAATCCTCAAATCAGGTTACCACAATGGCCAGCAAAACGCTAACCACCAGCTCAGTGCCCACATCCATCTCTGGCGTACAACTACGCCTTCTTCAAGCTATTAATGGTCTTCCAGTCCAGACCACATATCCCCAACCTGTATGGCTTCAGCGCCTTGACATGTGTTCACCTCCACCAATGGACTTTGGGATAACGCAACATTACATCTCCCCAAGATCTTCTTCTCCAAATAACCAGTGAGTCATCCAGCTTAATAGACACCCGTCCGGATCCAGATTCCGGTTCCCTCTGTTCCTCGTTATCCACCCCCAAAGCATGAGGCAACAGTTGGTTTGGTCACTAAAACCAAACCAAGGTTTTACTTTGCCAACGGCTGTAGCTGCCACCAGAGAGACCTTGTAAGTTGAGTCAACTGGATGGACAAGGTTCATCCTCCAAGTTTGGGTACTCTCCTAGATGTCACCAAACTACTCCGGAGAAGACACCCCCCGTGGTAGGCCATACCATCTAAAACAAGAAGATTTGTGTGAAATTTTGCGTGAGGTAATTTTCGCCAAAGTCTTATAATCTATTGATCCATGAAGAACCCACACAGTTAACGACCTTACACTTGTGTACATTTGCATAAGGCATTCAGAAGACAATGATCATCTGCGAGACCACAGTAAGCATTCATTCTCCATCTATACTGATAGAAAAACTGTGTATGTATCTAAATACATGCGGTATGGTCATTACATTATGTGAGACTAAATGAAAGGTTTCTGTGTAATTTACATTCTTCACTCAGCATACTTGTCACACAACCGCAAACTATATCTAAAAAACAAAACTCAGATAGCTCAAGCCACAAAGGCTTCATATTCATGAGCAAATAACCTCTGGCTGAAGGAACGCTCTATATAATCCTAAGTGATCCAATAAATAAACTTAAACCGAAAAAGCAGTTAGGTAGATCTTTTTGGAAGCCAATTCGCAGTGACGTATACTTTCAACCCAGCAATACCCAAAACGATTCACTCATAATATTTCCAACTTGTTGTATCCAAACTACTCATCATTTATTTAGCCACTACTTAATTTCATATGGAATAGGAATAATTTTGAATGTTTATAACTTAGCTATGTACAAACAATTTGTAGTGTGAGGTTCCTCCTCAGACTACATTGATTAATCCTTTGAGGGGTTACTCCTAAAATGACAACTATCCATAGAGTTGTGTGCCTAGCCTTCAAAAATGTGCAATTGAGATGTCCTCTTTCCCATATGATCTATTCTTTGGTATCCCGAGGGGATTTGGTTTTGACCGGATCCTGTCCTAATTTGTAAAAATTCAGGTGTCAACCCGGAATATTAATGCACACAAAAGACAAAGGTCAGAAGCCATATGGTTAGACCATAAATCAACTTGGTTGAACATCTAAATATCCAAGTTCTCCTAAATCTATTTCATTGTCCCCAGTATTTAGGTGGACATATTATTTCAGTCTACAAGACACGAAATGTTGGTGGTGTAATCTTCAGTACTTTAGTGATAATTGACAACCCTACTATTACAAATTTGGTGAATATAGTGGCATTTACGGCCATGTCTCTCACCATCAAGAGGTGAATTTTTAGGATTTATCCCACCACCCCCTTGTCAAAAAAGGATTCAACTAACATAATTAATTGTGGCCCACAGCAGGTGTCCAATTTTTACTAATTGGCACAATGTAACCAAAATTCTAATTAGATTAGGAATGGTTTTGCTGTTCAAATAACATTATGCAGTCACCACATCATGAGTGGTATTTTAGGGGATGGTCTTCACATGGTAACCTAAGGTGCAAGGCAAGCTTATGTATATGATAGTAACTGAAATCTGCTGTATTGAGAGGGTGGGCTTCGTGGTTTTCTCGCAAGACTTGCGTCTCTCTGGAGTTGCACTTACAAATTAGTAAGTCACATCCTACTAAATCTGGTTACCGGGTAAGCAAACCTAAGTGATCCGACTCTTTTTCTATTGCAGGTAAATCCACTCGAAAGAGAAACCCCTTCAAGGTCGGAGTGTGGCAAGGGAGTTTGTCAATCAAGGGACTTTGGTCCGTTCACAAAACTCTTCACACGCAAGTGAAGGAACTCTCAAACCTTCCAAAATTAAGTGTGACCCCTTCTACTACAAGAACTACTATAAATATATATATATTAAAAACTATATTATTAATCTTCCATGTCTACTGACATAAACGACAGGAATGTTCTCTGTTACAAGGAACTTTTTGGACAGACTTGGATGAGCTGGATGAACAGAAAGTGACGTCGTGACTTGTGGCACTGTCAGACTCTGTGCCAGAGTGGGTGCTAACATCGTACTTTTCCGTGGAGCCCCTTTTCTCTTCGTGAGACGCTGCTTCTCGTCCACACAGCAGCACTGACGGCAGGGAGATATACAAGAACATAATGAATTCTAAGTAAAGGGTATTTTTTATGGACCCTCCAGACATAGACGAACGTCGAGTTTCACACGTGCCTTGGATATGTTGATCTGGAGAGAGTCTGTCTAGACAAGTCAGTAATTATCACATTTGTCCTCATCGGCAACCCTTTTTTGTTTTTATTTGTTAATTCTATTTTTTGCAGAGAGAGGGGGGGGAAAAAAACGAAGGTTGTTATTTTTTCTCACTTGCACACACAAAAAGGGAAAGTAAAAAAAAAAGTTTTTTTTTGCTCCACCGGGTGTAATAAAAACGCTTAGCTTCGTCTGCATGCCTGGAATGGAGTGGGGCCTCTTACTATTGCATCTTGTAGCGAATGCTCAGATAATTGTAAACAGTTACCATTCCAGTTTTATTTAATATTGTACTTTTTTTTGACTTTTTTTATTTAATTTTTTTTTAGTTTGATTATTTGTTTGGTTTGTGCATATTTTTTGGTCGCAATAGCTCTCTCTGGTTGTTTTGCCACTTTATGCTGATATACAAATTACCACTTGTCACTGGATTGTGTACAATAAAAAAGAATATTCGAAGAGTTCGTGCATGATGCGGTTAATTAGTCGCTTTGGGCTGAGTCGCACGTATTAGACAAACATTTATTAGTAAAATTATCATGATTGTCATATTATAAGATTACAAATTTGGGGACATGTCTGTCCCCGTTCCTGTTTCAATTTCTTTTAACATTCTCAAAGAAGCAAAACAACTTTGTGGCGAACCTAATTACTACTATTACACTTTTGGTTGAAAATTTTGAAGTTTTTTTCATCTAAACATTATATGAGAGGGGTTGCTTAGCAGGGAGAGGAAGGGTCTTATACAATGTGAAGGGGCACTGTTTTGGTTGGGTTGTGTCAAAGTGGAGTTCGTATTGTTCACTACTGGGAGATACATTTTTTATATTACATATTATACTGATATGGTAAAATTACAAATTTGACAAACAGTTTTTAGTTACCATTTATTGGTAAATGTGTTTTCACCAGAAATTAACCTGAATCGAATACTGTTGCCCATGACTCACAACTCTGGGGGTCTTCTATTATTTCTTATAGAAATCCTTTACATACCAGGGGGGGGGGTCATAGAAAAAAAATGAATTTACATTTAAGATTTATTAAAATTGACTTTTCCCATGACCAACTATCTGGAGCCAGTCCTTGCCTTATAAAGGGAACATGTCACTCAATTTTATATCGCCACCATAACACCAAGTCATTTCCAAGGCTCTTTCAATTTGGTGAATTAATTGTTTAAATCCATGCACAGCACCCATTCATATATTAGGACCAATAGAAACTTTCTCAGGGGGTGTGGTCTTGCTGTATTAAAAGTGAATGTTCCCGCCCCCTTTGGCTTGGAGCACTGATTACCTATAATCTTCCAGAGGCCATAACTATAACGGGTGGACAGATTTGTTACAGAAGAACAAACGCAAATTGATCAGGGGCTTTCACTCGAGGTTTGTCATTCAGATTTGTACTCTTTAAAGAGCACAAAAAGTCCTTTTTTCACACTTTCAGATAAGGAAATGTACACGTGCTTTGTACAACTATTAGTGTCCACTTAGGTCCAGCCTTGTCCTAATGAAGAATAGTTTGAATAGCTGCGCCCTGCAGACAGGGATATAGATAAACAGATCAGTGTACAATCCACAAGCCTCTTTTCAAGGAGGACATTCTGACCCGGGCCTGACACGAGGAAGCCACAGCTTTTACTTTATAGATTATATCGGATGGCAAAAAAAAGTGTGAAAATCAAATCAAATAAACACTGACAAAAGGTCCCTCCTGACACAGTTATAGGTGGAGCGCAGGGAAACCAGACTGTAAGCTCCAAGCCCAGGGCTGCAGATAGCGAGATCTGTTTGATTGGGCCTGCTTTTGTAGCAGCTCCTCATGTCAGACATGTTTTTCACCCACAAAGAGGCTTTGAAATAAATGAGTCCACAGCACTTTTGACCCGACAGGAGCAGTAAATTATGTAGAGTGCTCCAAGCTTGATCCCAGTTCCTTCAGTCTGGAACTACAACTCTTGCTATGTAATAGCAGACAGGACATACAGAGCTGAATGCTACAGCAATCTCAACATGTTGGGACTAGTAGTCCAGTTTCCTAAACAGAAGCAGAAACATCTCAGGATTTTGGGATTATAGATCTTATTCTCATCTAGAAGGTGACAGCACGTCTGGGGATGTTGGGACTAAAGTTTATGCTCTACTGAACGGTGATAGGACATCTGAACTGATGGAACTGTCGGCTTAAAAAATTTGGGGACTTGAGATCATAACTCATCTAACAGGTGAAAGGGACATATGGAGATGTGGTACAATTAGTCCATGTTCCTCAAGAGTGGCAGAATGTCTCGGAGTGTTGGGACCACCATTTTGTATAGATCATGCTCACCAAGAAGGTGACATGGCATTTAAGGATGTTGGGTCTAAACCGTTAAAAGCTACTGGTTGTAAGCGCATCTTGGGACTAGTAGTTCAAGCCCCCATGAAAGCTTCTTGACGTCTAAACATACCGGACCAGTAGATCCTCTAAAGGCCACCATAGAAGTTGATTCTCATCTAGAAGTTTAAAAGCCTCTGGAAAGTTGGAGTCAGTAGTTTTATACTCCTGAAAGGTGACAGGAACATCTGAGGATGTTGGGGTTTGTAGATCAGGATCCCCCAAACTACTTGAAGTAGTAGTAGTTCAAGACTCATTGTAATACTACAGCATCAAGGACATGTAAGCTCCAGGATCTTGACCATTGAAGGAATTTTTTTCTCGTTCTATTTCTATTAATTATAACAACATATTCAGTGTACTTCTATTTGTGCCAAAAATAATAACTTTTTGTACACTACGTGCAACTTTGATGGATGTTACTTTCACAGCTGTTTTTCATGAATCTTCATACTTTGTGCACGCACCCAACAAATGCAGATGCAGTGCATATACCCTAGAAGTAAGTGTACAGAGTATAGAAGCAACATAGTGTCAATATGTAGCACATCAAACTTTAACACTGACGTTCGGATCATCAAATCGAAGGCTCAGATATGCCTGCCATAGAGACCATAAAAATAGTTTTATTCTCTTCTTTGCCCTAAGTGTGTGCCTGTGTTGGACTGGAGAGCTTTAGGTCCACCTAAAATATATTTTTATCAGATCCAACCCCCAGAAACGACAAAAATTGACCCAGACCCCTAGTTTTTTTTTTGAACCCTCTGGCCCAGTTTTGGTTTAGAGTCTGGGCCCACCGAGAAGCGGATGATTCTCGGTGGGCCAGTCCAACCCAACACTGCTTACACTATCTTCCTTTCGTACATGTTTGTGTCACAATCCACGTTTCAGATTCGCCATATTGATGGGAATATTATTCCACCAGTACATTGAGGGTACTAGAAGTTAGACCTCCCAACATTTTAGAACTTATCCCATAATAAAAGATGTTGCAAAAGTTGGTAAAGGAGGGAAAGTGAATAGTGGCACATACATTCCTTCTATGGGCTGCCAGACGTGATCTCAAGTAATCCCATACAAGTCAATGAAGCGCTAATAAAAAGTTAGCACCATTTATCTTTTAGTCTCCTGTTTTCTAGATTGGGGTTTCTAGATTGTGATTGGACTCCTGAAGATCTAAATATATATGGTATTTGTTCGAATATAATTTGTTTTAATGATGCACATACACAACTGGGACTATGACTTGAAGGCCCCAGAGCAAAATCATAACCAGGTCCCCAACTGTATATCATACATAAGTAATATAACTGGTCTATCATAGGGGGTAGAGACACCCAAGGGAAATTACTCCCTCATTTACTACTCTGTTTGGGTCTACACAGGGATCTGGTCTTTGCAACATGGAGCGGATGGGGTGTCATTGTGACCACGACCATGACCATAAGTACAAAGAGGTTCATGGTCACCACATCCCTATGCCCTTCCATTACCGCAGAAGTTGAGTCAAAGACTTCTAGACTTATATTGTGTTCTTTAGTACCAAGATACAGGTCTAATGGAGCGGGTGGTGTCATATTGTCCTGTCCTTCACCCGCCCCACAGCTTGTCTGATCTGAGTAGTGTTGATTTGTCCACCAGAATATATGTCAATAATTAAAAAGAAAACAGGGTCACCTAATGTCTAATGCCAACCGCTCTCACCGTGTCAGCTCAGCAAACAACTTTTTTCCGGATGAAGAGGCCTCTTTATCTCCCCCATAAATAAAGGAGAGTCTCCCATTCAGGTCCCGGCAGCAATTCATCAGCATTGTCACCAGACAATCCTTATCTGCAGGATTAGATTTATTACACGTTCATGGGGCCTGGACTCTGCAAAGCCTGATGTAGCAATGAGAAATAATGGACCCTCCAATATACATCTCAGTATCATGTCAGGGTGGGGGTCTTCTGAGCTCAGGCTAATGGAGTCTAATCACCACTCATCAGGACAGAGGGTCCAAAGGACAATCAGCAAATAATTAACACTAAATTGTGGATCAATAGAAATTATCATCCAAGTCCCCGGAGAGAAGACGTGTATCTGCCCTAATGTCATTGTGTATATCTGTGTGTATAGACGAGGCGAAGGTGTCGTATCATAAAGAACGTTATCTACCTATTAATCTATATTTACTTCTATCTATCTATCTATCTATCTATCTATCTATCCTATGAGTTTCCGCTCAAAAAAGCCTTTTCAAGCCCTTGAAAGAGCCTTGAAAAAGCTCTTTTGAGCCGAAAGTCGCTGTTGTTACTCACTAGGAATAAAAAACGGTTTACTACTTTTCTACAATTTGGAGTGCTGCACATTTTTTGAAAATTTACATGGGAGGACCCGAAGCTCAGTCCTAGGAAGCCTGCACTGTAGCATATAAAATATGAGGTTCCAGCGGGTGTTCGGGTGATGTAGTCTGAGCCTCCCAGGTAATTTGCATAACTTGTATAACTCTATGGGGGACATTGATCATAGTTTTTAGAACTGTTTTTGCCATTGTTTTGGCGCAATTTATTGGCGCAGTTTAGTAAATTGTCTCTAATTTGCAACTTTTTTGGGAATAATGCAAAGTCTGGCACTTAGTGGTGTTGAGTCCTGCGCTTATCTGTATCAGTGAGAGGCTGATACAGATGTTTGCTCGGATCTTACATAATTTGCAGCAATTAAGTCGAAAAAAAGGTGCAAAAATGCACCTACTCTGAGCAGCTGCACTTGAAAAAAACTTCAGTTTTTTCATTACTGAAAACAAAGGTTTTCTCTTCTCAAATGAAAATTATCTCTATGCACATGGAAAATACTTCAAGTAATAACTTAATCATTTGTATGGATTCATCTCTGGGAGTGATATTGTCTTATTGTACAGATCTGAGAATATATCAGTCTCCATTTACTGTACTTATAATAAAAAAGGAAAGACTCATTGAGCAAGATTTTTTTAAATATTTTTTTACATCTCTGTAACTTTTAGTCTCTGCATTTGCATCACAATGTGATCGGACATCCTGTACAAGCTGAGACTTTATTGCAGAGATGTGCCCCTGGACGTTCTGTCAACCTTTTTTCAGTCTCGTTTCCGTTATAAGTCACAAATATATTTTACGTGTAGGATGTAAAATTAGAGACACATTGGCGTAAAAATAGGCGCAAATGAATTGGACATGAGACAATTCAAAACGCATTTACTAAGGCAGAACTGGATCCGTCATACCAATCACAAACCAAAAAGAACACCCGGGCGCAAAAATAGGCGAACATGGACCCCACGTGATTATGTCCCCTTATATTTCCACAATCGGAAATATTTGGATAAAACTGATGGTAGATTTCTTTTAACTTCTTTGGAACTTCGGGAGACTCTCCGATCCCCCCTTCTTGGTTATTCCCAGAACTCCTATAAAAGTGACTGGAGAGAGTGACACCTCTCACCCTTGTCATCGTGGAGAAACCCTAAACCTCTAAATGGGATCCCTTAAAAAATTGTTGAACTTTTAGAAACCTGTTTAAACGTGGATTTTATTATATTTATGTATCAGAATAAATACATTTTGTATCGAAAATTTGAGTAGATAATTGGATTCCTACTAACATCTTAATAACATCTTTGTCTCACCCACTGTAACCCATTATAATAAAAGATGCAGAAAAAGCCGGCGTGCACTTAGTGAAGAAGAGAACCCCTGTGTACCTCTCCTTACCCACCGCTGACCTGTAAAAACCCTCCTCTGTTTGTTTTTTATAGTCCTGGGAGGTTCGCATTAGAAATTTATGAAGTGCTACCCTCTACACATTTTGTCCATAAAACGTCAGTAAAAGGCAAAATAAGTGATAGTTAATCTAGACAGTGGGCACTCACACAATAATGAACGCTCCATAATAGAATTTGGGGGAGTTGGGGGCCCTTCAGGCAGAGGACAAGCCTGCGCAGCACTATCATCACCTCCACATGACAGGTCATGGAATAAAGGAACAGCAAAACCCAAAGTGTCAATGTGAAGGATTATCAGACGTTTATATGATTGAGGGGGGGGGGGCACCCTTGCGCCCCTTTAGGCTACAAACTGATTTCTTTGGTCTGTGGGGGAGGGGTACAATTGTTCGCATAGATTAGAGAACATGACAAACAATGTACATCAGTGTATTACAGAGCAGGAGAGCTGCTACATTGTACATAGTGTCCTGTCTGCAGGCAGCATTTATAGAGCGGGAGGATCTGGTAGATTGTACATAGTGTTCCTATCTCAGGCAGCATGTTATAGAGCGGAGGGGCTGAGCTGAGATTGTAACTAGTGTCCTATCTGCAGGCCAGCATGTTAAGATCGAAGGAGTGAGGCTGAGCAGATTGTAACTAGTGTCCTATCTGCAGGCAGCATGTTATTCAGAGCAGGAGAGCTGGCAGATTGTAAATAGTGTCCTATGCTGCAGGCAGCATGTTATAGGAAGGAGGGCTGAGAGATTTGTATAAGTGTCCTATCTTGGCAGCTCATGTTATAGAGAAGGGGGGCTGACTGATGTATCATAGTGCTCCTATTTCAGGAAGATGTTATAGAGCAGCGATGAGCTGAGGGCAGATTGTACATAGTGTCCTAGCTGCAGGCAGCATGTTATAGAGAAGGAGGGGCTGAGCAGATTGTATATAGTGTCCTATCTGCAGGCAGCATGTTATAGAGAAGGAGGGGCTGAGCAGATTGTAGATAGTATCCTATTTTCAGACAGAATGTTATAGAGCAGGAGGAGCTGAGCAGATTGTACATAGTGTCCTTTCTGCAGGCAGCATATTATAGAGCAGAAGGGGCTTAGCAGATTGTATAAAGTGTCCTGCAGGCAGAATGTTATAAAGTAGGAGGAGCTTGATATATAATTTGGTGGCACAACATTCAATATAACTTAAAAAAAAAATTCCTTGGAGTGGTTGGTAGTGATAGGAATTATGGCTTTTCTTAGTGAGCTGGCTCATTACGCTCCACTCACTAAGAAGAGCCGGCTCTTCTGGCTCCTGAACGGCTCCCTTACTACATGTATAATAGGGAGAAGCAGGCCACTCTGTCATTCCACACCATTTCACTTTTAACCCAATTGTATCAGGTTAAAGGGGGCATGGTTAGGTGATTAGGGGCGGGATTAAGTGAGCCATAGGCTCGCGAATGACACATCACTAGTGGTTAGGACCACCCACTGGACTCTCAACAGGAATATACATGAATAAGTTATACCTTATTCTTTTCCACAAAATTGTATCAGGTTAGTCAGCTCCTCCTTCACCTCCTCCAAAGCAACTCACTTCGCCAGTTCAGATCTGGTCTAAAATTGGAATTGGTTGAGTTTGCCCCCATATTCACTAAGTGGCCGGAGTGTATATGGGCACCGGACTGCTGGTAGAAGGAGTCTTAATTAGAGATGAGCGAGTATACTCGTCCGAGCTTGATGCTCGTTCGAGTATTAAGGTACTCGAAACGGCTCGTTGCTCGGACGAGTATTTCCCCTGCTCGAGATCGAGCATTTCATTAAAAAAACACAGTGAAGAACAATGAAGAATAGAATAAAAACAGTGAACACAGGATCATTTAAGTGAAAAACACAGTGAAGAACACAGTGAAGAATAGATTACAGATGTTCTGCACATCTGCTTACTTGTCGGAAGATACACGCGGAACGGCAGCAGGGAGACATCGCGCACCAGGGAGACATCAGGCGCAGCAGAGACACATCGGGCGCAGCAGAGACACATCGGGCGCAGCAGAGACACATCGGGCGCAGCAGAGACACATCGGGCGCAGCAGGGAGACATCGGGCGCAGCAGGAAGACATCGCGCGCAGCAGGGAGACATCGGGCAGCAGGGAGACATCGGGCAGCAGGGAGACATCGGGCAGCAGGGAGACATCGCGCGCAGCAGGGAGACATCGCGCGCAGCAGGAAGACATCGCGCGCAGCAGGAAGACATCGGGCAGCACGGAGACATCGGGCAGCAGGGAGACATCGGGCAGCACGGAGACATCGGGGAGACTTCAGTGGAAGAAGAGGAGCGGATCCCGGGACAGCGTATCTCCCGACAAGTAAGCAGATGTGCCGAACATCTGTAATCTATTCTTCACTGTGTTTTTCACTTAAATGATCCTGTGTTCACTGTTTTTATTCTATTCTTCACTGTTCTTCACATCTGATAACTTGTCAGGAGATAATATACGCGCGGAACAGTGAAGAATAGATTGCAGATGTTTGCATACATCTGATCACTTATCAGAAGACATTCTTTTTCAATTAAATAACACATTTTATTCCCGAACCATGGTCCCTTTGAAAAATGCTCGAGTCTCCCATTGACTTCAATGGGGCTCGTTATTCGAGACGAGCACTCGAGCATCTGGAAAAGTTCGTCTCGAATAACGAGTACCCGAGCATTTTAGTGCTCGCTCATCTCTAGTCTTAATGCTTCTCCCCCACCGTGTTCTTCAGAGATTCCTAGACAAGGACACGTAGACCATATGACTTCTCATCCTTGGTCCTTGATGCTCGGATGTATCTTCTGGTGTTGTGTAGCTCTTATTCCAGCTTTGCATTACGGCCTCTAATGCTATACGAGTATTAATAATACACAGCGAGGCTCGGTGAGATTTTGTTGGCTCCCCCCTTGTATAAGCGGAGCTGTTAATATACCTTGGAGACAGGTTAAATGTTTCTGTGGTCCACTCCAGGAGAAGTTAAATAAGCTGCAGCCGTATCTGTTACTGCCTTTGTCTCTGCTTCAGTAAACGTTGACCAGTGCGGTTACATTTTATGGAGATTTCACGAGTGTTTTACAGCTGTGGAGCTATGTGTTTGTTTAGACTTTAGTTACAATAGGTTTATTATTGTATAAAAATAACTTCATTCAGCAAATACGCCCGGAATTGTTTCAATGTATCGGCGCGTTCTCCGAGGGAGATGACCGACAGAATCATTTGAAGAAGAAAGACAAGACAAAGAGGCTCCTACAACAATATGAGGTCTCTGGGTCAGATCTATTTAAGTGTTTGTGCCACTTTTCTGTCTGACTTTTCACTAGAAAGAAGGTGCAAACTGCTTGCACATGTATTTGTGGGTGCTCATATTGGCGCTATAGCAAACCTGGGATCTGAGAAAAGACCCCAGGGTTGTCAACACTAAATGCCTGTCAGGTCTTGTCTGTGACAGGATCAAACTGGCAAAAATGGCAAAATACATCTACTCCATTGAGCGGTAGAGGGTTGACGCCATAAAAATGGCCAAGAATGAAAAAAAAAGAAGTGCAGACACCATTGGGTATTGGCCCTGGAGAGATGGTTGTTTATAGCAACAGGGCTGTGCAAAATTCAATTATTTTGCAGGTTTTTTCGAACTGGCGGTGTGTCCTCACACTGCTGTGCTCTTAGCTCTCTGCAATGTACTGTTCTACAGCCCCTCCCCTTTGTTTTGATAGGCTGCTTCACTATTTGCTAAAATCAGCTGGATATGTGTGCACAGTCCATCTATGGGACAACCAGGAATAGCCACCAATCAGTAGTGAAAGGAGCAGCATCATGTTACGAAGGATGTTGGTAGCACAAATTTTTGGAGAGAGTACAAAGGGTTAGATGATCCCTCCCGATCATGTGATTGGGGGTCATTTTGATCTAGCAGAAGACCCCCTTTAATCCACAAGATCATGGTGGGGCTAATTTATTTACCTGGTCCATTCGCGTTCCCGTGGCGCGTTGTCCCACGTGGATTTGGGTCTGCCAGGATTCACTAAGGTCGTGCGCCCGATATCCAGCAGGTGTCACTGGTGCGCCGAGGTCCGCCGGAGTTCACCATCTTCTTCCCGGTGCATGTAAGTGCGTGTCAAGCGACACAATTTTGTAAAAAATTCTGCGTTTTTTCCGAATCCGTCGGGTTTTCCGACAGGCACGCCCCCCAATTTCCGCCACATGCAAGCCGGCGCCGATGCGTCACAATCCGATCGCGTGCGCCAAAAACCCAGGGCAATTCGGCGCAAAGCTTCGCAAGTCAGAAACATTCGGGAAAACCTGATGGAATTGCAGCACACGGACCCTTAGTATATGTGCCCCTTTGACTCAATGTAGACATTACCCCTGTAAGATTTACACCCAGAAATTGCATCATCACCCCCCACCTTACCACGGTGACCACAAACATCCAGATAGAAAAATATCTTCACGTCTTGGGCAATCAGCGTCTTAAAAGAAAAATTGGCAAGTGGATAGAAGATGAGATCTGGAGGTTTATCAGCGGGAGCAGAACATCTATTTATGGGCCGGCTGGATGTTGTTTGATGTAACTCACAAGATATTTATTGTTGAGGATTTATTTAGGTCATGGAAGGCAAACGCACCGAAGCCTAACGCATCCACCATGGCGGCGGCTGACGGCTTACTATCCCCCTGCTGGTTGAAGTCCACAAATAAAGCTCAGCATTACTGGTCTGGAATTCCAGGTCCAAGACTGTACAGCTCAGCGCTGCGAGAGGGGGGAGGGAGTGGGTACAAGAAATGAGAACTCTTCAACTTCTATCATATAAATGTCTCAATCAAGAAGGGAATGTAGAGAAAAAAAAAAGTTTTACTGCTGCAGAATAAACCGGATTACGTTTATCTAATATATTTCTCTTCTTCCTGCTGGGAGCATTTATCTGATTTACACTCAGGACTTGGTTACTATGATGTGATGGGAAAAACACAAAGATCTCAGGCAGGATTTATAGAGGAGAGAAGTTTTCTACATTCATCAGGTGATAGTATGAGTAATGCTCTGACTGGCCATGTTGGACGCTTAGATACAAATTAACGCAAGTGTATTAAGTGTGTGACATTGCAGAAGCGCATTGCAGTTGCCTGACCGGATTTAGGGTAACTTATTTTTTTGTTCTTTAAAGGGGTTGGCCACTCTGTTACATAAATTGCCCATGCGCCTTTACTGCCTTGTTGATAATCCCTGAATGTTCATCAAGTGATTCAGCAATCCTGCTACTTTCTTCTGTTGTCTGAAAACTCTCCATGGATCTTTGTTAACATGTCTGAGCTCTGATGAATAGAAGGATCTGTAGCAGCAGAGATTATGAGGGCCATGTATCTTATTTTTCCATTCCCAGAGATGTTTTTGTGCCTATTGGGAGTCTATTGGTTGCACCTCATTTGTCTTTACAGTTTTGGCACTTTGTCAAATGCTGAATTTTTGGAGAATTATTAGGCGCAACTCTAGCTATAGCTTTTCCTATGCATGGTCGGAACTGGAGTGTCTTTTCGCAATTATTTGGACCCTTTTAGGCGCAAATCAATGTAAATTACGGTGCAAACATCTGGAAGCAGGAGAAATACAAAGACAAGTTAGGCGCAAACCAGGAAACTGCTATAAGTGAACTTCGGCGAACTGCTGGATAAAGGCACAAAAAATTGTGCAAATACCCCAATTCGCTCAAAAAGTCACTAAAATACAACCAGAAAAAGCGCATAAGACTAAAATAAATCATCCTGCTCCCTCCCCGTTCCATCTTCCTGTCTGTCAGTGAGCAAAAACATGGCGTGGCAGATGTCATAAGTACAGCTTAGAGAGGAAGCTGTGTATATATGCAGGGGGCAGCATCAGAGAACAGGGAAAGGCTGAAGCTCTCACAGGAGACAAAGTACAGGTACCTATACATGTCTACTGGAAGAGACTTATTGAAAAGTGGCCAACCCTTTTAACACAACACTCAGGCCCCATTCACACATTGGGGCAGATTTACTTACCCGGCCCATTCGCGATCCAGCGGCGCGTTCTCTGAACAGGATTCGGGTCCGGACGGGATTTATGAAGGTAGTTCCTCCGCCGTCCACCAGGTGGCGCTGCTGCGCTAAAAATCATCTGAACGCGCCGGAATACACCGAGCTGAACCAGCTGAAGGTAAGCGCTTCCCAAGCAACACATTTTCGTTTTTTAAATGCGGCGGTTTTTCCGAATATGTCGGGTTTTCGTTCGGCCACGCCCCCCGATTTCCGTTGCGTGCATGCCAGCGCCGATGCGCCACAATCCGATAGCGTGCGCCAAAATCCCGGGGCAATTCAGGGGAAATCGGCGCAAATCGGAAATATTCAGGTAACACGTCGGGAAAACACGAATCGGGCCCTTAGTAAATGACCCCCACTGACCCACATTTACTAAGTACAGTGCGATGTGTAGTATGTGCAGTTGCCTGTGTAGAGTGCAGGGGGCGCCATATCCATGATTTGTGGCTCATTTTCTACATGAATCTGGCGCTCCCTGCACTGCCCCGACAGAGTGCACCACTTTTTTTATGGACTATCTTTAACATGGGCCGTACAATTCTGCCAAACTTTGCATGTTAAATCTGGCACAGGGTCCGGATGCTTCTTAAATACCTGTGCAAGCCGTTTGCAATAGAAAGAACGTGCAAAGTCCAACAGAAAACTGTCACATGGAGCTTAGTAAATGTGCCCCAATGTGCTTGAAATGCAATTTGTATAAACCTAAACACTCGTGTTCAGGAATAGAGACACATGTTCCTGTCACACATTTATTATTTTTCTCTTAGAATTGAAAAATAATCTGCAAATATTAATATCATGAACCATTCATGCGATTGTCTTTATATAGAAAAAACTTTTTCTTAACTTTTCCAACAAACTGTTACTGATCTTTTTGAACTTTTGCTGAACACTTGATGTCAGCCAAAGAAATTCCATGGTTACAGCACAGCACGGGGGGAGGTGGGATCTCTATATATTCAGTCAGCACATCTGATTTTGGAAATATTGGGGGAAATAAACCAAACCTGACACACAATAAACAGTTTACAGACAGACTAAGGACTCATTCATATGGACGTCCCACATAGACGGCAATAGGCGCACGGAGCGATATGGTGCTGCATGCGTACGGCACTGTGCCACTCTGTACACGGGGAAAATATAGGACATGTTCTATCTTTCGCCGTGTGCATGGCTGTGCACCATGCATCTCTATGGAGAGGGGAGGGGTCAACCCTTCTCCTCTCAATGGTGCCAGACACGTGCCCGCCCAGCTACGGCCAGGCTGGCGCACGTTCGTGTGAATGTAGACTAATGCTGGCTTTTAATTCTTACGTATAGTGTAACTTTACATCTCCTATTAGTTGGTTTGATCTAGGCAAAAAAATTGTGCCAAAATGTGGGGCATTGTAGTGTTAAGCCACACCTACTACCTATTGAAGTCACACCCATTTTCTGCAAGTCATGCCCCTTTTCGTACTTATAGTAAAAGTGCCTTAAAAGTGTCTAAAATCCATTTAAAAATGGCAAAATTCATATTGAACAATTGTTCTGCCAAAATGACACCAGAATTATGGCATAATATACTAAGCTTAGGTTTAATTAGCAAGATAAACAGGTTCAAGAAAAGAAACCCCAACAATGGACCCTAGAGCCATGGACATCACATACGGCACAGCAAGAAAGCTAGATAGTGCTGTCAATGTACACTGTATGGCGGTAATATTTATCACTCATTTGGTGATATTACCATAAGTACTCAAGTATAAGCCGAGCACCTAATTTTACCCTAAAATATTGAATATGAGTCTAGGGTGAGAAATTGTTCACAGACTCCCCCAGTAATGAAATGACCCATGCAGCCTCCCCCAGTAATGAATTGCCCCATGCAGCCTCTCACAGTAATGTATTTCCCCATGCAGTCTCCCCAGTAATGACATGCCCCATGCAGCCTCCCACAGTAATGTTCTGCCCCATGCAGCCTCCCCCAGTAATGTATTGCCCCATGCAGCCTCCCACAGTAACGTATTGTCCCATGCAGACTCCCCCAGTGATGAAATGCTGCATGCAGTCTCCCCCAGTAATGTATTGCCCCATGCCGCCTCTCCCAATAATTAAACGCCCCATGAAGCCTCCCCCAGTAATGATATGTCCCATGCAGCCTCCACAGGTAATGGTATGTCACATGTAGCCTCCCCCAGTAATGATAAGCCCCATGCAGCCTCCCCCAGTAATGATAAGCCCCATGCAGCCTCCCCCAGTAATGAAATGCCCCATGCAGTCTCCCCCAGTAATGAAATGCCCCATGCAGTCTCCCCCAGTAATGAAATGCCCCATGCAGCTGCAGGCAGCATGTTATAGAGCAGGAGGAGCTGAGGAGATTGTAACTAGTGTCCTATCTGCAGGCAGCATGTTATAGAGAAGGAGGGGCTGAGCAGATTGTAACTAGTGTCCTATCTGCAGGCAGCATGTTACAGAGCAGGAGGAGCTGGGCAGATTGTACATAGTGTCCTAGCTGCAGGCCAGCATGTTATAGAGGAGGGAGCTGAGCATATTGTACCTATGTGTCCTATCTGCAGGCCTCACATGTTATAGAGAAGGAGGGGCTGAGCGATGTGTATAGTTCCTATTTTCAGACAGAATGTTATAGAGCAGGAGGAGCTAGCAGATTGTACATAGTGTCCTTTCTGCAGTGCATATGATAGAGAAGGGGCTTTAGCAGATTGTATAACAAGTGTCCTATCTGCGAGGAGAGCAGAATGTTTATAAATTAGGAGGGAGCTTTGAGATATACTTGGTGGCACAACATCAATATAACTTAAAAAAAATTCCTTGGAGTGGTTGGTAGTGATAGAATTATGGCTTTTCTTAGTAGCTGGCTCATTACGCTCCACTCACGAAGAGACCGGCTCTTCGGGCTCCTGAACGGCTCCCTTACTACAAGTATAATCGGAGCAGCGCCACTCTGTCATTCCACACCATTTTCACTTTAACCCAATGTATCAGTTTAAAGGGGCATGGTTAGGCTATTAGGGGCGGGATTAAGTGAGCCATAGGCTCACTGAGGGGAGCTGGCTCCCATCGTTCACGAATGACACATCACTAGTGGTTAGGACCACCCACTGGAATCTCAGCAGGAATATACATGAATAAGTTATACCTTATTCTTTTCCACAAATGTTGTATCAGGTTAGTCAGCTCCTCCTTCACCTCACCTCCTCCAAGCAACTCACTTCGCCAGTTCAGATCTGGTCAAGATTGGAATTGGTTGAGTGTTGCCCCCCATCTTCCACTAAGTGGCCGGAGTGTATATGGGCACCGGACCGCTGATAGAAGGAGTCTTAATGTTTCTCCCCCACCGTGTTCTTCAGAGATTCCTAGACAAGGACACGTAGACCATATGACTTCTCATCCTTGGTTCTTGATGCTCGGATGTATCTTCTGGTGTTGTGTAGCTCTCTCCAGCTTTGTATTACGGCCTCCATTACTATACGAGTATTAATAATACACAGCGAGGCTCGGTGAGATTTTGTTGGCTCCCCCCTTGTATAAGCGGAGCTGTTAATATACCTTGGAGACAGGTTAAATGTTTCTGTGGTCCACTCCAGGAGACGTTAAATAGACTGCACTCGCTTATCTGGTTACTGTCCTTTGTCTCTGCTTCATTAAACGTTTGACCAGTGTGGTTACTTTTATGTGAATTTCACGAGTGTTTTACGGACTGTGGAGCTATGTGTTTTGTTTAACTTAGTTACAATAGGTTTATTATTGTATAAAAATAACTTCATTCAGCAAATAACGCCCGAATTTTTCAATGTATCGGCCGCGTTCTCCGAGGGGATGACCGACAGAATCAATTGAAGAAAAGACAAGAGACAAAAGGTTCCACAAGGTGATGAACAATGGTCTTTGGGTCAGATCTATTAAAGGGTTTGTGCCATCTTTTCTGTCTACTTTGCCTAAAAGAAGGTGCAACTGCTTGCACATAGTTTGCGGTGCTCAGATCGCGCTATGGCAAACCTGCTGCATGGGCAATATCTTACTGGGGAGGCTGCTGGGGCATTTCATTCTGGGGAGGCTGCCTGAGAAAAAATATATCATTACTGGGGAGGCTGCATGGGGCATTTTCATTACTGGGGAGGCTCCTGAGTATTATCATTACTGGGAACTGGCAATGGGGCATTTCATTACTGTGGGGAAGCCCCCCCCGTGGGGGGGCGCCAAAGAATGGGCAAGCATACTGGGGAGGCTGCATGGGGCATATGATTCTCCGGAGGCTGGCCAGGGCCATTTATTACTGGGTGCGGCTGCATAGTTGCGTTTGATTTTGGAGAGTGCATGGGGCATGTCATTACTGGGGGAACCATGGCTGCATGGTGCATGTCATTACTGGGGGGGCTGCAATGGGGCAAAAACTTACTGGGGGAGGCTGCATGGGCAAACAATTACTGGGGAGGCTGCATGGGTCGTTTGATTATTGGGAGAGGCTGCCAATTGGGCATTTCATTACTGTGGGAGGCGCATGGGGCATTTCATTACTGGGGGAAGTCCGGTGAACAATTTCTCATGTTAGACTCAATATTTAAGGGTAAAATTTAGGTGCTCGGTCTTATACTGTCACCAAAATGATGATAATATTACCGCCATACAGTGTACATTGACAGACCTTATCTAGCGTTCTTGCTGGCCGTATGTGATGTCCATGGCTCTATGGTCCATTGTTTGGGGTTTCTTCTTGACACCTGTTTAATCTTGCTAAGTAAACTAAGCTAGTATATTATGCCATAATTCTGCTGGTGTCTTTTGGCATAACACTTGGTTCATATGATTTTGCCTTTTAAAAAAATGGATTTTAGACACTTTTTAAGGCACTTTTACGAGTACTGTTAAGTCGAAAGGGCAGGAACTTGCAGAAATGGTGTGACTTCCAATAGTAGTAGGTGTGGCTTAACACTACAATGCCCACATTTTGGCACAATTTTTTTGTCCTAGATCAAACCAACTAATAGGAGGTGTAAAGTTACACTATACGTAAGAATTAAAGCAGCTTAGCTACATTCACACCGAACGTTGCGCCAGCCTTGCCCTAAGCTGGGCGTGCACACTCTGGCGCCATTTGAGAGGAGAAGGGTTTGACCCTCCCCTCTCATAGAGATGCAATGAGTGCACCGCCATGCACACGGCGAAAGATTAGAACATGTCCTATATTTTCCCCGTTCAGAGTGGCACAGTGCCGTAACGCATGCAGCACCATATCGCTCCTGCGCCTATTGCCGCTATGTGGACGGTCCGAATGATTAGTCCTTAGCCCCGTCCCTGTAAACTGTTTTATTGTGGTGTCAGGTTTGGTTTTTTCCCCCAATATTTTTCCAAAATCAGATGTGGGCTGACGAATTATAGAGATCCCACCTTCCCCCCGGGTGTGCGTAACCATGGCTTTCCTTTGGCTGCATCAAGTGTTCAGCAAAATTTCAAAGATCAGTCACAGTTTGTTGAAAAGTTTAAGGAAAAAGTTTTTTTCTATATAAAGAACAAATCGCATGAATGGTTCATGATATTTATTTGCAGATTATTTTCAATTCTAGGGAAAATAAGAAATGTGTTGACATGACCATTGTCTCGATTACTGAACACAGCTGTTTTAGGTTTATACAAATTGCTTTTCAAGCACCTTGGGGAATTCTAATCCTCCTTGCGCCACTTTTCTGTCGGACTTTGCACTGAAGTGTCCGCACCACATATGTATCACACACAACCCTCTTGTGGTGCCAGCGCCTGTGCCAAATTGGTGGCTTCCACTGTCATCAGCACGCCTGCGGCCAGATTTAAAAATGCAAAGTTGGCGAATTTACGGCCCATGTTAAAGATAGACCATAAAAAAAGTGGTGCAGTCTGTTGGGACAATGCAGGGGATGCCAGATTCATGTAGAACGTGAACCACAAATCATGGATCTGGCGCCCCCTGCACACTACTCAGGTAACTGCACATAGTACACACCGTACTGTACTTAGTAAATGTGGGCCAATGTTGAATGGGGCCGGAGTGTTGTGTTAAAAGGGTTGCCACTTTCAATATCTCTTCCATTCGACATGTATAGGTACCTGTACTTTTGTCTCCTGTGAGAGCTTTCAGCCTTTTCCCCCCCCCCTGGTTTCTCTGATGCGGCCCCCCTGCTATAACCAGCTTCCTCTCTAATCGTACTTATGACATCTGCCCGCCATTTTTTTGCTCACTGACAGACAGGAAGATGGAACGGGGAGGGAGCAGATGATTTATCTATTCGTATTTTTTGTTGTATTTTTAGTGCTTTTGAGCGAAATTGCACAATTTTTGTGCCTTATCCACCCAGTTCGCCGAAGTTCACTTATGCAGTTTCCTTTTCCTGTGTTTGCGCGCCTAAACCTTGTCTTTTTGTATTTCTCGTTCTCCGCTTCCAGATTGTTTTCAAACCGTAATTTTACATTGATTTGCGCCTAAAATGGTCCAAATAATTGCGAAAGACCTCCAGTCCGACCATGCATAGGAAAAAGCTATAGCTCGAGTTGCTGCCTAATAATTCTCCAAAAATTCGCATTTTGACACAGTGCCAAACTGTAAGCCCTGAGGGTGCACCATACTCACAAAGGCACAAAAACATCTCTGGGAATGGAAAAATAGGATACACGGCCCTCATAATCTCTGCTGCTTACAATCCTTCTATTCATCAGGCTCAGACATTTAACAAAGATCCATGGAGAGTTTCAGACAACCAGAAAGTAGCAGGATTGCTGATCAACCTTGATGAAATTCAGGGATTATCCCCAAGCATAAAGGCGCAGGGCAACTTTTTGTAACAGAGTGGCCAACCCCTTTAAGAACAAAAAAATAAGTTACCCTAAATCCGGTCATGCACTGCCAATGCCTTCCTTGCAATGTCACAACAACCTTATACCTTGCCTTGGTAATTTGTATCAAGCGTCAACATGGCCCGTCATACATTACTCATACTACACCTGATGAATGTAAACTTCTCTCCTCTTAATCCTGCCCTGAGATCTTGTGTTTTTCCCATCACATCATAGTAACCAAGTCCTGATGTAAATCAGATAAAAATGCCGCCTGCGAGCAGGAAGACGAGAGATATATTAGATAACGTCATCCGTTTATTCTGAAGCAGCAGTCAAACTTTGTTTTTCTCTACATCCTTCTTGATTGAGACATTTTATATGATAGAGTTGAAGAGTTCTCATTCTTTGTACCCACTACCCCACTCCCTCCCCCCTCTCGGCAGCGCTGAGCTGTACGTCTTGGACTGGAATTCCCAGACCCATTATGCTGAGCTTTTATTTGTGGATTCAACCAGCAGGGATAGTAAGAGCGTCAGCCGCCGCATGGTGATGCGTTAGGCTTCCGGTGCGTTTGCCTTCCATACCTAAAATAAATCCTCACAATAATTATCTTGTGAGTTACATCAAACAACTCCAGCCGCCCATAAATAGATGTTCTGCTCCGCTGCTCAACCTCCAGAATCTCATCTCTATCCCTTGCCAATTTTCTTTTCAAGAGACGCTGATTTGCCCAAGACGCGTGAAGATATTTTTTCTATCTGGATGTTTGTGGTCCCGTGGTAAGGTGGGGGGTGATGATGCAATTTCTTGGTGTAAATCTTACCGGGGTACTGTCTACATTGATCCCCCCCCCCCCAATGGGGCACATTACTAAGGGTCCTTGCGCTGCGATTTCCATCAGTTTTCCCGAATGGTTTCTGACTTGCGTCGCTTTGCGCCGAATTGCCCTGGGTTTTTGGCGCCCGCGATCGTATTGTACCTCGGCGCCGGCTTGCAATGCCGGGCGGAAATGGGGGGCGGCCCCGTCGGAAAAACCGACGGATCGGACAACAAAAGCAGAAATTTTTTAACAAATTGTGTCGGCTGCACGCACTTTACATTCACACCGGGAAACAAGATGGTGAACTCCGGCGGACCTCCTCGGGCGCATTCCAGTGACACCTGCTGGATATCGGGTGTATATTTTGCAATTTTTCCAGTTTGATCCTGTCACGGACAGGACCTTAAGGCATTAGTGTGGACAAACCCGGGTTTATTAGCTCAGATCTTACCTCCCCCAGTAATGACCCTGTAGCCTCCCCCCGTAATGATATTTCCATGCATCCTCCCCCAGTACTGATAATGACCCCTGTAGGCCTCCCCCAGTATTGACATGACCCATGTATGCCTCCCCAGTAATGATATGCCCCATGCAGCCTCCCCAGTAATGATATGTGCCCCATGCAGTCTCCCCCATTAATATCTTTCCAATGCAGCCTCCCCCATTAATGACATGCCCCATGCAGCTTCCCCCAGTAAGGAAGAAAAATTAAAAAATGACTTTAAGTGTGCCCCATGCAGCCTCTCCAGTATGATATTTCCAATCAGCTCCTCCAGTAAATGACATGCCCCATGCAGTCCTCCCCCAGTAATGAAAATGCCCATGCAGCTCCCCCAGTAGTGGTAGGTTCCATGCAGCCTCCCCCAGTAATGACATTCCCCATGAAGCCTCCCTCATTAATGAAATGCCCCCTGCAGCCTCCCAGTTAGTGGTATTTTCCTGCAGCTATTAGACGGGTGGGAGCATGAGATAGATGCAACTTTGGAGTTTGCTGTAAGCATGCATCCATGTAGATTAGCCCTGATTTATATAGAGTTGTCCCAAAACGTGTATTCTCTGCCTTTCCTGCCCTGACATGCGGATATTTTGAATATTCTACCTCATGTACAATAACCACCTACTTATACTCCCACAGAGTTTTATAAGAGCTGGATTTTTTCCATTTTTGCTGCATTGAATATACCTGAGGCCGAGGTGGGTCCAAGCTCCGATACTTGATTGGTCACATCAGTTGAGCTGCCTATCCACTGCAGGTCTTGCATGTCTATGAGAGATGCAGGCTGGAGGAGCATATACTTATCGGGGGATATTTATCATACGCTGCGCTCTTTGCGCCAGCGTATGATAGCCCCCCGCTGCCAATTCTTACCCGGACATGAAGAGGCTCTTCTGCCTCTTCAGTACGGGCTGCCATTCGCGCAGCCGTTTATCCTACGCCAGGCCCTGCCTGGCGTAGAAAAACGCAACCGGCGACTTTTCCACGTATGAACATCGCCGGCAGTAAAGCACGAGTTGCGCAGGCGCGGGGACAGTAACGCCCCGCGCCGGCCCCCTCCCTCCCGCCGGCGCCCCCCCCTTCACGCCCCTTCATCAATCAATCACCCCACTGGCGTGAAGGTGCGATTGGGGAAAAATCGCACAAGCTAGCAATAAGCTAGCATTTTCGATTATTCCGGGCCTCTGCGCCAGTGGGCGTGTGCGCAGAGGTTCCTGATAAATATGCCCCATCATCTCCACAGGGTACCTCAAACCGGGTGGTTGGTTAAGGGGGTCTTATCTTACTGATGCTTGTCTAGGTCCAGTGAGGGCGAACCTATGACAGCGCTGTCACACTGACCGCGTAGCCATTTTCAGTGACATGCGACCCGCCCCATCCGCCGCGGTCGCCCCCCCCCCTCCCTGTGTAATGTGGCTGTCCCTGTGTAAATGGCCCGCCCCGGTGTTCTGCCCCCTGCTTACCTGGTCCGGCGCCACGTTGGTCCGCCCAACGTCTGCAACTCCTCCCCTCCGGCTCCTCCATGGCTGCAATGCGCGCATGCTCGTATGTGCACGAGGCGCCTGCAACCTGGAGGAGCCGAGCCGCCTGCAGTTAAAGCTACAGGGTAGAAGACATTCACTGGGTAAGTATATAAGTTTTATTATTATATTATATTTAAAAGGAGGCGGCTAGTGGTATTTGTTGTAGTACAGGGAGGCACTAGGGGTATTTTACGTAGTAATGGAGGCCACTAGGGTAAGTTAGTATGTAAATGGAGGCTGCTAGGGTATTTTAGTAGTACAGGGAGGCCTCCCCGCTGGGGCTTTTATTAGGGAAGAAGGCCGCTAGGGGCGATTTTAATAGTAAGGGAGGCCGCGAGGTATTTTTATTAGGGAAGGGAGGCCGCTGGGTATTTTATTTAGGGAGGAGGCCGCTGCAGGACATGTTATTAATAAGGGTAGGCCGCTGTCAGGACATGTTATTATAAGGGGAAGCCCCGCTGCAGGAATGTTATTATAATGGGAACCCGCCGCAGGACATGTTATTTAATAAGGGGAAGGGCCGCTGCGGTACTTGTTATTAATAAGGGGAGGGCCACTGCTGGACATGTTATTACAAAATTAGTTTGTTTCTAAAGGTGACACAGAGCACCCCCGAGTTTTGGCTCGTTTTTTTGGCAAATTTTGACACTGCACCGCAAGCGCAAAGGTTGCCCATCACTGGTCTAGGTGGTCTTATCTCATCTGGTGCTTGGTCTAGGTGGTCTTATCTCAATCTGGTGCTTGTTACTAGGTGGGTCTGAGAAGCCATGGACCCCACCAATCTGCCCATCAATTTAATCTTCTACAGGTGAATGCAGAATACAAGTCAGAATATGTTCTCCCTTTTGCACCTATGAATGGCTTTTAGAAGTTTGTCCTGAATCTGCAGTTTTCTGCAATTATAAAGAGTTTCTGCAGCAGCTGTACAATGGATTGTGGTAACATACCCTGCGGTCTCTACAGTAGGAACTGATGTCTCGCGGGCAGAAGCTACCAGATGTTCTACATTGGAGCTGTGTTTATTGCTGGAGAACCATGTGTTCAGGAACTTAACCAAGGTTTATATTATTGAATGCTGGTCTAGAACCAATACAAACCAGAAGCATCTCATGTGACCTCTCCCTCGCTCATTGCTCAATGAGTGAGGTCTCCACGAGCCAGAAAATTTTTCAGAACAGCTGTGGATTTGCACCACCTTATTTGTACAGAACTATGTGAGTCGATTTAATAGGAATCCATATGTCGCTTTTCACATCTTTAAAGATTTTTTGAAAATATTTGCAGCAGATATAGAACCGCGACGGAGCCAATTATCGCTACGATAAATCAGGTCTTGTCTGTGCCTGATCTCCGGCAAATTCCCTGTATCACATGTTGCTCGGATACAAAGTAACCTGCGCCTGTGCAGTGCATTTCATGTAAAGTTCTGTTTCTTAAGATATTCCATAATTTTTCATCAAGGGCTTTTCCATCTTTAGATGATATCTATAGTTAGTCAGTATAGATTATCGAAGGTCCAACAATTGGGACCCTCCACCGATCACCTGAGGCTCATGGCTACTACATGGCGAATGGAACTGGACTTGGGCTTTGGTGCCTGAGGATCCCATTATCAGGAGGAGGGTTGGGTTCCTATTAATCTCACACTACGAGCTATCCATTGATTAGGTCATCAGTATAATAAAACTAGAAAACCCTTTGTAAGTAACACTCTTTTGCTATTATATGTGAGATTTATTATTGTCAGGGTGGGATTAGGACTGCGGTCCATGGGCCCTGGCTGTAGGAATATTATAGCCCCTACAAGTCTGGATCACTTCCTACACTCGGGTACTTATGATTCATCTTCTTGGGGAAGGGAGGAATGGTGTCCCCTCTACCTGTATTCAGTCCGTGCTTTCAGGTTCTTTGGAGGACCTTCAAAAGTCCTGAATGGATCTCTGTGTACAAGGTTTGATTTGAGACATGAACATATGTAATGAGTGATGCATGGGTGAAGGACCATTCTCATTAACAATTTAGTGGTGGCCTGGACCCCCCTAGAAGGGCTTACGCCCCAAGCTAACTGGCCCAAACCACCAATATTATAAACCACTACTGGTCATGTGATTGCCTTTTTGGTCATCCAGCCACCTAGAGGGTCCCTTCTACTATCTCCTTCTTTTGGATCCACTTTCCTTCCCCTAAAAAGGAAGAACCCCCCCCACACTAATAATAGGTTGGCAAGTCCCAATTAATTTGTGGGTTTCATCCTGACTTTGTCTTAAATGTATAAGAAGACTTTGAACACACATTTACTGTATTGGTTCCATATGGAGCTAAATGGTGCTGTTCAGGTAAAAAAAAAAACACCTTGCTGGCCTTATGTTGAGGTGGTTGATAGGAAGCGGAGAAGTAAGACTTGGTCCCACTGTGTAGGCGTCATGTTTTTGGTAATTGTGTTGAGTGTGGGGGCAGGAGTTTTTTTGGTAATTTACCAATATACATCTAGTAATAGTTGTGCTCCGCTTTACTGATATGGTAAAGTGAAGCCTCCTGTCTTTTACCTCATCATCCAAGATTCCTGCCATAAAATGGCCGAAAGATGGAGGGTTCATGTGATCTCTAGCTGTCTCTTGATCAAGCACCTCTGCCATGACTTATCGGTAATTTCAGAATAAGATCAGATCCTGGCAGCGCGGTTGTTCATGGGACAGTTACAGATCACATGACCCTCCATCTGCGGCCATTTTATGTACAGGACTCTCTGCTGATGAGGTAAAAGAACAGGAGCTTCACTTACATATCAATAAAGCGGAGGCCGAACTATTACTAGATGTATATTGGTAATTACCTATTATCCTGCCCCCCACATTTTCACACATTACAAAAAGTATGGGGTAAAGTACCAACCCCTTTAAAGGTTTCCATCCATTCGTAGTGTCATATTACCGTGATCCAATTTCTAGTGCAAACCATTTTTTTTTTACACCAATTTAGATGTTAAAATAGACGGATGAGATCCCGTCCCTGTTGTGTCACAGCTTTCAGTCTTCTTTCCTCCCTGTAACAGTTGTCATGATCTCCCCACAACCGTTGTGTGAATCGTCTGCCCCATAATTTCCTTTACCTTTCGTTCCTTAGGCAACCCTATCAAGTGCAAATACTAGATTCATTCTATGGTAATAGAAGGCTGCGTCTAATGCCAAATGTTACATTTTAACATTGAGGAACATATCGGAAGTGACAAGTCAGATCAGTTACATATTATGTATACAGCTCCGACCAATGGTAACAATTATTATGTACTAAGGAAAAGATTATCTGTGCCGAGAAGTGTCCAGAACCTCAAATGTCTTCCTGGGTAGAATAGAGAGACCCAGCCAAGACTTAGCAGGAAAACAAAATCTTCAGACTTCACTACACTGTAAATTTCTCTATAATTCTATCTAAACTCTTCTAATCTATCTATCTATCTATCTCCTATCTATCTGTCTATCTATCTATCTATCTATCTATCTCAATATCTATCTATCTATCTCATAGCTATCTTCTCATATCTATCTATCTATCTCATATCTAATCTATCTATCTCATATCTATCTATCGTCCTCATATCTATCATCTCTCTATCTATCTATCTATCTCTATCTATCTATCTATCTACTACTATCGCATATCTATCTATCTCATATCTATCTATATATCTCATATCTTCTAATCTATCTCCATATCTATCTATCCTCATATCTATCATCTATCTTATCTACTATCTATCTATCTATCTAATCTATCTATCACTATCTCATATCTAGCTATCCTATCCTCATATCTATCTATCTATCTCTATCTATCTATCTATTCTATCTATCTCATATCTATCTATCTATCCTATCTATCTATCTCATATCTATCTATCTCTCTATCTATCATCTATCTTCTCATATCTATCTTATCTATCATCGACTATCTATCTATCATCTATCTCATACTATTTATCTATCTATCTATCATCTATCTATCTCAATCTATCTATCTATCTATTCTCATTCATCTATCTATCTATCTATCTATCCCATCTCCTATCTAATCGCATCTCCTATCTATCTATCTTCTATCTATCTCTATCTATCTCTATCTATCATCTCATATCTATCTATCTATCTATCCTATCTATCTATCTCATCTATCTCATATCTATCTCTATCTCTCTATCTATCTATCTATCTATCTATCTATCTATCTATCTCTCATCTAATCTATCTATCTATCTATCCTATCTATCTATCTCATATCTATCTCTATCTATCTATCTATCATCTTCTATCTATCTACTATCTATCTATCTATCTATCTCATATCATCAATCTATCTATTTCTAATCTATCTACAACCAAAGAGTGCAACCGTGTTCCCGAAATTGGACATCATTCATTCTGAAGCAAATCAAGAAAACATTGTTCAATTTGTAGTTTTGCAAACGCTTCTAGTGAGGATACTATGAGGCCACCTTCCTTTGAATAGTTGAGTTCCTGCTACCTATGAAATATTCATTTCCCTGCCTCGATCTTCTTTATCAACTCTTACTTCTGTCCATGACTATTGAAAGGCCTTGGAACAGCATGACGTGGTCGCCAGTTCAACTGGATGTCCTTCCTTAGGTGATAGGACGGTAATTAAACCCCGGAATACCAACACAAGGAGATTTAATCTTATTTATATTTATTTTATCATATGTTATATGATAATGTTAAGAAAGTAAGTTTCTATGAAAACCACTTCTATGTTTTTGACTTTTCTTTTCTTTTTTTCGATCTGTACAGTGATGTCCAAGTTGTGTGATAGACTTCAACACCGGCCTCACAGATGATGCCAATCCATACTGACTTTTTACTGACTTGCCAGAGTACCAATGCGAGGTTTCCGCTGATACATCTTGCTACATCAGATCGACCAAATACATAGAGATCTGATAGAAAGAAGACGGTGTAAGCAGAAAATCATGTAGAGAAGGGGACTATGTAAAACGGGGCACTGAAGCTAATTAGGAAGTTTTCAATCTCATGCTTTATCTACTTGTCACAATGTGTGAGAGGATGAATTAGGAGACCAATTCTCTTTTCTGATGCAGTGTACTAAAAGAATTGGGGCTTTTTCTAAGGGGGCTGCGATCACACTTTCGTCAACTTTTCATGGTTTTCTGGATTTGCGCAGCTGGGGGGACAGTTCTAGGTATTTAAAGGCATGTATTGGTTGTCGTGGCGCGGGCTGCGCCGTCTTTCATTCTTGCAAAGGATCAGGTGACGGTGCCCCTGTTCTGGATTATCCGACCTGATTCAGTACTGGTGTAAGAAATTTAACTTCAATTCGCAGACACACAGCCCTTACATGAACCTCAGACAGAAGAAGGTGAACGCTGGCGGACCTGAGGCGGGGAAGTGACACATCATGATAATCGGGCCGCACGATCTTAGTCATCGCGGCACAGTGATGATCGTCGGAACATTGCCCTTTGGTAAACTTCACAGATGGTAAGTAAATGTGCCGCATTGTAAACAGTAACGCCATTAATCTAGCCAACACCTCTAAGACAACTGAGAATTAAGATCGGCCTACAGAGGATTAAATTGCTGAAAATGCGATAATCACCCTTCATTTGGGCTCCATTTCTAAGGGTCCAAATTTGCTCCGAATTGCCCTGGGTTTTTGGCGCAGCAACAAGGCAATTGGATTGTGTTGCATCGTCGTGGCTTGCTGTGACAGAAATGGGGCATGGGACATACCCACGGATTAGGAAAAAAAACCTTGCGGAATTTAAAAATGAAATTTGTTTCATGATCACTCACTTCACATGCACCGGGAAGAAGAAGGTGAACTCCGGCGGACCTCGGCACATTACAGCAATGACACTGCAGAAACTCGGGCTTATGAGGTGGGTGTTAGTTGAATGGCCAGCAGACCCCAATCTCGCATACTAACGTGCCGCGGGATTGTGCGACTGGACTGGGTAGGTAAATGTGCCCCATTGTTTCTATAATTAAGTGCATGCGTACACACATCACAAAAAATGACAAACAGATTGTCGTCAAAAACAGGGAATGGTAAACGAAAATCCATAATACACAAGTTCAAGCAGAGAACACTAGAAATTTCCAAGAAGACTTATATGCAAGAGCACGCCCGGGCAAACCTCTTATGAATAATCAGATCTTCCTCGTCAGAAATGATGGAGGAGGCATACTGTATCACACCACCTAGCTTACCGTACTGCAGCCCTGAACAAGTCAACAGGTAGACACATGGGTGTGGTGGATATCAATGAAGATAGCCATTTAGTTGTATAAGGGACAGGTGCAGTGGTACTTCTTTCTGCAGTACTTCAATGAGAGATGACGATGCCATGAAGTTTTGAAGGACCCAGAACATTCAGACTATTCTTTGCTTGATAGATGTTCTAAAGGGATCACCAGTTATATCCTGGCTGCGTTATATCCCCTAGTTCTTATACAATGCACAAAAAACGGCTTTCCCGTGTATGAAGCTTTAGTTAGTTCATTAGCTTTTTGTCTTGACAGCTATTGTTAAGGTTTTTGGCCAACATTAGAACACACGCACTACTTTACTACAGAATAGATTCTTCCACTCAATGACAATTTCCATGTTTGACCAGAAAATTTTCCAAGTACTGTTGAATGGTTCGGGAAAACAATACCAAAAATATAATACATGAGCGTAACCCAACCCTTCATAGATAATTCTGTGCATTGCTTTTAGGCTTGTGAAAATACTACATAGTGGTCATTTTTTTTTTCTTATTACTATACAGAGTATTCCAAAAAATGTCATATTACACTTCGGGACTGAGCCAGATTGTACGAGCAGACCGAGATTAGGAGAAAAATTTGTTACACATTGAGTGACGGGCTATGTTTCCTAGCGCCCGGCTACTGTTAATGTATTGACTCGCATGGTGGACATTTCAAAATATTTTTACAATAACTAATTAATTTCGTTTATTTAATTTGCTTTTTGTCTCTACTGGAAGAAAGCAGCGGCACATGCCTGCCAATGACATAAGATAGCTCCGTACATTCGCTTTCTATGCATCTGCATTCATTTCTTCCTGATATTACGTTACACTGATGTCGGGTTCTCTAAGCTAAAGCTAATGCTGCCGGGGAACCTTAACCAAAATGCCCCCAAAGTAACGAAGTCTTTTTCACTTTTTATTAAAATATAAGACTGAATTTCATAAATTACCACGAAGCAGAATAAAAGTCACAGTGGTCCATACAGGGCGGGTTCCCCCACTTAAAGAAATGACACCCTACTTACAGACAACCCCTAGTTAAAGACGACCCCTTCTGCACACCTGTGACCTCTTGTGACGTCTCTGGATGCTTTTAAACTATATCCCAGACTGCAATGATCGTCTGTAAAGTGTCTTGTAATGAAATTTGGGCCCATTAACAGCAAAAATGTTGAAACTCCAATTGTCACTACTGGGGCCAAAAAAAAAAAAACAGACGATGGACTGAGATGTAAAGAATAGAGATAGGGAGCTTCTTCAGACTTATGCAGAGTCTTTGTGATTTAGGGTTATTATTTCAAACTGAATTCTTCGGAAAGGAGAGACGGGGGCAACCATGTACATAATAATGGCTACAGACTGAGGCATCTGAGTAGCATTTGTTTCTGAAGCCCTGGCTGCTGCATTAAGAATATACTGGAGAGGAGAGAATCTAGGTAGTGTGGAAGACCCGATAAGTATGGAGTTTGAAGAAGAGCCGGAGACATTATGTTAGAGACAGAGTCTCTTTGCTGTCTCTAACATCATGTCCTCTCTCTTCTTCAACTCCCACTATTGTTCTCTCTTCCACTCACTGGTATTCTGTGAGTAAGGTATGGAGTGGATGTTAGGTGCAGAGTATATACTGGGTTGTCATCATCATAGAGTATACTGGAAACCAAATCTGCTGATGGTATGTGCCCGGATGGGGCAGTATGAGGGAAAAAGAAGGACCTAAAAAAGGGGGGGACTGAGCCCCTGAGGACCCGACACATGTGAGAGGAAGAGGAGCAAGACAGAACCTGAAAGGCAGACACACTGAAATTGCGGTCAGGGAGATGGGAAGGAAAACCAGGAGAGTGCAGTGTCCTTCATGCCAATGGAGAGAGCCTCACTGAGTAAGAGCTGGTGGTTCCACACTCAACGCTACCAAGGTCAAGAAAAACGAGAATACAATAGTCCCCTTTGAATTTAGCAGTGATGAGATCTTGGAGACTTTAATAAAGAGCAGTTCGTGGAGAACTCTAGTACGAAAACCAGAATTGGTAGGGTTTTGTTTTTTACACTTAAAGCTAAAGCCCATCAATACCCTCTGATTTCTCTTGTAGGGGCACAACTCTGCATAAATTGAAATTCCTTTTGATTTGAACCAGTCTTAACATTGCAGGGGGCAAAAAAGTTGGTTCTCCCGGGGATTGTCTGCACCACGGAACATGGTTCCGTATGTCTAATATATAGTGGGAGCTGAAAACCTGTTAGCTGTTACTTCTGTTACTACACTGAAAATGGTTGTGTGGATAAAGCAGTGGCCACAGGCCTACATACTACTTGGCAGGGGGGTCCTTGGACAAGGATAGAAGCAGGGGTGGTAATCAGGCAGTAGTTGCAAGTGAAAGCTGCAGCTCCTATTGATTTCAAAATGAGAGCTGGCTGCATATAGGCTTCAATTCAATAGCAGGTACACACTGCTTAGTATGTTCTGGGGCTCATGTGTCTAGGTCAAACAGTGCACTTTCGGTAGGTTTTCTTCCAGGGTTTTCCTGCTGACGATTTCCGATTTGCGTCGAATTGGGGTTTGCCCTGGGTATTTTGGCGCAACTGATTGGATTCTGGTGCAATCAGTGGGCCAGCTTTCACGCAACAAAATCGGGGGGGCGTGGCTGTTCGGACAAACCCGCGCAGGTTCAGAAAAAACTGGGACTGCGGAATTTAAAAACGAATTTGTGGTCTCAAGAGTCAGAATCACATTTCACAAAGGAATAAGAATGTGAACCTAACCGAACAACCCCCCGACTGACCCTTCGTGCAGCAGCGACACCTGCTGGATTTGCATGATCTTAGTGAATTCCCGCAATACCCCCCTAATCACAAGCATATTATATAACGGCTTTCGTAAAACGTCTTTCCTCGGGATCCCTCTGACTATCACTTTACCCATTTAAGTAAATGGAGCCTCTCTATGGTCCTCTGCGCAATTGGAGGGGTTTTGCTTCATCACAATCAAAGTAAGTATGGCCTACCTTGTGGATAGAACCATTACTAGGTTTAGAAACAAATCTGAAACAATTAGTCTTCTCATCCCTCGTGTGGTCCACTCCCCACCGTTAACAACCCCTGGGGGGTCAATAAATAAGTATCGAGTTACGGACTCAGACTGCGGATAGGACCACTAGTTGTGGGTCCAGGGGAGGGTTCCCCGCCTCTTTGCTGCTCCCTTCATCCTTTGAATGGTCAGTGCTCAGTGGCACTTTACATGCACCAAGATCAAAAGGTCAACATCTCTTCTGGTGCCAGACCGATCGCGATGGTTGCGGTCCTCGGTACCCCGAACCAAACCTATTTTCAAGTTTTAGGTTAACCCAAACCCCAATTAGATCCTACTCATTCCTAACCATGAATTGCAACATTATGGGCCCAACCTCTGTAATCCTGAAATAATACTAATAATCTCAATGGTTTATTACTATAATATATATTAATAAAAAAACAAACCAACTTCCAAAATTCATAACTTTTGGAGAACTGACATTTCATGGAATAAAATGTGTTGCGGTAGAAGGAATAAAAGTTACATACAGCCATAACTTGACCCTTGACCTGTATATTTCCCTTTTCCTTTAATCAGACTTCTTACCTCTCAGTCATCAAGAAGGAAAAAAAAAAGAGAGTTAATTAACCGCAATCATTAAACCGTCATCAACTCAAATAAATCACTCTGTTACCCTCAGGGGCAGAGAAAATCATGTCCATTAATTGTCTTGCAGAATTTAGTGTAAACAGTTATTTTCCATTTCCCTCCAAGACCCAAGTATTTTCAATGAATGATGAATTATGGGTAACATCAAACGATAATTCCATATGCAAAATATTTTCCCACAAATAATAACTATGGTGGAAAAAAAAAAGGGGAGGGGGGTGGGTTTTTCCCCATAGAAAACAAAACATAATAAAAACCAAACAACTTAGATCTCAGGGGGAGCGTACCAACATAGAAGTGGCGGGGGGGTGGGACACGAAGGGGGGGGGGGGGAACCACCATTTCTTTGACAGTCTGTCAACATAAAAAAATCGCGCAACAAAGCAAACTCAATCGAAAGCTCTCGTAATTCCGACACAAAAAGCAGACAGGTTACAAATGGATTCTTCAGTTATTCCTAATACTTATCAGTAAAACGTCTGAGGAATTGCAGTCGGAAAAATAAAATCTACAGGGGAAGAGGGTGCACCGAAAGAGGCGTTTAGTCTCTCTACTATCACCTTGAGCTTCTACCTCCAGTTAGCTTACCATGGAGTCAAGGAAGAAGTCATAACCCTCATTAAAATAAATCATCTGAACACATTTTGGTCTTTCGTAAGGGGAAAGAGAAATCTTCCCTAACTCCATATGGCAGTCGGATTTTGTCTTGGATCAAACATACTACCTATCTCTGACATAACACTTAAATTAATTTGGTATGGATTCGAGTCCTGCAACGACTCTCCTGATACTCTCATACTATCCCCACCCATCCCCACCTACTATCCCACCTGCGTTTCTACTGCACTCCGCCTTGACGAACAATGAGATACATCAAACAACAAGTCTGACACATGGAGTCATGTAAAAAAATGACATAATGAGGTTAAACATGGAGCATGATAGTGTTTTTATATTTTGTACCCAACTTATAAGTCGAAGAACTCGCCAATATTTTGGGAATGTGGAAGGTTCTAACTCATGGAGACATTCCTTTACTAACTAAGGGTGTCTGCGGATGCACAACATTTTCGTTTTTTCGTCGGGTTCCGCCCGGACTATTTTCTCGATTTCGCAGTTTTGTTGTGCCTGAGCTGCCCTGGGATTTTGGCGGCGCACGATCGATGTTTGGTCATCGACGCCACTTGCAACTGCAGCAGAAATCGGCGCAAACCGCAGAATTTAAGATTTAAAAAAAATTGTGTTGCAAAGACACGACTTACAAGCAAGCCGGGAAGAATGCAGGTGACACTACTGCGAGACCCTCGGGGCTTGCAGAAGCGACGGATACAGTAACTCGGCGGCATGATCTTGGTGAATCCGTAGCAGACGGGCCAATTCCTTCTCGTCCGACAACGCAACGCGCGGGAATCCTCCGGCTACAGAACGGGTAAGCAAATCTGAGACAAGTCAAATTCCTGACCCATCGTTTCCAATAAGTTTATACCTAGTGTAGAAGAAAAATAAAATTGAAAAACATATTTTATGATATTCATCTTATTTTAAGGCAGCCATAGTCCCAACTATAAGCTTGGCCTTATGCTTTTTGACACTGCATCCAAGCCTCCTTGGCCAAGTGTTTAAACGCATGCTCCTCAATCATGGAGAAGAGCCACTCCGTCAATGGACAAGGAATTCTAACGCTTGTTCCTTCTTCTTATGCTAGCTCTACTCTAACACCAATGAGAAAGGTTTTATAGACAAATCCAGATGAACAAAATGATTTGTTCGGTGGGCCTTCATCTTATTGTCCTATAAGTATTTATCTCAAACTCACAGATTTATCTAAAACTTCCATCTACAATCGCATCCCGAAACTTCCATTACTTCCTTGGCAAGTAGTCTAAAAAACCGCCTAAATAGTCAATATAATTTTTCAAGCCCTTTTGAGACGAACGGCAAGCAGTCAATCTGTAGCTAGGTTTCCAACTACATGTACAACTTTTGCTACTGACCCCCCCCGTGGAAAGGCACGCAAAAGGCATTGGGTTTTGTAGATATTTTTGGTAATCAGTGGTTAGGCAAGTGGATTTGTTTTAACAACGGCCTCCATATTATCACTAGCCTCCATATTAATACAGTTTTAAAAATTAAATATTTAAAAAAAGAACAAAATCTAACAAAAAAGCTCTAAAAACTGTTAATTATATTTATGTTCCCCCAGTAATGACATGCCCCATGCAGCCTCCCCCAGTAATGACATGACCCATGCAGCCTCCCCCAGTAATGAAATG
This sequence comes from Engystomops pustulosus, assembly GCA_019512145.1. NCBI lineage: Eukaryota > Metazoa > Chordata > Amphibia > Anura > Leptodactylidae > Engystomops > Engystomops pustulosus. The sequence continues at coordinate 10,024,434 of CM033643.1, read as the reverse complement.
CCCCATGCAGCCTCCCCCAGTAATGACATGCCCCATGCAGCCTCCCCCAGTAGTGGTATGTTCCATGCAGCCATTAGTACGGGTGGGAGCAGTGAGATAGAGGAAACTTTGGAGGGTTGCTGTAAGCATGCATACATGTATGAGTAGCCATTATTTGGATATTTTGTCAAAACGTGTAGTCTCTGCCTTTTTGCTCTTCCATGCTGGATATATTGTTGAATGTTCTTAACTCATGTACAATAAACCAACCTACTTATACTCCAAGAATTTTATAGAGAGCTGGATTTTCATCCATTTTATCATATCCACAGTGTAGCCTCAAACCTGGTGGTTGGTCTAGGTGGTCTTATCTTATCTGGTGGTTGGTCTAGGTGGTCTTATCTCATCTGGTGGTTGGTCTAGATCAGTGGTGGCGAACCTATGGCATGGTTGCCAGAGCTGGCACTCAGAGCCCTTTCTGTGGGCACTCAGGACATTGACCCCAGGACAGAGCTCACTAAACAGGACCAAATTCACCAAATCTTCCTGCAGAACCAGGCAATTTAAGAGATGCTACAATCAGTGCTATTTTAAAACGATACTTCATTGGATGTTGGGAACTACTGTAAAAGTGAGAATGTGTTGATAGAACTGCATTATCTTTGTAGGTCATCCTACTGGACTCTACATTCTTACTGTACAGAGAGACCCTGGAGAGAAGCTAGTGTGCCCTCCTTCGTTCAACTGTATTAGTGGCCTCAAGGGGCCGATACGATTGATAGATGTTGAAGAGCAGGTAGCAATAAGTTACTGCTTAAAATTCAATGTTGGCACTTTGCGGTAATCAAGTGGATTTTGGTTATAGTTTGGGCACTCGGTCTCTTAAAGGTTCGCCATCACTGGTCTAGATGGTCTTATCTCATCTGGTGGTTGGTCTAGGTGGTCTTATCTCATCTGGTGCTTGGTCTAGGTGGTCTTATCTCATCTGATGCTTGGTCTAGGTGGTCTTATTTCATCTGGTGCTTGGTCTAGGTCAGTGATGGTAAACCTTTTAGACACCAAGTGCCCAAACTACTTCCAAAACCCACATATTTTTCGCAAAGTGCCGATGCGACAATTTAAACAGTAACTTATTACTCCCAGCTCTGTCACAGGTTTAAATTGTATAGGCACATGAGGACCCCAATACAGTAGAAAGGTTGAGAAGAAGTTTGGATTATCATTTTAGCTTCCTTCCAGGGTCTTGGGCTTCCTGGGACTGCAAGAGGCCTTGAGTCCTGTCTGGCGAACCCTTCCCTGGGGTGATGGCAAGGGTGCCCATATAGAGGGCTCTGAGTGCCACCTCTGGCACCCGTGCCATAGGTTCGCCACCACTGGTCTAGGTGGTCTTATCACATGAAATCCTTAGAAGCCATGGACCCCATCCAATCCGCCCATAATTTAATCTTCTACAGGGTGAATGCAGAATACAAGTCAGATTATGGTCTCCACCTTTGCACCTATGATGGCTTTTAGGAAATGTCTTCTGAATCTGCAGTTTCTGCATTATAAAGAGTTTCTGCAGCAGCTGTACAATGGATTGTGTAACATACCACTGCGGTCTCTACAGTAGGAAAACGATTGTCTCAGCAGAAGCTACAAGATGTTCTACATGGGAGCGTGTTTATTTGGCCTGGAGAAGCCATGTTCAGGAGATTAACCAAGGTTATATTATTGAATGCTGGTCTAGAACAATACAAAACCAGAAGCATCTCATGTGACCTCTCCCTCGCTCATTGCTCAATGAGGTCTCCGAGCCAGAAAATTTTTCAGAACAGAATGTGATTGCACCACCTTATTGTAACAGAACTATGTGAGCGATTTAATAGAGAATCCATATGTCTCTTTTCACATCTTTAAAGATTTATTTGAAAATATTTGCAGCAGATATAGAAACGGCGACGGAGCCAAGTTATCGCTACGGTAAATCAGGTCTTGTCTGTGCATGATCTCCGGCAAATTCCCTGTAACACAATGTGCTCGGATACAAAGTAAACCTGCGCCTGTGCTGTGCATGTTCATGTAAAGTTCTGTTTCCGAGATATTCCATAATATTCAAGGGGTTTTCCATCTTCGGGAAACTGATGATATTTATAGGTTAGTCAGTATCAGATTATCGAAGGTCCAACAATTGGGCTCAGGGCTACTACATGGCGAATGGAACTGGACTTTGGTGCTTGAGGATCCCATTATCAGGAGAACGGTTGGGTTCCTATTAATCTCATGCTACGAGCTATCCATTGATTAGGTCATCAGTATAATAAAACTAGGAAAACCCTTTAAGTACACTTCTTTGCTAATATACTGAGATGTATTATTGTCAGGGGTGGATTAGGACTGCCATGGGCCCTGGGCTGTAGGAATATTGTAGCCCCTACAAGTCTGGAATCACTTCCTACATCTGGTTCTAGAATCATCTTCTTGGGGAATGGAGGATACGTTCCTTCTACCCGTATTCAGTCCGTGTTTTCAGGTTCTTTGGAGGACCTTCAAAGGTCCTGAAATGGATCCTGTGTACAAGTGTTTTGAGAACATGAACAGATGTATGAGGATTTCATGGATGAAGGACTTTCTCAGTATACAATTTAGTGGTGGCCATGGACCCCCTAGAAGGCTTACGCCCCAAGCTACTGCCCAAACCACCAATATTATAAACCACTACTGGTCATGTGATTGCCTTTTTGTCATCCAGCCACCTAGAGGGTCCTTCTATCTCCTTCTTTTGGATCCACTTCCCCTAAAAAGGAAGGAAGCCCCTACACTAATAATAAGGTTGGCCAGTCCCAATGAAATTTGTGGGTACAGCTGACTTTGTCTTAAAGTGTATAAGAAACTTTGAACACAAATTTACGTATCGGTCCATATGGAGCTAAATGGTGCTGTTCATGGTAAAAAAAACACCTCTGCTGGCTCTAGTGAGGTGGTTTATAGAAGCTGAGAAGTAGACTTTGGTCTCACTGTGTAGGCGCTCATGTTTTTTGTAATGTGTGTGTAAGTGTGGGGGCAGGATTTTTGGTAATTTACCAATATACATCTAGTAATAGTTGTGCTCCGCTTTACTGATATGTAAAGTGAAGCCTCCTGTCTTTTACCTCATCAGCCAGAGATTCCTGTCCATAAAATGGCCGCAGATGGAGGGTCATGTGATCTCTAGCTGTCCTTGAGCAATCGCCCTGTCAGGACCTTATAGTAGTATTTGCAGAAATAAGATCAAGATCCTGGCAGGGCGGTTGTTCATGGACAGTTACAGATCACATGACCCTCCATCTGCGGCCATTTTATGGACAGGAATCTCTGGCTGATGAGGTAAAAGACAGGAGGCTTCACTTTACATATCAAGAAAGCGGAGCAGAACTATTACTAGATGTATATTGGTAAATTACCTATTATCCTGCCCCCCACATTTTTCACACATTACAAAAAGTATGGGGTAAAGTGGCCAACCCCTTTAAGGTTTCCATCCATTTCAGCAGTGGTCATTACCGTGACCAATTATCTATGTGCAAAACAATTTTTTAAAACAAATTTAAGATGTTAAAATAGACGAGATGATATCCCGTCCTGTGTGTCACAGCTTTCAGTCTTTCCCTGTAACAGTTTGTCATAGATCTCCCCACAACCGTTGTGTGAAGTCGTCTGCCTCCATGAAGTTCCTTTACCTTTCGTTCCTTAGGGCAAAACCCATCAAAGTGCAAATAATAGATTCATTCTATGGTAATAGTAAGGCCTGCGTCTATGCCAAATGTAAATTACATTGAGGAACTATATCGGAAGTGACAAGTCAGATCAGTTACATATTAATGTATACAGCGCCGAACAATGGTACAATTAATTATGTAATAAGGAAAAGATTAGCTGTGCCGAGGAAGTGTCAGACCTCAAATGTCTTCCTGGGTAGAATAGAGAGACCCAGCCAAGACTTAGCAGGAAACAAATCTTCAGACTTCACTACTCTGTATTTCTCTATAATTCTATCTAACTCTTCTATCTATCTATCTATCTATCTATCTATCTCATATCTATCTATCTCATATCTATCTCATATCTATCTCATCTATCTATCTATCTCATATCTATCTATCTATCTATCTCATATCTATCTATCTATCTACTACTATCGCATATCTATCTATCTCATATCTATCTATACTATCTCATATCTCTCTAATCTATCTCTCTATCTATCTATCTATCCTCATATCTATCATGACTATCTCTATCTATCTATCTATCTATCTATCTAATCTATCTATCACTATCTCATATCTAGTCTATCCTATCCTCATATCTATCTATCTATCTATCTATCTATCTATCTATTCTATCTATCTCATATCTATATCTATCTATCTTCTCTATCTATCTATCTACTATCTATCTATCTATCTCTTCTATCTATCTATCTATCTATCTCTATCTATCTATCTTATCTATCTATCTATCTTATCTATCTCATCTATCTATCTCATATCTATTTATCTATCTATCTATCTATCTCATCTATCTCAATCTATCTATCTATCTATTCTCAGTATCATCTTATCTATCTATCTATCTATCCCATCTCCTATCTATATCCATCTCCTATCTATCTATCTTCTATCTATCTCTATCTATCTCTATCTATCTATCTCATATCTATCTATCTATCTATCCTTATCTATCTATCTCTATCTATCTCATATCTATCTCTATCTCTCTATCTATCTATCTTATCTATCTTATCTATCTATCTATCTACTCATCTAATCTATCTATCTATCTATCTCTATCTATCTATCTCATATCTATCTCTATCTATCTACTCTATCATCTATCTATCTATTCTATCTATCTATCTATCTATCTATCTCATATCTATCAATCTATCTATTCTCCTAATCTATCTATCTTACCAAAGAGTGCAACGTGTTTCCGAACATTGGGACATCATTCATCTGAAGCAAACTCAAGAAAACAATGTGTTGTTCAATTTGTAGTTTTGCAAACCTCAGTGAGGATACTACTGAGGCCCCCCTGTCCTTTGAATAAGTTTGGAGTTTCCTGACTACCTATGATATTCATATTCATATTCCTGCCCGATTATCTATCGACTCTTTTCTGTCCATGACTTTGCAAGCCTTGGACACATGAGTGTGTCGCCTAGTTTCACACTTGGATTACCTGTCCTTAGGTGATAGAACGGTATTAACCCCAGGAATAACCACACAAGGAGATTTAATTATAATTTTTATTAAATCATATGTTATATATAATGTTAGCAGAAAGTAGTTTTCTTGAAAAACCACTTCTATGTTGTTGACTTTCTTCTTTTTTTCGAACTGTTACAGTGATGTCCAAGTTGTGTGATTAGACTTCAACAAACCGGCCCTCACAGATGATGCCAATCCATACTGACTTTTTCGACTGCAGAAGTACCAATGGAGGTTTCCGCTGATCATCTTGCTACACAGATCGTACTCAAATACCTAGAATCGTTGTAGAAAGAAGACGGGTTGTAAAGCAGTAAAATCATGTAGAGAAGGGACTATAGTAAACTGTTGGGCACTGGAGCTATTAGGAAGTTTTCAATCTCAATGGCTTTATCTACTTGTCACAATGTGTGAGAGGATGAATTAGGAGAACCAATTCTGCTTTCTGAGTGCAGTAGTATAAAAGATATTGGGGCTTATTTCTAAGGGGCTGCGGATCACACTTTTCGTCAACTTTTCATAGTGGTTTTCTTCTTCTTGGATTTTGCGACAGCTGGGACAGTTCTTAGTATTTAAAGGCATGTATGTGTCAGTGGCGCGCTGCGCCGTCTGTTCATCTATGCAAAGAGATCAGGGACGGTGCCTGTCGGATATCCGACTGATTCAGTACATAGAGTGTAAGAAATTTCAACTTCTAATTTGCAGACAAGACAATGCACTTACATGAACCAGACAGAAAAGGTGGAACTGGCGGACCCTGAGGCGGCGGAAGTGACACATTGCGATAATCGGGCCGCACGATCTAGTCAATGTGAAACGCGGCACAGTGATGAGTCGTCGGAACTTGCCTTTGACGTAAGAACTTCACAATGGGTAAGTAAATGTGCCGCATTGTAGAACGTAACGCCCATTAATCAGCCACAACTCTAAGACAACTGAGAATTTAAGATCGCCACAGAGGATAAATTGCTGAAAATGCTATATCACCCTTCATTGGGGCTCATTTCTAAGGGTCCAAAGTTGCTCCGAATTGCCGCGGGTTTTTGGCGCGCAACAGGCAATTGGAGTTGTGTTGCATCGTCGTGGTGCTGAACATGTGACAGAAATTGGGGGCATGGGACGATACCCCGGAGTTACGGGAAAAAGACCTTGCGCGAATTTAAAAATGAATTTTTTTCATGATCAAGCACTCACTTCACAGTGCACCGGGAAGAAGAAGGTGAGACTCCGGCGGACCTCGGCACATACGACAATGACACTGCAGAAACTCGGGCTGAGGTGGGTTTAGTGAATGCCCACAGACCCAATCTCGTCAAACAACGTGCCGCGGGATTGTGCGACTGGACTGGGTAAGTAAATTTGCCCCATTTTTCTATAATTAAGGCATTTCAGTCACACTCACAAAATGACCAACAGATGATCGTCACAAACAGGGAATAGGTAAAGAATCCATAATACACAAGTTCAAAGAACACTAGAAATTGTCCAGGAAGACTTTATGCAAGGCACCCCGGGCAAACCTCTTATGAATAATCAGATCTCTGTCCAAAGTGATTGGAGAGGCATACTGTATCACACCCTAGCTTACCGTCTGCAGGCCCTGAACAACGTCAACAGGTAGACACATGGGTGTGGTCGGATATTCAATGAAGATAGCCATTGAGTTGACTAAGGGACAGGTGTCAGTGGTACTCTTTCTGGCAGTACTTAATGAGGATGACGATGCCATGAAGTTTTGAACGGACCCGAACATTACAGACTAATTCTGCTTGAGAGTGTGTCTAGGTCACCAGTTATATCGCTGGCTGCAGTTATATCCCTAGTTCTTATAGCACATGACAACAAACGCTGCCCGTGTATGAAGCTTTACAGTTAGTTCCATTAGCTTATTTGTCTCTGACAGCTATTGTAAGGTTTTGGCCACGCCTAGACACACGCACTACTGTTACTACAGAATAGATTCTTCCACACTCAATACAATGCCTTCCATGTCTTGACACAGAAAATTTTCCAGTACTGTTGAATGGTCCGGAAAACAATACCAAAAATATTAAACAAATGAGCTAACCCAACCCTTCATAATCATTCTTATTGCTTTTAGGCTTGTGAAAAATTACTACATAGTGGTCATTTTTGTTTTTCTTATTACTATACAGAGTTTGCCAAAAAATGTCATATTTACACTTCGGGACTGACCAGATTGTACCGAGCAGACCTGAGAATTAGGTAAAAAAATTTTGTTACCATTGAGTGACGGGCTATGTTTCCTAGCGCCCAGGCTAACTGTTAATGTATATGACTCGCATGTGTAGACATTTCGAAAATATTTTTACAATACTAATAATTTCGTTTATTAATCTTGCTTTTTGTCTCTATGGAAGAAAGCGCGGCAATCCATGCCAATGCATAAGATAGCTCCGATACATTCGCTTTCTATGCATCTGCATTCATGTTTCTTCCTGATATTACGTTAACACTGATGTCGGTTCTAAGCTAAAGCTAACTGCTGCCGGGGGGACCTTACCAAATGCCCCAAGTAAGAGTCTTTTCACTTGTTTATTAAAATATAGACTGAATTTCATTCAAATTACCACAAGAGAATAATGAGTCACAGTGGTCCACTACAGGTCGGTCCCGCATTAAACGAAATGAACACCCACTATACAGACAACCCCTATTAAAGACGGACCCCTCTGCACACCTCGTGACCTTTGGTGACATGTCTCTGGGTGCATTTTACATATCCCGAGACTGCAATGATCTCTGTAAAGTGTCTGTAATGAAATTTGGGCCCATTACAGCAAAAAATGTTGAAACTCCAATTGTCACTGGGGCCAAAAAAACAGACGATGGACTGAGATGAAAGAAGAGAGATAGGGAGCTGCAGCATTATGCAGAGCTTTGTGGATGAGGGTTATTATTTCAAACTGAATTCGGAAAGGAGACGGGCAACCAGTACAGTGAATGGCACAGACTGGAGGCATCTGAGTAGCATTTGGTCTGAAGCCTGGCTGCTGCATTAAGAATAGACTGGAGAGGAGAGAATCTAGGGAGTGGAAGACCGATAAGTAGGGAGTTTGAAGAAGAGAGAGGACATTATGTTAGAGACAGAGTCTCTTTGCTGTCTCTAACATCATGTCCTCTCTCTTCTTCAAACTCCCTACTAATTGTTCTTCCACTCACTGGTATTCTGAAGTAAGGTAGGAGTGATGTTAGGTGCAGAAGTATATAGCTGGGTGTCATCAGCATAGAGATGATACTGGAAACCAAATCTGCTGATGGTTTGCCGGATGGGGCAGTATAGAGGGAAAAGAAGACCTAGGACTGAGCCCTGAGGAACCCGACAGTGAGAGGAAGAGGAGCAGAGACAGAACCTGAAAAGCAGACACTGAAAGTGCGGTCAGGGAGATGGGAAGAAAACCAGGAGAGTGCAGTGTCCTTCAGGCCAATGGAGAGAAGCCTCCTGAGGAAGAGCTGGTGGTCCACACTCAAACGCTACCAAGGATCAAGAAAAACGAGAAGACAATAGTCACCTTTGAATTTAGCAGTGAGGAGATCATTGGAGACTTTAGAAACAGCAGTTACAGTGGAGAACATAGTACGAAAACCAGATTGTAGGGTTTTGTTTTACAACTAAAGCCCATCATATGACCCTCTGATTCTCTTGTAGGCCAACTCTGCATAAAGTGAAATTCTTTTGATTTGACCGCTTAACATTGCACAAAAAAGTGGTTCTCCCGGGGATTGTCTGCACCAGGAACATGGTCCGTATGTCTAATATATAGTGGAGCTGAAAACCTGTTACTGAAAATGTGGTGTGGATAAAGCAGTGGCCACAGGCCATACATACTTGGCAGGGGGTCCTTTGGGATACAGGAGAGGACACAAGCCATGTGAGGGGTTATATACAGGAGAGGACACAAGCCATGTGAGGGGGTTATATACAGGAGAGGATACAAGCCATGTGAGGGGGTTATATACAGGAGAGGACACAAGGCATGTGAAAGGGTTATATACAGGAGAGGATACAAGCCATGTGAGGTGTTATATACAGGAGAGGATACAAGGCATGTGAAAGGGTTATATGCAGGTGTGGATACTAATGTTAATTTAGGATTTGAGGCAGTGTCGTGCATTTTTAAGCACTCTAGTCACACCTGAGTGAAATGACGACATATGAAGCTGTGGTCACACGTGGTTATAACGCATCACAATAGCTATGAAGAGGAGATTTGCCTAATTACATTGCTTTCAACAGTACGTTTCCAAAATGCATCTGTTAACAAGATGTTAACACCATGTTAACATAGCCTTAATACATCTATGTATGCACATATGTCTTCACATTGTGTAAACATCATGTTCAAAGCAATGTAATTAGGAAAATCTGCTGTTCTCAACTGTTGTGATGCATTTGAAAATGCAAGTGTTAACACCACGTGTGAACGCACCCTAAGAAGTAACCAATACATCTGGAAAATAATGTTACATAAGGCACAAGGGGCAGACCAAGGCATACTTGAAAAACGGCACCAAAACGTGCGCCTAAATAAAAATTTGCGCCAAATTGCAAATCATGAATTTAGTTATGTATTATGAAATCTAGTCTACGCAAATAACGAATTTGGTGCAATTGTAAGTTGCAAAACAGCATGTGTACCACAGCTGTGCCAAAACAATGCCAAACATAGACAAAAAAGACAATGGTGAATTTTTAGAAAATCCCATATTATTTGACATTATTATTTAATCTAAGCAGAAACTTTTTGAAAGTTTTTTCTGTACCTATGACTAATAAAACAAAAATCGTAAAAAAAAAAAAAACGGAATATTTTTTTAAAACTGGCCCCATATTTTCTCAGCGACTCACTTGCTTTCCTGTGTAGACTGGGACAGAGAAAACAGGCTGAGGCTGCTTTTCAAACGCATCAGAACAGCTGAGAAGAGGAGATTTGCCTGATTACACAGATGTTAACCCCTTCCGTGCGATCGCCACGGGATCCTGCGAACCCGATTCCGTCTGTTTAACCCTATAGATGCTGCGATCATAGTGACAGCGGCGTTTATAGTGCATCATCGCGACGATCGGCACCCTCTGTGCACGGCATGAGAAGTCCGATAAGTACTAGCATTGCATTAGAATTGCAGCATATTACAATGAACAAGTGATCAAATGTCCCACCTTAATCCAGTAAAAAAAAGTGCAATAAAAAAAAATATTTAAAAAGAATATTGGTCCCCTGAAGTCCCATCCCGTGCAATAATCAAATAAAACATAAAAAAGTGAAATTCACCCCAAAAAAACATAACATATGGGGTATCACGATGCCCGTAACAACAAATTCTGACCTCATAAAAAGCATTGACATTTACCCCGACTTGTCCTTCAGAAAATATTTTTTGTAGACAAAAAATATTAAAATGTTATGCCCATTAATACATGGTGTGCAAAAACAAGTAAATTTCTCACAAAATGAGTTCTATATTCTGCAAAGCAAATTAACCATAAAAAAAACTATATATATGGGGTATCGCCATAATCGTGATGACCCATAGAATAGAGATAACACATTGGGGCACATTTACTTACCTCTCCGAGTCGCTATGCTCGATCCGGAGTGTCTCCGACGATGATGCACTGTGCCGCAATCCACGTAGATCGTTCGCCCGATATCCTGCATGTGTCGCTTCCCCGCTCAGGTCCGCCGGAGTTCACCATCTTCTTCCCGATGCATTTAAGTGCATTGTATTGTGACAAAATGTAAAAGTTAAATCCTGCGTTCAGTCTTAATCAGTCACATCGTCAGACGGTCCGCCCCCCCGTTTGTGTTGCATGAAAGCCGGCGCGATGCGCCAAAGTCCGATTGCGTGCGACACAAACCCCTTTTAAATGCGCCGCAAACCGGAAATTGTCAGAATACCCAACCCTTAGTAAAGGAGCCCCATTATTTTTATAGTATGGTGAACATCCGGGAAAAAAAATGCTAAAAACCATAAACAAGAATTAACGATTTTTTTTAAACACCACTCTTTCTGAGTAAATAAAATCTGACAGTGAAAAGTGGATCTCATCCAGAAAAAACGAATCCCTCATATGTCCAAATTACAAAAAAATAAACATTTTTTAGCCGGTAAAATGTGATAATGCAGATCTGCTCTGAATGGCGCCTCCTTCCGTTCTATGCCCGGCCGTGCGACCATACAGTGGTCACCACCACATATGGGGCATCCTCATACTCGGGAGAAACTGGGTATCAAAAATTGCCAAGAAAAAGGCAATTACACCTCCATTTAGTTTTAACCCCTGTGAAGCATCTAAAGGGTTAACACACTTCTTAAAGTCGATTTTTCACACATTGAGGGGTGTAGTCTCTAAAATGGGATGATTTATGGGGTTTTACTGCTATTTAGGCCTCCCAAAGTCAGTTAAAGCTGAGGAGGTGCCCCTAAATAAAGTTTTTGGGGATTTTCATATAAATAAGAAAAATTGCACCCACAATTCTGAACCCCCGAACAACCTAGAAAAGAAAGAAGAGGCATAAAAAGCCCCGGCCGATATAAAGCAGAGATTCGGGAAATGTTAGTTATAAAGTTACTTGGGTGCTATGACTATCTGCCTAAATAAGCAGAAAATTTAGAACTTTGTAAATGACTAATTTTTGCCTAATTAACATTTTTTTCATAACTTAACACAAAAGATATCATCAAAATGTTTCTATGACTTTGAAGTACAATGTGTGACGGGAAAACAATCTCAAAATCCCCTGGATATGTTAAAGCGTCACAAAGTTATAACCTCCTATAACAACACAATGGCTTAACAAATAATAATAATAATAATATAATAATAATAAGCGTTAACACATCCATGCTTTAACCAATGTATTTGTTAACACTATGTTAACAGCTATAGAATCAGGACAAATCTCCTCATAAGACTCAGGTGTTCTGATGCGTTTGAAAATTCATGCGTTACTGTCGCACGGAAACGCACCCTAAAAGAAAAATCGTAACTCCTGTTCTACTGAAAAGGAAGGATGATTTAATGAAAGGTTCACAGCAAACATCCAGTAAAGTGACGTTTCAATAAATCATCCTTTTCACTAGAACAGTGTGACTGCAGTTACGATTTTCTATATGTTAAGGGATTGGGCTCCTCTCCTGAAATTAAGTTTGCAGCAGAAATCCTACTACTTGAGAGATATCAGGCTGTCAGGAACTTAAAGGGGTTGGTGAGGGTCCAAAATGCACCTCCTCTAATAAACAGAAAGTGGAACCGGATGCAGACAGCTCCCTTCTCCATGTAGTGGTGAACTTTGTCACTGCAGCTTGGCTCCCATATAACTGAAGCTGATCTGCAGTAACCACATCTGACCACAACACAGACAATGGAGCTGTCCGCTCCTGGCTCTGTTCTCTGTTTATCAGCTGCTGGGAACAGATGCTAGGTGGAGATGATACTGGCTCTTAGAGCCCCACCAATCCAAAATTGAGACCTATACTGTAGATATTATATCATTGTTGTAGTCTGTAAAACCTCTTTAACACCTAAAAGTGGTTCTCCATAACAAGTTAGACGCTTTCACCGGGTGGAACCTACCTTGCTGATCGGTGGTGGTCTCTGTTGTACTCCTGTCGAAAGAGCAGTCGGTCGCACATGAGCCGGTTGCTCAATTAATTTCTATGGCGCTGACGAATTTTGCAGAATACGATGCTCGGCTATCTCCATCCGTGGCATAGAGAGGAACAGAGCAGCCGGCGCATGCGCGGCTAACTGCTCCAGTCATCTTGAGTGAAATAGGGGTACAACAGATCCTTGTTCTTGAGATCCGTGGGGGTCCCTACACGATCACCAAGTTCCTGAAAGTCATGCTTGGCGTTACGAGATCTGCCTTACAAGGTAGCAAAATAGATATGGTTTTCCTTGTCCCATCTGGGAAAACCTATTTGCATATTTCCCAGAATCCCCTAGTGAAGCATCAATGGCTACAAGTTTCCACATGCCTATAAGGCGGCCTTAAGGGAAATCTACCATTTGCTTTTATTTATTATGAACCAAATATAACTTGAGAATGCTCAAGTTATATCAGCTACACTGATGCAGAAACATATTTTGTTTAATCCCTGAACTGAGTGGTTTTGCTGAAAAAAACAATTATAAAATTATGATAATGAGGCTCTGTTGCTCCTGTGGCTGGCTCGGCTCTTCTCCTCGTACCCTAATTATGCACTGCTCCAGCCTTGTCCAGCCTAGGATAAGCTGTGAATACTCATCACTGTGTTGTCCCTGACAGGCAGAAGTAATCAATCGCTGCACCATCCCCCATATGCTGTGTGTGAGTCATCCAGCTCAGGTTGATTAGTCCTGTCTGGACAGTTCAGGCAGCTCTTTTATGTACGACTGCCAGTCTGCACCCAGCTTTCCCAATGTCCTGAATTTTATCATTGTTTTTGAGCAAAACCACTCGATTCAGGGATTAAACAAGATATGTTTCTGCATCAGTGTCACTACAGCATTCTCAAGGTATGTTCACTTCACAATGCATAAAAACAAATGGTAGATTTCCTTTAATGGGCAAAGTCTCCGTAAGGAAAACTCTTTACTTCCTGACCCTGGAAAAAAAAACTTGGCATGTTCTACTAAACCCCTTTAAGAAACAGGATATAACCCCTATTCCTTAGCAGTGGTACAATTTCAATTCTCATTTTATTAAATGCACTTTTTCAACCAAACCTCTAATCCAAAAGAAAATAAAAATCCAGTGTTTTTTCCTTCTTTCTATGACTTCACTGACCTTCAAAAACATCAAAACGAGATTCCTGTTGTGTTCTCCGGTGTACAGTATAAGGATTACACAATAGTAGCTCTGACACGGCCGCAGCCGCGGATAAGATCGTTTTCTCCTGCAAAGGCCAAAAACCTTTAAAAACTTAACACTTTAGCCGTCCGCCGGGCCTGTTGTTAAGAAACAGAGGAGCACAAATACTGTTGTACATTTTCCTTTGCCTCTGGGATTTGTCCATGTAAAAGCCGTGTTTTGCTGTGCCGTTTGGCACCGCTTCCTTCACACAACATCTGCAACTCCTTTCGAGAGCTGAAGCGTTTTACTGCTCTTCTACCATATAAACCCGACTCGGCTGCGTCGCAATTTGCCGCGTTCCGGCTTACGATTAGGACACGGCCGTTCTGCCAATCGGGGGAAATTTTTTATTATTTTTATTTTCATCCGACTTTTATTTGCTTTCAGCTTCAGCACGAGCCAAAGACACTTCAAGGTTCTGTCCATGGACCAGCACAATATCGTTATCCGTTTTTTTTGGACGACTATTATTATGGCTCATGTCACTTCTCCATCCCACTAACAAGCCAGAGCAGAAATGATTGTTCGGGATTTTATGGGTGAATACTTATAATAGCATTTCCTGTCAATAAAGCCCAAAGGCTCGAAACCTTTTCCAACTCTTAAAATTGTAATGGAGCCTTTACCCCCCCTCCAGAGAATAAGCCAAAAGTTCTCTCTTACTATTACTTACCTCATGAATACAATGGGTCAAGACTTAAGGGGGAAGTCGTTTCGAATTGTTGTCTCTGAGAAATCTCCGAGGATCTCATTTTAGGACGAATGGGGCTTTGTGTTATTTTTAACACATTTATTACTTACAGTTTTGCATGAAACTTGTTGTTTTTATTTGGTGTTTATGTTGTTTTTTTAAAAGTAGATATTTTAATAGATTTTCTTTGAGAAAAGACAACAGTAATGAAACTTTTTAACGTTTTTTGGCCGTTATGTACAATGGGGACACTTAAAGGGATTCTGTCGCCAGCTTTTAAACCACTTAACTACTAGTCCCCTCAGGTAGGGAACGAAATATCCTTTCTGGAATTCCTTTTTTATGCCAAAACTCATCAGTATAAAAAAATCTCCTCAAAAGCCTTATGTGAATGAGGTGAAGAGAGTCACTTTTTGTCTGAGAAGAGTCACATACAGAAGATGAAGAGAGACTTCATATTCCCCTGTTTTCGGTGTAAGTACCTAGAGCCATGCTTTTAGTATCACATTAAAGGGGTTGGCCAATAAATCTCTTCCCTTAGAAATGTCTCTGCATGTATATGTACACTGCCTTGAGAAATTATTCGTCCCCCTTTAACTTTTCTACCTTCAAACATAAAGATATAAAATTGTAATTATTTTGGTGAAGAATAAACAAGTGGGAGACACTTGTGATGTGGAACGGAATTTATTGCATATTAAATAATAACAAACTGAAAAGTGGGGGTGCAATATTATTCGCCCCTTTACTTTCAGTCTCTGATCTATGAATGATCCAATGTAGTCCTAAATGACTGATGATGATGAATATAATCCACTGTATAAATCCATCTGTTCCGTGATAGTCTCAGGTTCTGCACCATGGCAGGTCCTGATACTGTGATGGAGCATCCCCACTGTCACACATGGTGGGGGCACCATCCCCACTGTCAGGGCCGATTCTAGCATATTTCTGCCTGAGCGATATTAAATGCTGCCCCCCCCCCTCCTCCCTGTTAACGTAAACCTAACTTTACTACATTTAACACCCAACAGACCAGCTCCCTGAACACTGTGTTGAACTGACTACAGGATCTGAGACGGCGATTTGGTGTCATCTTTACCTTATAGATGACATATCTATCACTTCAGTAGTAGCACGTATATCCGGGTTCTCGCAATCCATGACGTATCAAGGCTGAATTCACGGCCGACTACTTCATCTCCGTAGGGCAGCATCCCACCAGGCGTCCCTAAAATACCACATCACTTACAGTATCACAAGTCTCCTGGAAACACAACACTGTGCTCCTAAATAATATATCACCCTCACAACACAGAGTGCTCGGGATTCCTCCTACGCTAACCCCACATATAACCACAATCCGCTTCATTATATAGGGTAAACTATATAACATATAATATCTGTAATCCCATATACAGCCCCTGCGCTAGTAAATACGTACCCATATACACACCCCCCAGCTTAGTAATATACTGTAAACCCGATATACAACCCCCCAGCTTAGTAATATACTGTATCCCTATACAACCCCCCCCCAGCTTAGTAATATACGTATCCCATATACAGCCCCACAGCTTGTAATATATACTGTATCCCATATATAGCCCCCGCAGCTTATTAACATGTATCCCATATACAACCCCACCGCTTAGTATATACTGTAACCCGATTACAGCCCCCCCCCCCAGCTTAGTAATATACGGTATCCCATATACACTCCCCCAGCTTATGATTAGTGATATAAATATATACAGCAACCCCCCAGTATAAATGATTTGGCCCCATATAATTATATACTGAATCCCCCCACAGTATAAAATAAATATAGAAAACCCAAATAATCTCATAGCATGCCCCCCCCGTATAAAATAATTATAGCCCCAATATTCTATAACCCCCCCATTATTAAAATATATAGCCCCAAATAATAATCTATAGGCATCCCCCCAGTATAACTAAGTATAGCCCAAATAATATCTAAAGCATCCCCCCCCCAGTATAAATAAGTCATAGCCCCCACAATAAATCTAAAGCATCCCCCCCGTATAAAATAAGTATAGCCCAAACTAATATCTAAAGCATCCCCCCGTATAAAAACGTATAGCCCCAAATAATATCTATAGACATCCCCCCAGTATAAATAATTATAGCCCCAAATAATATCTTTAGCATCCCCCAGTATAAATAAGTATAGCCCCAAGTAATATCTAAAAGCATCCTCCCCCGTAATAAAAAAAGTATAGCCCCAAATAATATCATAGCATCCCCCCAGTGTAAAAACTAGGTATAGCCCAAATTAATCTCTATAGCATCCCCCCGTAATAAATAATTATAGCACCAAATCAATAGATATAGCGCCCCCCCCCCCAGTATAAAATAATCAGCCCCAAATCCCAAATACAATACAGAACCCCCCCGCCCCTAGTATAAAATATTCTGGCCCATAAATATCTATCATCCCCCTCGTATTAAACAATCATAGCCTCCCAATAATAGTATATATAGGATTCCCCCAGTATAAAATAATTACGGTTAACCCCAATATAAATATACTATGCCATATTGCACTCCCCCCAGTAAAAGAAAACGAATTATAGGCCCAATAATATAAATTAATATTGCATCCCCCCCATTAATAGAAATAATTATAGCCCCAAATAAATAGCATTCATATCCTCCCCCCCCACCAGTTAAAATTAATTCTGTCGGCCCCATATGATATATAATAGCCCCCCCCCCGCGTGATTATAATATCATCCACAATTAATTAAATACATGAAAATAAGTAAAAATCATTTACACCTGCAGCAGCTGCTTCCTCGGCGCGGCTCGGTGTTCACGCGGATCTTCTGTGAGACGGGCTGCCGCCAGTGACACGGCGGCTTTGGGAAAAAGTCGTGCCGCCTGTGTCACTAGTTAAACGGAGCGACGCGCTGCCGGAAGGCGCTGCGTCGCTCGCATAGAAATGCGCACTGTGCTTAAAGAGACAGGCGCGAGTTATTTAGCTGGTGGGCGATTCGGTCTGACGTTTAATGAACGACAGAATCGCCCACTTTTAGAGCGGCGAATTTTGCCGCCCTTTACAGGGACCCGCATCTGCCGCCAAGCGAGATTTGCATCTCAGCTCTCTGGCAGAGCGGCCTGCCCACTGTCACAACCTGGTTGGGGGCACCATCCCCACTGTCACACATGGTGGTAGGCACCATCCCCACTGTCACACATGGGAGGGCAACCATCCCACTATCACACATGGTCGGGGCCACTATCACGGACTGTCACAGCATGGTGGGGTCACCATCCCACTGTCACACATGCGTGGGGCCATCCCCACTGTCACACATGGGGGTGGGGGCACCATCCCCATGTCACACATGGCCGGTGGCACAAAAAAACATCCCCACTGTCACACATGTGTTGCACCCTTCCCTGGGGCACATCCCCACTGTCACATGGTGGGGGCACCATCCCCACTGTCCACATGGGGCCACACCCGTTAAGGGTGGGGGGCCCATCCCACCTGTCACAATGGTAGGGGCAACATCCCCACGGTCATCACATTGGTGCGGTGGCACCATCACTCACTGTCATACACATTGGTGGGGGCACCATCCTCATTGTGCATCACATGGTGGGGGCCAACCATCCCCATGTCACACATTGGCAAGTGGCTACCATCCCCACTGTCACCACCAATGGCTTGTGGCCACCATCCCCACGGTCACACATGGGGTGGGGGGTCAAATCCCCAGCTGTCACCAATGGGGTACCCATCCCCACTGTCACACATGGTGGTGAGTACCAGTCCACCACTGTCAACATTGTTGGTGGACACCATCCCCACTAGTCACAACTGGTGTGACACAATCCCCATGCCTGTTGACCACCCCACTGTGTGCACCATAACCCTGTGCCACCATCCCGTTGGGACACATCCCGTCACACATGGCGGGGGAAGCATCCCACCACTGTCACACATATATGCCAACCTCCCCACTGTCCCACATGTTCGGCACCACCCCACTGTCACTCAGTTGGTGGTGGCACCATCCCCACTGTCACAAGTGGGTGCGTGGGCACCTCCCCACCTGTCCACCTGGTGGAGGGGCATCATCCCCCTGTCCACACATGGGGGTGGCAACATCCCACTGTCACACACTGTGGGGGCAATCATCCCCCTGTCACACAAGGTAGGGGGAACACCCACCCATGGTGCCACACTGTCACAACTGGTGGGTGGCACCCTCCTCACTGTCACAATGTGGGGGCCACCTTCCGCTGTCACACTTGGCAGGGCACCATCCCCACTGTCACACATGGGCATGGCACTCCCAGGCCATGGCGGCAACACTCCCAACTGCACACCTGGTGGGGGCACATCCCCACTGCACAATGGGGAAGGCACCCTCCCCACTGTCACACCACTGGGTGGTGGGTGGTACCGTCCCCACTGTCACACATGGTGGTGACCCAACCCACTGTCCACACATGTGGTGAACACCATCCCCACTGTCACACATGGTGGTGACACCATCCCCACTGTCACACATGGGGGGGAAGCATCCCCACCACTGTCACACATAGTGATGGGCACCATCCCCACTGTCGACGTCATGGTGGTGGCCCATCCCACTGTCACACATGGTGGTGCACCATCCCCACTGGCAACACATGTGGGGGCCCATCTCCCACTGTCACACATGGTGGGGGCATATCCCACTGTCAACACATGGTGGGGGCACCATCCCCACTGTCACACATGGTGGGGCACCATACCCCACTGTCACACATGTGGGGGCACCATCCCCACTGTCAACATGGTGGGGGCCCTCGCCACTGTCACCATGGTGGGGGCACCATCCCACTGTCTCTATTGTGGGGCACCATCCCCCTGTCACAACATGTGGAGGGAGCACATGTCACTGTTTAGATTTATGCTGAAGCCTGAAATGTGGCAAAAGGTAGAAAAGTTCAAAGGGGGCTTTGCAAGGCACTGTCCTGACCTCCCCCATGAAAGCTCAACCTTTTCTGCTGCTCGCTCGCATATATACACATGACATACTGTCTCTGTCATGTTCTGTCATGTGATGTCAACCTGTCTCTCTCTCTCCTAAAGTCTGCCCACAACTACAGAGACATGAAGAGGGGCAGGATGAGGCATATTCTCCTCCTGCACTCCCTATGCACGAGCTCAGATATGTAAAGAGAGAAGACATGGAGAGTCTGCACACGTAATACAAATGTAAGTACGGCTCTTAGTCCCTTGATCCTTCAGTAGCAAAAGGAGGTATGTTTCCATTTTCCCACTAGGAAAACTTATTTGCATATTTCCCAGAATTCCTAGTGGAGCATCAATGACTTAAGTCTCCACAGGCCTATAGGTGGCCTAATTGGACAAACTCTCCTCCATTAGAGAACTCTTACTTCCTGACCCTAGTCTTGATGAACATTCAGGGATTACCTACCAGGCATATAGAAAAAAGGGTACGGATGTCTCTTCAGTGAGCCAGTCACACTTAGCTGCACTCTCTCTTTCCTTGAGGGAGCGTAAATGATGTAGCAGTTGATTTCACTCAGCTGAAGAAAGCAGGCCACTTGTCAATCATGAAGCTGGCGGTGGGGTTGACTGAAAAGAACATGAATCGCATAGATGGTAGTCAACTTTACAAATAGACTGTGGAACTTTACAGGCATGGGGAGGAACAGTATAGGGATAGTTGTACTGCTGTATAATAGCAGTTTTCGAAGATATGTTTAGTTAGTGGTGGTTGTTTTCCTGACGGTTCCCTTTAACTTCCATTTCTTTATCGGCAACTTATGGCTCCATAATAGGAATTCTTGCTGGCTGGGGTATTCTCCACATTTTATGAGGTCTAATTTGAGACTTGTTCATCACTGTTCGATACAGATGAATAGGTGATAGTTATCTGACCGTTCTTAAAAGAACATATAAGCTCTTTAAACAAAAATCTCTCAAAAAAACTGTTTTATTTTTGTAAAACTTTGGATAATGAAATCGACGGGAAAAAAAATTGAAGTTTGAAAATGTTCCCAAGCCTTTACAAGCAGCAAGAAGGCATTTCATGGCCACATAACGCAACTCTTGCATAACAAACACCGCGGTTATTGTTTACGCTGCCAACAGAGTCATACCCTCGCTCGGGCGGCTCGCCTGGTGTGTTACATTTCTCAGGATTTTACAGGATTACAAATATGGCGTTGATTGTAGATTTTATAATTACATATCAGCGGGGGTCATCGCTTACCATTTCAGAGGCTTTTAAATTTTGTATTTACCTGCTAGAATTCGGAGCGATTGCATTTTGGAGACTTTTTATATGATGTCATATGGAGAAAGGTTAGGAGAAAAGATTTCTAAACTCAAATATCCTATATCCCTTCATAGGCCACACAATAATAAATTGCATTGCTGGAACCCATACAAATTATAGCATCAACATCTACACCACAAAAGCTTTGCAGCCAATCCCAGACATTTCATTCGGTACAATCAGTATTGAGGATATACTCTCAATTCATACTATACATAGTACTAACACTGTACTAATTCAATATATATGGTCATAATTCACACTTTTCAATGATGTCACAGCTTATCTCCTCCCCTTCCTGACAAGACCTCTACGTATATAGATAACACGACCCTCATTACAATCACTACTGACAATAGATGATGTCACAGCTTATCTTCTCCTCCTCCTCCCTGTACAATGACCTCTATTAGATAACACTGACCCACTTAACATCATATGAACAATAGATGTATGTCCAGCTTATCTCCTCCTCCTCCTGACATGACTCTATATAGATAACACATGACCCATCATTACATCACATGACAATAATGATGTAGCTTAGTAAAATCTCCTCCCCTCCCTGTTACAATGACTTCTATATAGATAACACTGACCCATCTTACATCACTACTGACAATAGATGATTCACAGCTTATCCTCCCCTCCCCTGTACAATGACCTCTATATAGATAACCTGACCATCATTACATCACTACTGACATAGATGATGTCAAGCTTATCTCCTCCCCCTCCTGTACATGACCTCTATATAGATAACACTGACCATCATTACTCACTACTGACAATAGATGATGTCACAGCTATCTCCTCCTCCTGTACAATGGACCTCTATATAATAACACTGACCCCATCATACATCACTACTGACAACTGATTGCCACGACGCATCCTCCTGACATGACTCTATATTTACACTTACCATCATTACATTAATCATACTGACATAGTGATGTCACAGCTTATACTCCTCCCCCCGCTGTACAATGACTCTATAGATAATCACTGACCCATCATACATCACTACTGACATAGAGATGTCACAGGCTATCTCTCCCCTCCTGTACAATAACCTCTATATAGATAACACTGACATCATTACATCATATGACATAGTGATGTCACAGCTTATCTCCTCCTCCTCCCTGTACAATGACCTTAAAGATAACACTGACCCATATTACATACTACTGACAATAGATTAGGTACAGTCTATCATCTCCTCCCTCTCCCTTAGTGACTTCTATAAGATAACACTGACCCATCATTACATCACTACTGACAATAGATGATGTCACATCTATCTCCTCCCCTCCCTGTACAATGACCTCTATATAGATAACACTGACCCATCATTAATCATACTGACAATAGATAGTCACAGGCATATCTCCTCCCCCTCCTGTCAATGACCTCTATAATAGATAACCTGATCCATCCATTACATCACTACTAACATAGATGAGGTCACAGCTTACTCCTCCCCTCCTGTACATGACCTCTATATAGATAACACTGGACCCATCATTAACATCACTACTGATAACAGATGATGTCACAGCTTATCTCCTCCCCCTCCTGTACAAGACTCCATAATAGATATACACTGCCCCATCATTACATACATCACTACTGACAATAGATGATATCACAGTTATCTCCCCCCTCCCTGTACAATACCTCTATATAGATAACACTGACCATCATTACATCACTCTGACAATAGATGATGTCACGCTTATCCCTCCTCCTTCCTGTACATGTCCCTATATAGAACACTGACCCCTCATTACATTCACTACTGACAATAGATGATGTCAAGCTTATCCCCTCCCCCTCCCTGTACAAATGCCTCTATATAGAAACACTGACCCTCATTCCATCACTACTGACAATAGATGATGGTCATCAGCTTATCCCTCCCCCTCCTCTGTCAATGACCTCTATATAGATACACACTGAACCATCATTACATCACTACTTGACAATAGATGATGTCACGCTTATCTCCTCCCTCCCTGTACAATGACCTCTATATAGATAACACTGACCCTCATTACATCACTACGACAATAGATGATGTCACAGCTTCTCTCCTCCCCCTCCTTGTACAATGACCTCATATAGATAACACTCACCCATCATTACACTCACACTGACAATAGATGATGTCACAACTTATCTCCTCCCCTCCCTGTACCATCCCTCTATATAGATACACTGACCCATCATTAACATCACTACTGACAATAGATGATGTCACATCTTATCTCTCCCTCCTCCCTCGTACCAGACCACTATTAGATAACACTGACCCTCATACATTACATCACTACTGACAATAGATGATGTCACAGCTTATCTCCTCCCCTCCTGTCCAATGACCTCTATAAGATAACACTGACCCATCATTACCTCACTACTGACAATAGATGATGTCACAGCTATCTCCCTCCCCCTCCTTGTACAATGACCTCTATATAGATAACACTACTTATCACTACTGAATAGATGATGACAGCTTATCCCCTCCTCCGAAATGACCTCTATATAGAAACCGACTCCATATTACATCACTACTGACAATAGTGATTCACCGCTTATCTCCTCCCCCTCTCCCTGTACAATGACCTCTATATAGATAACACTGACCCATCATTACATCATACTGACAATAGATGATGTCACATCTAATCTCCTCCCCCTCCTGTACAATGACCTCTATATAAGATAACACTGACCCATCCATACATCACTACTGACAATAGATGATATCACAGCTTATCTCCTCCCCCTCCCTGTAGAATGACTCTCTATATAGATAACACTGACCCATCATTACATCACTACGGACAATAGATGATGTCACAGCTTATCTCCTCCTCCTCTCCTGACAATGTCCTCTATATAGATAACACTGACCCATCATTACATCCTACGACCATAATATGTCACAGCTATCCCTCCCCCCCTGTACACCCTCTATATAGATAAACTGACCCCTTACATCACTACTGTACAATAGATATATTCACGCTTATCTCCTCCCCTCCCGTATACTGATCTCTATATAGATAACACTGAACCATCATTACATCACTACTGCAATAATGATGTCACAGCTTATCCTCCTCCCCCTCCTGTACAATGCCTCTATATTATAACACTACCCATCATTACATCACTACTGACATAGATGATTCACCAAGCTATCCCTCCCCCTCCCGTTACAATGACCTCTATAGAGATAACACTCCATCATTACATCACTACTGACAATAGATGATGTCACATCTTATCTCCTCCTCCCCCTGTTACAATGACCTCTATATATAGATAACACTGACCCATCATACATCACTACTGACAATAGATGATGTCACAGCTTATCTCCCCCCCTCCTTGACCATGACCTCTATATAGATACACTAGCCAATCATTACATCACTACTGACAATAGATGATGTCACAGCTTATCCCCTCCTCCTCCCTGTACAATGACCTCTATATAGATAACACTGACCCATCATTACATCACTACTGACAATAGATGATGTCACAGCTTATCTCCTCCCCCCCTGTACAATGATCCTATAATAGATAAACATGACCCCATCTTACATCACTACTGCAGAGATGTCACAGCTATCTCTCCTCCTCCCTGTAATGATCTCTATATAGATAACACTGACCCCATCATTACATCACACTGACAATAGATTAACAAATTTAAACAATGTTTATATTTTGTTGTTTCTTTTTAATTTGTCAAAAAGAAAGTTAAAATCAAAAATAAAAAGAATATTAAATATAAGTATATGAAGAAGTTGTACGTGGTCATCCCTTTAAGATAAATACATCCTTAAATCAGAGAATATCTTGGAAGATTCCTTCGCTCGGGAGGAGAGGGAGGGTTCACGCTGTTCTGCTCGGTTGTGTCTTGGACTCCTTTGTGTTTGCTCAATCTAGTAAGCGTGGTCGGTAAACATCCTGTAGGAAACCTCATTGAGACATCCGTTATTAAATTTATCCGACTTCAATTACAGAAGAACAATGTCATTTAGTGTGGGCTTTTTGTGCCACGGTTTCGCGTCTATTTGTGAGTGAATAGTTTTACAGAGCGGTAATAGCGTGACAGCCCTAATTATTATTCACCCTTCGGTTATGAATGGGTACATTGTAACTTCTCCAAATCTATATGCAAATGCTTCCATAAGTGTGGGAACTGGAACAATACAGCAGGAATGGTTTTACACTGGATGTCAAGACAAATGTTGGATACAGGGCACAGCTTGCTCCCGTGAGCCTTCAATCGAAGAGTGGACACGAGAGTGACATTACAGAGTTATTTGTAACGTTTCAATATTCATTCAGCAGACTGGCTACGAGCCAAAGAACTCGAGAAATTTATCACGGTTCTGTGTTGCAGAATGTTCTAAAGTTTTTGTTTTAGGTTGGCCCAAGTTTTTTTTACTTGTTCCCTCATATTTTGTGGCTATATTTCTATGGTTGTGTCTGGCGCTAATCTTTTGAAAAAGTCAGCTCTCTCCAACAAGGGGCTCCTCCAAAGTCTTATTGCCCCGGATAGGGTTTTAAAAACCATATGATCGGTAAGACCCTAAGCGTATCATAAAATAAGGTTCCCTTATTATTACCAATTGATGGGTGCATCACTATGACCCAGTGCCAAACTACTGCCAACTTAGTTCAAAAAGATCAAACTAGCAATTCTTAAGCAGTAACTATCATTGCACAGCTTAAAAACCATATAGCATCCTAAGGGAAACAATACGAGAAAGAACGTAGAAAATTCCGTATCATTGTAGTGTCCCTCCAAGTCGCTAACAGGAAAATTGGGGTGGGGCGACCAAGCAGGAGCTCCATGAAAGTTTAGCTCTGTGTCCATACCTTCTTGCTCCTTCTCTAGTCAAAGACAGCCAATGATTAGTCAAGAGGAGGCCTAAGTTATTGCCTAGGAACTCTGTGCTAGGGTTGAGGGTGCCACAGGAAGGGGCTGAGTGCCCACCTCTAGCACCGTCCGCCATAGGTTTGGCAACACTGCTCTATGGGTTCAGAAATTTCCACGCATGGTGTTCATCAATGTTCTCTATAAGTTCTGAGACTCTCATAGTAATATGGAAGGTTAGTGGAAACAGTTGACCTACTGCTCCATTTATAGAAGAATGGACCCCGCGTTTCTAACTTGTGACCCCTCCAAATGGATTGGACTGTCAACTTGTATTTAAATTAGTCTAAGTAAACGTCCACTCAGTTAAATTGGACGTCGTAGTTCAGCAGTGTGGAGCCGATGTGGCACATTATCTGACATTCCAGGAGTCAACCGAAAGTGTATGGTCCGCAGCATTCAACTAAGACGTGCGCTCCGAGTGTCCTGCAATGTGACCGCTTCCTCCCCGTCAGCGGCCGACAGTTCAACATATTTTTTGTGGGTGACATGTAAAGTGCTTGGCTTGCGACACAATTAGAAAGTTAAATCCTGCGCTCAGAGCGAATCAGTCGGATCGTCCAACGGCACGCCCCCGATTTCTGTCGCATGAAAGCAGCGCAGCTGCACCACAATCCGCTCGCGTGCGACACAATCCCAGTGCATACACCTATTAAATACTTGTCCAAGCCTTGCAATCCCCGAAAAAGGAGAACAGTCTGACAAAAGTTAGCAGCGTGACCCTTAGTAAATGAGTCCCAGTGTGTCAATGACCCCTGCACTTAAATCCTCATACAATAGTAGCTACAGTTTAGTGGTTGCTGATCCGGGGAGGTTAGAATCTGGTGCGTGTTGTGGAAGGGATAGGCACAGGTATGGTTAGTGGAGAATTTGAGGTAAAGGTTGCCGTGAGTTTTAATGGTAATCCAGCAGATTATGGTACAGAGTTAGAGTTTGATCTCATAACAGGTTCAAAGGTCAACATGAGAAAAGAGAAAGCAGTATAAGACAACTTCAACAGACAATAAGAATCTACATTGCTAGTCCAATTGTCCTGTTTGATATCTTAGCCCCTAAACCCCTTTGGTTCCCATATAACATCAGAACAACTTCTGATGCTCGCATGATTCTCCATTACTTCACCATGGGCTCATTTACTTACCCGGTCTGTCGCATCCACACGCGTCTCCAACGAGGATTCGGGTCTTACGCGTATTCACTAAGGTCGTTGACCGCCCGATGTCCCACCAGGTGTTGCTGCTCGCGTGAGGACCACCAAGGTCCGCCGAGCGTTCACCATCTATTCCTGGTGCATGTAAGTGTGGTGTCAAGGGACACTATATGTTTTTTAAATAAGTGCGTTTTTTCCCGAATCCGTTGGTTTTTGTGACGGCCACGGGCCACCGTGTTTTCATCGCATGCAAGCCGGCGCCGATGCGACACAATCCGATTGCTGTGGCCAAATACTTGGGTCCATGCGGCGCAGCGGAAAACACGATTTGGACCTTGGTAAATGTGCCCCAATATGTTGGTGGACTGTGAAAAAAGTTCTCATTGAATTATGGTGTGGATTGGCAGTTTACATTATCCAACCCTCAAAACTTCCTGATAATTTTTTCTAGTATATTCATCTTGTAAGACATGCCTAATATGTTGACAAGGAAGCCAAGTTTGTGTTGTTCACCTGTGGGGGAAAAGAAGAAGACATAGTCGTGGAGTCCTGATATGTGGCTCGCTCTCCCTATGTACTAACTTCATTTGTACAACATTTCACTTGATTTCCGTCATTAATACTAGACAACAGTATCAGCAAAACATTTCCTTATGTGCTTCCCTTCATTTGCCTTGGAGGCAAGGAAGTGATGCATTTAGTTTTGATGTATATATTTTTTTCTCACAATTTTTAAAGTTTTACAACGCATCGGTTAAATAGCACAAAAAAAATTAAAAAAATAAAAACCACAGTGAAGGACTCACATCACGCTTGTGGAGAGCGTGTATTTGCCTATATCAACCAATTGAATTTGTTCTTTACTTGCCAAGTTTGTTTATTCAACTTCATTTGACACCAAGGGTACCAACTAATGCATCCGGTTGCAACTGTTTTATCATATGCTGTAAGGTGGTTCGTCCATAAGTAGGGGCAACAGTGGCCCTTGGTAGTTAGACATACAGACTTTGCAAAGTCGTGGGGTCCTGGGTTTCTAGTTCCGGTTCAACATCTGCAAAGAGTTTGTATGTATTTCTCTCTGTGTGTTGGGCGGGGTTTCCTATGGGTCCTCTGGTTTATCCCACACTCCAAACATACGTAGTTTGATAGATTGTGAGCACCATTGGGGAAGGGATGATGTGGCAAATCTGTGCAGCTCTATTAATCTGTGTGCGATATTAATAAAGGAATTAATAATTAATAATTCAGTTTTGTGTTGGGTATAAAAACAAATAACACCAACCTCTCCTGCTTGTTGTATCAGTACCTGCTGTTTGTATTCAATGAGAAGCCCTATAACATTCTGTATTTGGAGCAGCGGAGTTGAGCATAAGTGCACATAATGCGAGAAAACAGATAAAATGTCATATTCTTAAGAACAACATCGTGTGAGGACACAGATACAATGTATATTCCTAAGAACACTGCAGTGTGAGAACCCCAAGATAAATGTCTATTCTCTAAAACACAGCAGTGTGAGGACCAGATAAATGTATAATTCCTATAAAAACACAGCAGTGTGAGGACACAGATAAATTATTTTCTTCTCAGAGCAACACAATGTAGGACACATATCAATCTATTTTTCCCTCTGTCTAACAACACACACACAGGTATGGTTATCAGATATCCAGGGGTACAATACAAACAATTCTGTATTTTTTATGTCAAACAAATGCTGACAGATTCCTTCATGGATAATTCTATTGGCAGTACAAACTTATAATTCACAGTCTAAAACAACAAATATACATGCCTTAACTCATTTTAAGAATGATGTTCACAGG
This sequence comes from Engystomops pustulosus, assembly GCA_019512145.1. NCBI lineage: Eukaryota > Metazoa > Chordata > Amphibia > Anura > Leptodactylidae > Engystomops > Engystomops pustulosus. The sequence continues at coordinate 9,995,395 of CM033643.1, read as the reverse complement.
TTTATTGGACAATTGCAAACGTTATCTCTTTACATTGCAGCTCACTTTAAAATTGGTATTTAAAAATTAGTTTTTTTGCCCATTTGCCATCACAATGAGTATAGTTAACTAATATGTTCTCATATTTGCCGTTCCGCTTTAATATTCATCAAAAACATCTCTGTACAATTTGTGTTTAATCCCAACTGGATTTTATCTCACATTAGAATTTACGTTCTGTATTTCCAACTTCCTGAAAACACACGGCGATGCATTGTTAGAGGTTAAGTTCCTTATTGTGAACTATTGCAATTGGAAACCACAGCGGTCCTTTTATGCAAGGGTAATATAAAGAAACTGTTCTCTAACGATAAGCAATTTTTGTGTTGAACTTAACGTCTTTTCATTACGAGATCTACAGCGAATCTAGGCAACACACGGAAACTGACTTTCTGCCAATTTTAAAGGGGACAAACAAAGGGACTTGTCCTATTTGTTCAAGGCCATCTCCAACACTAGGCATGACAGCTCACTTATCTAACATGCCTGTCTACTGTCGTCGACAGTAAACTTCGGAGGAAGAGGAAGGGATCGCCAGTTGAGTTTCAACATGGCTGACACTTTTTTAGAGAAAACAAGCTCCACGCTGGTGTCGTCGTGGCTTGCTCCATCTTCTATATTCAGACAACCTACAGACTCCAATGAACTGAGATGAATAGATATGGGAAAGATGGCGTTCCATGGACATGCTGGACTGGAGCTTTTTGTGGCACAGCAACATGAAATTTTCTAGCACGTCCTCTTTTTATCAACCCTGAATAGATCTCGTAGCCTCCACATTTGGTTGTTTTCGTGCATTCATCTTTTGGGATCTACTAGTACATGGCATAGAGACTCTTATGCATTTTTGACCGGTACAACAATCATCCAAGTTGTTCTATGTGGTCATGGTCCACAATAACAGTTGCTCAGCCACTGCTGCAGGCAGGTAGAGGCCCGGTTTGGGGCTGCATTGAATGGGGACTTTTTCATTGTGATCTAAATTCGCACAATCCGGCATTAACATTGGAGGAAAAAGTTGAGCCGAACCCTGAGGACTCGAACCCGACAAAGTTCGTACGTTGGAATGGTTCACATCAAAGGTAGGTGGTATGTCACCACGAGATGTTGTCATTAGCTTATCTTCCTGGAAGACACAAGGATTGCCCTGGGTAGGCCACACCATCGGCAACCATTGGGGCCATATCCCAATGATGTGATGGCAGACAATTTGGTATTGGCAATCCCAGACTGTGAGTAGTTGGGATCACGCCAAATAAATGGACCACAACCGCCATAACTTTAGATGGTTTCAAGTCCTTATTGTACATGAGCGCCGGACGTATTCTAGCCCCCATGGAGATCCTTTATTGCGCGTGGCGGGTCACTGCACAGCTTTAATCTCGATCCAGGCCCAGCCGCGGCAAAGAAATATAACGCAGCTGGAAATTTTTCAAAATGAAAAATTTGCTGCTTGCAGTGGGTGTGCATGCACGGGGGGACAGACCACCCTAAACACCGCCCAACAATCCTGCAGATGCGCCCACCCCCCAGCCCGGCTGCGCTGCCCCCCTTTCCATGCACCTCTACCCATAAGAATATAGTTAGCACGCTTTCCATTATTTCACGGGCTTATATACCACTGGCGTGGTGCGGAAACCCGGAGAAGTACCCCCCCCCCCCCCCTTACGCAGTCGCCATGAATTCCATGAGATACCAGCACCTACACAGAAGGACGTCAATAAAATCTAATCCAGATTACACATTCCCCTAGGGGCGGGTACAATTAAAGAAGTTGTTTGAGGTTACTTTACCTTTTACAATTGATACTGGTTAGACATATTACAAATAGCGGTTTTTTTTCCAGAGCTTAAGGTTATTGGTACACCCCTGGCAGATAACGGCAGAGGATTGTTATGGGAGATAAGACCTAGGATGGATAGGTGTCGTTGTGTTATGCTTTATAATAACCAGGGGACTCATACAATTTTGAGGCATATCAGCTAATGACAATGAAGCCTCAGCCCTTTTCAGCAAAGGTGTCTTCTACCCCCACAAGTAAGCATTGTATCTGCTGCCCTCTTACCAGAAGACTGTGTCTACTGTGTAAGTATGTGAAGAACATGGCTTCTAATAGTGAAATAAGCATAAGGTTCACAGTGGGAACCTCCATTGGAGACAGACGTCATAGGTATGGTAGAAAAGCGCTGGATCATTGTGGGCAAGGCCTTCCGATTGACTTCCTGTCTACAGCTGGTAATGATTCCAAGTTTCCTATTTTTAAATTCCTTCAGAATTCCTGAAGACATGTGACAGGGGCAATAGGTACCGAAAATTATTTAAAAAATATTAGGCAAATGTATTAGTCTCCATTCCTAAGTAAAGACCTGTCACCCCCCTCCCCCCATGACGTTGTCCGTACCTTTACGCCACTCTAAACAGGATTGTAAGGTTTCAGTTGGGATTTTTCTGATACACTGGGGCACATTTACTTCCCGGTCCATCGGGATCCGCGCGGGTTCTTCTGATGTGAGTCGGGTTCTGTCGGGATTCCCTAAGGTCCTCTCTGTCTCTGTCGGCGCCTAAGGGTCCGCTGGAGTTCCACCGGAGTGTCACCTCTTCTAATTACTTGTTGCTGTAATGCGTGTCAGCACCACTTTTTTTTTTGTTTAAATTCCGGTTTTTTTCCGAATCCGTCGCCCAGGCCCCTTTTCCGTCGCTGAACCCCGGCGCGGGTTCGCTGAATCCGATCGCCAAAGTGCCAAAAATCCCTTCGGCATTCGTGGCGGCAAATTGGAAATCGCCGGGATACCCGACGAATTGGTGCGATTCGGTGCCTTAGTATGACTTAGTAAATGACTGTCCCATAATTATAGGTTATAACTCCTGGTGGGGGCCGAATTTACATATCAGTCCTTTCGAGCATGTCCACCACACGGGACTTTTCTGACCTAAAACAAAGTGGGTAGGATGGAGTATTGGCTATTATTAGAGCGCCACCACATCATGATTACATCGCATTTTTTTCACACTCTGAGGGAACGAATAATATGAACATAAAAGGACGACTTCAAAGACGAGTGTTTTGTTGATAGATTTGCTATCATCCTTTCTCTACGCAGAATTGCACATTTTCCATGACAACCTTCAAAGATGTTGATGAAGTGTAAGAAGTGCACTGACGCGCGTCGCTGCTTCTCTTCACTTCATCGCCCGTTCCTTGTTCTCTGGCGTATTCTTGCTTCTACTCTTATTAAATTGACTTCTATGGTGGAACAACTTTGCAGAGTCTTTTCCTGGGGAAGGATCATGGAGTTAGCCTTGTAATGAAGTGTCCGGTACGACCATAATAAACTAATTGCAGTCGCATCCCTGTGGTTTTTCGATCTAAATAATACTCCACTATGGCTTCCTTCTATCTCATGCTCATCACATAGTGAAGTTTGCACCTCCTATAAACAAAGGTCAGAGCCTAGAACCCCTCCGATAAATTGAATTCTGATGTCCCCCAAATGACCTGTAGAAAGAAATATAAAAAATAAGAACGCCACAAGCAACTAAACGCTACAACACCGCCCACTACTTAAAATAAATAAAAGACTACCCCCCCATCACCCAAGAAAACAAGAAATAAACCACCACCCCCTACCCGTATCCCCCCTCACTCCCATCGCCCCCTCGTCTCCCTCACCCCTCCTCCTCACCCTCCCCAGCCCCCACCCCTCCCCCCCTCCGGCCCCCCCCCCCCCCTTTCTCTCCCTCCCTTCCCCCCGCACCACGTCCCCGCTCCCCCCCCTCCCCCACCCCCGTCACCCGCCCCCCCCCCCGCCCCTGCCCTCCCTCTCCCCCTCCCCCCTGCCCCCCCCCTCGCCTCTCACACCCTCCCCCATCCCCCTCTCCTCCCCCACTCCTCTCCACCCTCCCCCCCACACCCCCCCCACCACCCACTTGATAGTTAACACAACCCACTAGTCAACTTGGTTACTATGGGGACATCTCTTGTAAAGGCTTAAAAAGATAATGAGGAGATTTCAGGGCAGACTACTATACTAAGTAGAGTCACTATCAGGGCCTGTGTCTATGGCTGTGTGAGTGTTGCACAGGGACTGTTAATTGAGTCTCATGTCAATTTGCATTTGCTCTACAATGATTACCCACCTAGAACCATTGACAAACATGTCTAGATCAAGTTGGGAAATCAACATGTATTACAAGGTGAAAGACCACAGTCTCTTAAGTAGCATAAGTAAACAATGTGTTGTCTAAGACCGTGTGGTCTCATATAGATAGAAACACCACACCAATAAAACAAGGCACATACAAACCAACAGTATGGTACAACCTAGATATTTCATACGTTCCGTGATTGACGTGAAAATGAAACACAAACCTGATGGTTCATCGTCATAAGCTCAAGACAGCGCTTAGCTCCCCTTTGGATCCTCGAGGAGGATAGGTTGTCATCAACTCTCCATACCCATGACTTTGACAAAATCTGATAAAATACATAAAGATTAGCAGACATAGAGGTGCTGGAGATTTCAATTAACCTGGTCCGTCTATTCTTCCCTTCATAACTGGTTCGCTTTCATTGTTTCGTTGGGTCCACCAAATGTCTCCTGTTATTCATTCCATCACGCTCTTTGCTGATCTTCATCCCAGTTGTCCTCACGGTCTTTACTTCTATTTGCTCATCAGTGCCATCTTTCCCTCCATTAACCACATTGGGCCACAATTACTTAACCGGTCCTGTGCGATCCCGATGTGCATTGCCCGACGAGAATGAACTGGCCGCGATTCACTAAGATCATGCACCCATATCCTGTTGTCGCTTCCCCCGCTCATGTCCGCCGGAGTTCACCCTCTTCTTCCTGGGCATGTAGTGCATTGCTTGCCACACAATTTGAATTTAAATCCCATCCGCGCTCATCCCCGTATCTCGTATAGTCCGATGCACTCCCCTTATCCGAATCCAAAAAGCCCATACATTCTCTAACTCATACCATCGGAGAACCTACACACATGAAGGGGCATGAATTAAAACCTATTTTTGCATTAAAAAAACCACTGGTTTGTTTTTTTTTTTTTTCTTTCTTCATTTGTGTGCAAAAAAATTTTGGTAAATAAAGGTTTTCGTACATGTCACTCAACGCTACCAAATATTTCCATTTAAGGAATCTACCCCATCATGAAAAACCCAGGATATCTCATGATCCCGGCACTGTGACCGGGTAATCTTCTTAATTGTTAATCATCATGGCCTCCCTCCTTTAAATTTAACTTTGTAATGTGTTAATGATCTAAAGGCTCCGTTGGTGTTTCCATAGCCCCTCAGTGTGTATGTTCATAAGGCTGTTTACAGCTGTGCCGATAGGTCCTCCCTCCACCTCCTGCTGCTGCTAGACTCACAGGCAATGGAAAGGAGAGACCGGGGTTGGTAGACATGATCGCTCATCGTAACAGCCTGTGATCTGTGGATAAAGGCTCTGTAATGCCTTAAAGCCCTTGAGGACATTACCTCATATCTAAAGTTTGTTTTTGAAGGAATGAGGCCCTGGATACCAATAATAAGATTACGCACAGTCCCGGTGCCTGGATCTATGAGTAATGTCCCGGTTTTATCATGATGGGATTTTGATGTTTAATTTCCTTAAAGTGTATTTCACCAAAAACTTGTCCACATGTAAAATGTCCAGATTTGGTTTTCTAGTAAAGATTTGTTTCTTAACTCATACGTGAAGTTATCATCTAAAAACCGGAACAAAAAAAAATAAAAATAAATCAATATATATCTATACAATTATTTCACTTAGACTCCAAACCAAATAATACAAAATCAAATTACCTACTTTTGTAAAAAAAAATATTCCATAACATTTTTCATATTATATCAAAGCACATTGTAGAGTCCACTGTGACAATACGCTGATGAAATAAATCATTAATGAAGAATAAATAAAAAAAATCCCAAAATCTAAACCAAGCTCTCAAGGAAGAATGAAAAACTAATTCTTGACTTTTGCTTTTATTAGGTTCCTTGTGCCAATAACCCTGCTCTAATTTGGCTTTTGGGCCTTTCCCCTAGAAGGTGACATTAATTTCTGAGCCTTTGTTCTTAATTTTTCCAAAGGAATTACTTAATTTCTTCTGGTTTTCTACAATTGCGCTCCAGGAGAAGTTTCCTCTTGCAATTGGAAATGAACAGCATTCATTTTTTAATTTAAAGTTTTATTACCCCCCCTTCCCCTCTTCCCCCCCGCTTGAACAAGAATACTTCACATCACGTAATTGTGCGATGCTCGCTGCCACAAAAATTTGGCACCAACACCCCTCACGTTAACTACCATCCACGCGTGTCTACTTTATTTAACAAAAAGTGGACACGCATGTAATTTGAATAAGGAATTTTAATTGAATATAAAAAAGGAAAAGAATGGACATGTTAAAAATCACACGGCTCTGGATAAATTTAATTGCATTAGACATTAGTGGAATTATTTGTAACAGTGTTTCTGTCCTTAGGGAGGGCGCGCGGGGGGGCTTCAGCTAGGATTTTTTAATGTTGCTGTGCTTTGGCTTAGGTATTGCGGGTTTAGGTTTTGCTTTTATTTTTTAGGTTTCTTCTACCAATTATCAATTTTTCATACACCAAAACAACACAGAATGTATCAATTCACATTCTCTCAACGACCCGACATAGGAAATCAAATTTTTACATAATTAGATAATTTGTTTTCCCTTACCATAGTTTAGTGCAACTGGAAAATGACAGTTTCATCTAGAGCTCTACTCTTACTATTACCAATACTATTTCATCTATTCTCTTATCTTATCTACTATCTATCTTCTATCTATCCTCCATTTTCTATCTATCTATCTATCTATCTATCTATCTATCTATCGTCTATTATCTATCTATCTATCTATCGTCTATCAACCCTTCTATCTATCTAATCTATCTTCTATCTATCTATTATCTATCTATCTATCATCTGTCTCCTATCAATCACCTATCTTTCATCTATCTACTACTATCTCTATCTATCTCCTAGCTATCTATATATCTAGCTATCTATCTATCTACCATTATCTATCATCCTTCTAGCGTATCTATCTATCTATCTCCTATCTATCTACTATCTATCCTAGCAACCCTTCTATCTAACGAATCTATCTATCTCTCACTATTCTATCTCTATCATCTATCTATCTATCTATCTATCTATCTATCTATCATCCTTCTTCTCTCTATCTATCTATCTCCTATCTATCTATCTATCTATCTATCACCATTCTACTATCTTTCATCACCCCCCCTCATGATCTCTATCTATCTATCTATCATCTATCTATCATCTATCTATCTATCAATCCGTCTGTCATCTATCTATCTATCTATCTATCTATCTATCTATCTCCTATCTCTATCTATCTATCTAATCTCATCTATCTATCTATCTATCTATCTCCCTATCTATCTATCTTACATCTATCTATCTATCTACATCTATCTATCTATCTACTATCTATCTCTATACTATCGATCTATCTTACTCTATCTATCTTCATCTATCTATCTATCTCTCTATATCTATCTATCTTCTATCATATCTATCTATCTATCTATCTATCTATGTACCTCTATCTATCTATCCTCATATTCTCATCTTCTATCTATCTATCTATCTCTCTATCTATCTATCGATCTCAGATCTCTATCTCAGCTATCTATCTAGCTATCTATCTCTAATCGATCTAACTAATCTATCTTCTATCGATCTCATATCTATCTATCTATCTCATATCTATCTCATATCTATCTATCTATCTATCGCTCTATCTATCTATCTATCTATCTATCTATCTCTCTACCTCTATCTCTATCCTATCTATCTAGCTATCTATCGTCTATCGATCTATATTCTCATATCTATCGCATAGCTATCTTCTATCTAAAAAAGCACATGTAATAAGACAACCCGCATCGTTTTTACCACTACTTTGAGTGCGCTGTTTTTTTGAAATAGTTCTTCGATTCATATCTATCTATCTCATATCTATCTATCTCTCTATCTCAGCTCAATCATCTATCTATCTATTCTATATCCATCGCCTATCTGTAATATCTATTATTTTTTTATCTATTTAAATTTTCCGTCGCGTGCATGCCGGCGCCGCACGCTCCACCCTTCTATCTCTCTATCTACTATCTATTCTATCTATCTATCTTCTCTCTCCATCAATCAATCTATCTATCTATTATCTATCTATCTAGCTACCTATCTATCTATCTTCTCATTCTTATCGATCAACCCTATATCTATTATCTATCTACAATCCTTCTATCTATCTATCTCTCTATTATCTATCTCTCTATCTCTCTATCTATCTTATCTATCTATCTCATATCGATCTATCTCCTTCATCTAGCTCTATCTTACATCTAGCTATCTATCTATCTATCTAATATCTATCTTCTACTATCTATGTTTTCTATCTATCTTATCTCATATCTACTATCAATCTATCTATCTATCTATCTCAGATCTATCTCGATATCTATCGGATCTATCTAATCTATCTCATAGCTATCTATCTATCTAGTCTTCATCGATCTATCTAGCTCACTATCTGATCTATCCTAGCTCATATCTATCTCATATCTATCTTTCTTCTATCTATCTATCTATCTATCATCTATCTTCTACCTTCCATATCTATCTATCTATCTATCTTCTATCTATCTATCTCTCATATCTATCTCATATCTATCTATCTATCTAAAAGCCATGGCAGAAAGACAAACCCGCATCGTTTTGTATACCACGTACTGGAGTGCTGCCTGTTTTTGAAAGAGTATCTATCATCTCATATCTATCTATCTCATACTATCTATCTATCTACTATCTACTATCTATCCTCATATCTATCTATCTATCTATCTATCTACTATCATCGCCTCTCTGTAATTCTATTAGTTTTTATCTCTTAATTGTCCGTCGCTTGCATTGCCGTCCCGCACGCTCACCTCTATCTACTATCATCTCTCTATCTATCTATCCTATCTCTCTCCTATCATCAATCTAGCATCTAGTATCTATCTCAGATCATCTATCACCCTTCTATCCTATCTATCTATCTATCTATCTATCTATCGATCTATCATCCCCTTCTTCTATATATCTATCTATCTATCTAATCTCCTGCTTCTATCTATTATCTATCTATCTATCCTACTATCTATCAACCCTTCTATCTATCTATCTATCTACTATCTAAGCGATCGTCTATCTCAGATCTATCTATCGATCTATCTATCTTCTATCTATCTATCATCGATCAATCCTTCTATCGTCTATCCTATCTAGCTATCTTCTACTATCTATCTATCTTCTATCTATCTATCTATCACATTCTCTATCTATCATCTATCTATCTCATACTATCTATCTATCTATCTTCTATCTTCTACTATCTATTCGATCTATCTATCTACTATCTATCAAATCCTTCTATCTATCATCTATCTATCGCCTATCTATCTAGCTATCTATCTCATATCTATCTATCTATTATCTATCCTATCCCTCTCTATCTCATATTATCTATCTATCTTACATCTATCTATCTATCCTTACATCTCTCAATCTTACACTATCTATCTATCTATCTATCTATCTATCTCATATCTATCTATCTTCATCTATCTATCCTTCATCTTCTATCTTCTATCTATCTATCAATAGCTATCTAGCTATCTATCTATCTATCTATCTATCTATCTGTCTATCTATCTAATCTAATCTCATATCTATCTATCTATCTATCTATCTATCTCCTATCTACTCATACTATCTAGCTATCTTCTATCTATCTATCTACTAATCTACCTAGCTCATTCTATCTATCTACTTATCTATCTATCTATCTAATCTCATATCTATCTCAATCTACCTTTCTATCTATCTAATTTTATCTATCTAAAAACACCTGGAATGAAAGAAGCACCCTCATCGTTTTTACCACTACTTGGAGTGCTGCCTTTTTTTGAAGAGTTCTATCTATCTATCTCCTATCTATCTATCTATCTATCTATCTATCTTCTATCTATCTATCTTATCTATCTCATCTCTATCTATCTATCTCATCTATCTATCTATCTCTATCTATCTATCTATCTATCTATCTATAATATCATATCTATCTAGCTATCTATCTCAGATCTATCTAGCGATCTATTATCTATCTCAGATCTATCTATTTATCTATCTATCTATCTATCTATCTATCTATCTATCTATATCTATCTATTCTACTATCTATCCATCGCTATCTGTATATCTCATTAATTTTTTATCTATTTTAATTTCCGTCCGTGCCATGCCGGGCGATCGCCAAAATCCCGGGGCAAACAGGGAAATTGGGGCGCAAATCGGGAAAAATTCCACGTACAGCCGAGTAAAACGCGACTTCGGCCTTATAAAATGACGCCCCCATTGTCTCAATTTTGCGACTTTGGCATTTTTTTCGACTTTTCAACCGCCGACTTTTGCTTCTTTTTTCCTATTACCGAAAACCATGTCATGCAACCTTGTGCGTATTATCTTTGCTCTTCAGATGTTTATTGCGAATTTTTCACTTCTGTTTACTTTTTTTTGGCTTAGTTTGCAACTTTGGCCAGAACTGCACCTGCCTGGTCAGGTGCAAAGGAAGGATTTTTTAAAAATGTATTGGTACTTTACTTCTAAGAGTGAGGCCACGTGCGTTTTGGTGGGCTTTGAAACAATTACAAACCGCTGAGGCTAGAGGGATTTGCCCTAATTACATTACTGTTACCATTGTGTTACAAAACCAAGTAATGTACGTTAACGCATAGGTTAACATTGGCGCTACTAGCGTTTTGTAAACGCAAATGTTACAGTAAAGTAAGTAGGTGCATTCACTTCTCCTCTCTGTTGTAATGGGTTTCACGAGCGAATTCAAACCAATTATCAATAGCATTTGTTGGACCTCACCACTTAATAGTGTCACCATCTCCTGGGTGTGACTACAGTGCTTAAAAATGCCGTACTGGCCCCTCAAATCCAAACTTTACAATTGTGTTCCACTCCTCATATCCGCCCTCACATGGGTTTTGTGTCCATCTGGATTGAGACATTTGCATAAACAAAAAGTCTCAAAAAGAAGCCAAAATTTTGACTAATACCCATATTACGAGCCATATAAGTCCCCCCCCACAATTGTAATCGTCGGGGTCTGCCTTTTTTAACTTTGTAACATGAGCTTTCCCAATAATCTGCAGTAACCGTGAAATATTGGGGCCTCCACCTTGGAGAGCCTGTGTGTACAGTCCATTCAGTTGCACCACCAGAAAGGAGACCTCAATGACGAAGCCCTGGGGGGGGTCATCATAAGATCACATGAACCCAACCAAAAAAAAAATAAAAACTAATACAAGCACTCCTTTGCACTGAGTAGTTGAAGAATACAAAAATATTTCCAAAATAGTGGAGTAATAAGGGTAATGAACATGAAATGATACAAAGTCCCCAAAAGTTGACGTTGAATTTGAGCTAACATTCCCATAAACTTAAAAAAAAATTATTAAAATTTTTTCTATGACAACGTAAAAATCTTTAAAAAAACACTATTTTTTGCTATTTTACTGCACATATAAGGGGACATAAATCCTTACCAAATTTATTTTTCCATTGCTCTTCCACGGTTAAGCCTTAATTTTCAGTCCTGTCTAATAATCATTTGATGTAATGTAAGTAAGGCACAGGCCCCTCAGTCTTGTCATCGTTAACAGATAAAACCCATGAAAAAGACAGATCCTGCGCCGCGGGCCGTGTCCAATACTGAAGTGTAAAGTCTATGTCCAATGTGAATTCAATCCAAAATGTAGCGGGAAGGAGAAGACAAGCGGGGAACTTATGAATTCCTCTCTCGTTTTTTACATGGATATATCACAGTCCATATTTACGGTAATTATTAATTCCTTAAATAAGAACAATCTTTCCCTTGGTCAAAACTTCAAATTGCTTCTCTGTCCAATAAACAGGGGCCATTGGAAGCTGTGCGCTTACCGATGGATCGAGTATTTTACTAGGAATTTTGTGCAAAGAGAAATACAAATTGCCCCCCGAGGTTCAGTACATCGGGGCAACCGTTTATCCCCACTTGTACCCCTGAACCGGTGGTGTAAAGCTGTGATTTTTGGGCATTCCCGAGCAGACACAGAGAATCACGGGCCCCTACTGCCTGTAGACGAGTGGGCATTGGTGGGGGGTGGTGCCTCCCTGTCAGTGGCGGCCAGGCGCACTGTCTTTACCTGTGCTTGTTTCAGGCGCAGGCTATAGTCTATTCTGCACCAGGTCAGGTCTACTCAAGGAGCTTCCGTCCGCTGCCATCCCCTGGTTTTCTCAGGACCCCAAAGCCGTCGTGTGAGGCTGGGGTATGAGTCCATCATGCGCTGGCCAAATTAATGACAGCTAATTTGGAAACTATTGTTCCCATAGTCTCTAGGCAAAATTTGCTGAAAAATGAATCAAATTTTTACAAGTCCTGCATAATATATTCAACTTTGTTTTTCTATATAGAGTTGCCATGAGTTACAGTCAGTCCCCGGTTTACTACAAATAGGAACTGTAGTTTTTTCGGAAGTTGAGTTTGTATTAAGTCGACTGATCCTGTATCATTGTAATCCCAGCAGAACTTTTTTGGTCTTCTGTGACAATTGGATTTTAAAATTTTGAGTTGTCAATAAGAACCAGGAGTAACACTAAAGCTTCATTACAGACACCTTGATAATTGGTACCGCTGATTATTAATAGCCTAGGAACTAAATACATAAATTAACCAATATCCAGGGTCCGTTTGTAACTATGGTTATGTAGGGTTCAGTGTTCTTAGTAGGGGACCCCTATACTTTAAAATTAATGGCAATAGTCTAGATAACTGTACATTTTACCACCGAAACACTTCCCCCTCTTCCCCCTCCACTCTGTGTGATAATATCAGGCAGAAGGATTGGTAAGGTTGAGGGAAGGGGTGGGAGAGCCAGCTAACAGCCTGAAGCTACAGCCTGAGGGCTCTGTGAATGCTCCCCCATCCAGCCTTATGCTTATTATCATATGATAAAGTTGATATAGAAGGAAGGAGGGCCATGATTAATTAATATAAGATTACCAGTCTCCGTTGACTTGATCTATGAGTAATGTCCTGGTTTTTAATCATGATGGATTTTGTTTGTGATTCCTTAAAGAGTCGTTGGATCACTTCCAGTAATAAAATGAAAGGTAGTTTATCCCTGTGAGTCTCGCTGCCCCAATCATTCTCCATTATCTCCACGGATTAGATTTTAACTTGGTATTTCTGGCATGTCCACGTGAAGATTTTCTCCGTCCATAATTCAGATAGGAATTATCCAAAACTTAGAATTGGACCCAGGTTTTTCCTTTCTTTCGTGTTTTTAGTGATTAAATCGTTACGTTTTGCTGCTTACCCCTCAAACTCTCTGGCCCCACCATGATCCGGGTCCCAGTACAATGACCTCTATATAGATAACACTGACCCATCATTACATCACTACTGACAATAGATGATGTCACAGCTTATCTCCTCCCCCTCCCTGTACAATGACCTCTATATAGATAACCCTGACCCATCATTACATCACTACTGACAATAGATTAACAAATTTAAACAATGTTTATATTTTGTTGTTTCTTTTTAATTTGTCAAAAAGAAAGTAGGTGATACATTCTCTTTAAAAATATAAAGTTAAGTGAAAGAATATTGTACGTGGTCATCCCTTTAAGATAAATACATCCTTAAAATCAGAGAATATCTTGAAGATTCCTCGCTCGGGAGGAGAGAGGAGGGTTCACGCTGTTCTGCTCGGTGTGTCTTGGACTCCTTTGTGTTTGCTCAGATTTAGTAAGCGTTGGTCGGTAAACATCTCTGTAGGAAACTCATTGAGAATTCTCGTTATTAAATTTATCCGACTTCAATTACAGAAGAACAATGTCATTTAGTGTGGGCTTTTGTTTGCCACGTGTTCGCGTCTATTTGTGAGTGATAAGTTTTACAGAGCGGTAATAGCTGACAGCACCTAATTATTCACCCTTCCGGTTATGAATGGGAACATTGTAACTTCTCCAAATCTATATGCAAATGCTTCCCTAAGTGTGGGGAACGGAACAATACAGCAGGAATGGTTTACACTGGATGTCACAGACAAATGTATGGATACAGGGCACAGCTTGCTCCCGTGAGCTTACAATCGAAGAGTGGACACGAGAGTGACATTACAAGAGTTATTTGTAACATTCAGTCCAGACCGGCTACGAGCCAAAGAACTCGAGAAATTTATCACGGTTCTGTGTTGTCATGAGTGTTCTAAAGTTTTCGTTTAGAACTGAAGGAGTTGGCCAAAGGTTTTTTTATTGTTCCCTCAAATTTTGTGGCTATATTTCTATGGGTTGTGTCTGGCAGCTAAGTCTTTTTGAAAAGTCAGCCAAACAAGGGGCACTCCAAAGTCTTATTGCCCACCGAATAGGGGTAAAACAATATGATCGGTAAGGGTCTGACCACTAAGACCCTCACAGATCATAAAAATAAGGTTCCCATTATTATTAACCAATTGAGTGGGTGCATCACTATGACCCAGTGCCCAAACCACTACCAACTTAGTTATCAAAAAGTATCAAACTAGGCAATTTAAGCAGTAACTCATTGGTCACAGCTTCCAAACGTATTAGCAACCTAAGGACACCAATACAGTAGAAAGAAAGTAGAAAAATTCAGTGTATCATTGTAGTGTCCCTCCAGAGTCTCCTAAACAGGATAAATTGTGGGGACCAAAGCAGGAGCTCCAATGAAAGTTTAGCTCTGTCCATACCTTCTTGCTCCTCCTGTAGTCAAAGACAGCCAATGATTAGTCACAGGAGGAGGCCTTAAGTTATGTCTGGTGAACTCTGTGCTAGGGTTTGATGGGTGCCCACAGAAAGGGCGCTGAGTGCCACCTCTAGCACCTCCGCCATAGGTTTGGCAACACTGCTCTATGGGGATTCAAGAAATTTCCAAGCACGGGGATCGTCAATGTTCTCTATAAGTTCTGAGACTCTCATAGATATTGAATGTAGTGGACACATGTTTGACCTACTGCTCCATTTATGAGAAAGAATGGGACCCCGCGTTTCTAACCTTTGTGATCCCCTCCAATGGGGATTGGACTGTCAACTTAAATTAGTCTAAGTAAACTTCCAACTCAACTTATAATTGGACTGTGTAGTTCAGCAGGTGGAGACCGATTGGGGCACATTTACCTACATTCCCAAAGGAGTTCACCGAAAGTGCACTGTGCCGCGATTCACTAAGATCGTGCGCCCGATATCATGCATGTGTCGCTTCCCCGCTCAGGTCCGAGAGAGTTCACCATATATTTTGGTACAGATTTAGAGTTTGATATAACAGGCCAAAGGTCAAACATGAGAAAAACGAGCAAGCAGTATAAAGACAACTTTCACAGGACAATAAGAACCTTATCGCTTAGCCAATTGTCCTGTTTGGATATCTCTAGCCCCTAAACCCCTTTGGTTCCCATATACATCAGAACAACTTCTGATAGCTCTGCCATGATTCTCCATTACTTCACCATTGGGGCTCATTTACTTACCCGGTCCTGTCGCGATCCAGCGGCGTGTTCTCCGACGAGGATTCGGGTCTTCCGGCGATTCACTAAGGTCGTGCGCCCGATGTCCACCAGGTGTTGCTGCTGCGATGAGGTCCAACCAAGGTCCGCCGGAGTTCACCATCCTATTCCTGGTGCATGTAAGTGTGTGTCAAGCGACACTATATTTTTTTTAAATAGTGCGATTTTTCCGAATCCGTTGGGTTTTGTGACGGCCACGGCCCCCGTTTTTCATCGCATGCAAGCCGGCGCCGATGCGACACAATCCGATTGCGTGTGGCAAAAACCTGGGGCAATTCGGCGCAGCGGAAAAACGCGATTTGGACCCTTGGTTAATGTGCCCCAATATGTTGGGTGGACTGTGGAGAAAGTTCTCATTGTGAATACTGGTGGTGGAATTGGCATTTACATTCTCCACCCTCAAACTTCCTTGATATTTTTTCTATGTATTATTCATCTTGTAATGACAATGCCTAATGTATGTGACAAGGAAGCCAAGTCTTGTACTGTTCACCTGTTGGAGGAAGAAGAAGACATATGTCTGGAGGTCCTGATATTGGCTCGGCTTCTCCTCTATGTACATACCTTCATGTGTACAACATTTCACTATTTCCTTCCTTAATACTAAGACAACAGTCTCAGCAAACATTTCCTTATGTGCCCTTCCCTTCATTTGCCTTTGGAGGAAAGTGTATCATTTATTGGTTTGATTTAGTTTATATTTTTTTCTCATAAATTTTTTAAAGTTTACAAGCATCGGTTAAATAGCACAAAAAAAAAAAAAAATAAAAACCAACAGTGAAGGACTCACATCACAGCTTGTGGAGAGGAAGAGCTGGGTAGTTGCCTATATCAACCAATTACATTTGTTCTTTACTTGCACAAGTTTTGTATTAGTTCAACTTCATTGGACACCCAAGGTTACACTAACTGCATCTGGTGCAAATGTTTATCATGCTTAAAGGGGTTGTCCATCAGAGGGGGCAACAGTGGCTTAGTAGTTAGCATTACCGCCTTGCAGCGCTGGTGACCTGGGTTCTAGTTCCAGGTTCAACATCTGCAAAGAGTTTGTATTTTCTCTCTGTGTTTGCGTGGGTTTCCTCTGGGTCCTCTGGTTTCCTCCCACACTCCAAAACATACCGTTAGGTTGATTAGATTGTGAGCCCCATTGGGGACAGGGACTGATGTGGCAAACTCTGTGCAGCGCTGCGTAATCTGTGTGTGCTATATGAATAAAGGAATTAATATTAATAATATCAGTTTTGTTTGGGTATAGAAAACAAATAACACCCTTTCCTCTGAGTAACTGCTGTTGTATTCAATGAGAAGCCTATAACATTCTTTATTTGGAGCAGCGGAGTTGAGATAAGTGCACAGAAGTGCGAGAAAACAGATAAATGTATATTCTCTAAGAACACAGCAGTGTGAGGACACAGATAAATGTATATTCTCTAAGAACACAGCAGTGTGAGAACACAGATAAATGTATATTCTCTAAGAACACAGCAGTGTGAGGACACAGATAAATGTATATTCTCTAAAAACACAGCAGTGTGAGGACACAGATAAATGTATTTTCTCTAAGAGCACAGCAATGTGAGGACACATATCAATCTATTTTTCCCTGCTGCTACTAACAACACACACACAGGTATGGTTATACAGATCTCCAGGGAAAATACCAAACAATATCTGTATTTTTTATGGTCAAAAATGCTCCACAGTTTACTTGGACAATTGCACGGTATCTCTTTACTATTGCAGCTCACTTTAAAATTGGTTAAAAAATTAGTTTTTTGCCCATATGCCATCCACATGAGTAATATTAAACTAATATGTCTCCATATTTGCCGTCCGCTTTAATATTCATCAAAAACAGCTCTGTACAATTTTGTGTTTAATCCCAACGTGATTTTATCTCACATGTAGAATTTACGTTCTGTATTTTCCAACTTCCTGAAAACACACTGGCCGGCATTGTTAGAGTTATGTTCTTATTGTGAAATATTGGCAATTGGAAACACACATCGGTCCTTTTATGCAAGTGTAATATAAAGAAATGTTCTCTAACGATAAGCATTTTTGTGAAACATGAACGCTGCTTTTCATTACGAGTCTACGAATCTGGCAACACACGGAAACTGACTTTCTCCCAATTTTAGAGAGGGACAAACAAAGGGAATTGTCCTATTTGTCAAGGCCTCCAAACACTAGCAGGACCAGCTCACTATCTAACATGGCCTTCTGACTGTCGTAGACAGTAAATCTCGAGGAAGAGAAGGATCGGCCAGTTGAGTTTCAATATGGCTGACCCTTTTTTAGAGAAACGAGCTTCCACTCTGGTGTCTGGTCGTGGCTTGCTCCATCTTCTATATTCAGAGCACATACAGACTCCAATGGACTGAGCATGAATGAGGTATGGGAAAGATGGCTGTTGCCCATGGACAATGCTGGACTGGGCTTTTTGGGCACACCAAATGAAATTTTTCTTGCAGTCCTTTCTCAATCAAACCCTAGGAATAGATTCTTGTAGCCTCCACATTTGGTTGTTTTCTGCTTCATCTTTGGGCTCTACTAGTCCATGGGCCCACCAGAGGATCCTCTTATGCACTTGTACCGGTAGAACAAGCTCCAAGGTTGTCTATGTGTCATGGTCCAAATAACAAGTTGATCACTCACTGCTGCAGGCAGGTTAGTGCTGGTCCAGGGCTGCAATTTGAATGGGGACTTTACCATTGGGATCTAAATTCGCACAGATCACGGCATTAACATTGGAGGGAAGTTGAGCCAAACCCTGAGGACCTGAACCCGCAAAGTTCGGTACGATCTGGAAACTGGTTCACATCCAAAGGAGTAGTGTATAGTCACCACCAGAGATGTTTGCTATTAGCTTATCTTCCTGGAGAACAAAGGATTGCCATAGGGTAAGGCCACCATCTGGCAACCATTGGTGGCCATATCCCAACTGTGAATGGCAGCACAAGTTTGGTATTGGCAATCTCATGCTGTGAGTAGTTGGGGATTCACCTGCAAGAAATGACCACAACCGCCATAACCTTAGATGGCTTCATAGTCTATTATTGTACACGAGCGCCGGCGTATTCTAGCCCCATGGAGAATCCTATGCAGCGTCCGGCGGGGTCCTGCACAGCTTTAATCTCTATGCCAGGCCCAGCCTGGCAAAGAAATAAACGCAGCTGGTAAATTTTCACAAATGAAAATTTGCTGGCTGCAGTGGGTGTGCAGGCACGGGGACAGGACCACCCTACACCGGCCCAATCCCTGCAGGATGCGCCTACCCCCAGCCGGCTGCGTGCCCCCCTTCATGCCCCTTCATCATCTACCATAAGCAATAAGTTAGCATTTTCCATTATTTCAGGGCTTATATACCACTGGCGTGGTGCGGAAACCCGGCCCCCCCCCCCCCCCTTCCGATAGTAGCCATGAATTCCTGAGATGACCAGCAGCCTGCACAGAAGGACGTCAATAAAACTAAATCCAGATTACACATTCCCCTGGGCTGGGTACAATTAAGAAGTTGTTTGAGGTTACTTTACCTTTTACAATGTGATCTGGTTATACACATATTCAAATAGGGTTTTTTTCAGAAGATTAAGGATTATTGGCCCCACTCCTGGGAGATAACGGCAGAGGATTGTTCAGGGGAGATAAGACCTAAGGATGGATAGGTGTCGTTGTGTTTGCTTTGATAAGATAACCATGGGACCTTCATACAATTTTGAGGCATATCAGCTAATGACTAATGAATAAGCCTCAGCCTTTTCAAGCAAAATGTCTCTACCCCCAACAAATAGCATTGCATCTGCTGCCCTCTTACCAGAAGACATGTGTCTACTGTGTAGATGTATGCGAAGAACATGGCTTCTAATAGTGAATATAGCAGTAAGGTTCACAGTGGAACCTCCATTGGAGACAACGTATAGGTATGGTAGAAAGCGCTGGATCATTGGTGGGCAAGGCCTTCCTATTGACCTTCATTTCTACAGCTAGTATATGATGCTGAATTTTCCAATTTTATTTCCTTCCAGAAATTCCTGAAAATGCATCTGATTATTGGATAATACTTTATTGCA
This sequence comes from Engystomops pustulosus, assembly GCA_019512145.1. Taxonomy (NCBI): domain Eukaryota; kingdom Metazoa; phylum Chordata; class Amphibia; order Anura; family Leptodactylidae; genus Engystomops; species Engystomops pustulosus. The sequence goes on along the minus strand of CM033643.1, from coordinate 9,975,586 downwards.
ATACCAGCTTCAATTTAGTAAGAGGTTGTATTCACAATTACGTAGTAAGTTGAAAAAAATACCACCAAAAGTAACACCATGAATTTCAAGTGTTTCCGTGAGAAGACCATGTGACAGGGGCAATAGGTTCCCGAAAATTATTTTAAAAATATTAGGCAAATGTATTAGTCTACATTCCTAGTAAAAGGACCTGTCACCCCCTCCCCCATGACGTGTCGTACCTTTACTCCACACTACAGGAATTGTAAGGTGGTTCAGTTTGGGAGTTGCTGATACACTGGGGCACATTTACTTACCCGGTCCAGTCATGATCCAGCGGCGGGTTCTCTGATGCTGATTCGGGTTCTGCCGGGATTCACTAAGGTCCGTCTCTGTCTGCGCCGAGGTCCGCTGGAGTTCACCGGAGTTCACCTTCTATTACTTGGTGCAGGTAAGTGCGTGTCAAGCGACACTTTTCTTTTTGTTTAAATTTCGCGTTTTTTCTGAATCCGTCGCCCACGCCCCCGATTTCTGTTGCGTGCAACCCGGCGCGATTTTGCTGAAATCCGATCGCATATGCCAAAATCTCGCCGGAATTCGGCGCAAATCGGAAATCGCCGGGATACCCGACAGAATCGTGCGATTCGGGCCCTTAGTAAATGACCCCTACTGTTTCCATGATTATATGTTATAACCCTTGGTGGCCGAAATTTACATTATCATTCACTTTCGAGCATGTCCACCACACATGAAGTGCCCTGACCTAAAACAGAGTGAGTAGGATGGAAGCATTGGTCTATTATTAGAGCTCCACCACATCATTACTATCGCATTTCACACTCTGAAGGGACGAATATTATGAAAATAAAAGACGACTTCCAAAGACGAGTGTTTGTTGATAAGAATTTTCTATCACCTTTCCCTACGCAGATTGCACATTTTCCATGACAACTTCAAAGATGTTGATAGAAGTGTAAGGAAGTGCACTGACGCGCTTCGCTGCTTCTCTTCACTTCATCTGCCGTTCCATTGTCTGCTGGCGTATTCTTGCTTCTACTCTTATTAAATTGACTTCTATGGTGGAACTAACTTTGGCAGGAGTTCTTTCCTGGGGAAGGGCATGGGAGTTAGCCTTGTATGAGTGTTGCCGTTTAAGACCAGTATAAACTATGGCATTCCATCCTGTGTGGTTTTCGAGCTAAATAATACTCCACTATGGCTTCTTCTATCTCTGTCATCATCACATAGTGAATTTGCACCTCCTATAAACATAAGGGCAGAGCCTAGAACCTCCGATAAGATGTGATATTCGTGATGTCCCCCAAATGACCTTGTAGAGAAGACCACTTGATAGTGGAACACAACCCACATAGTCAAACATTGGTTACTATGGGGACATCTCTTGTAAAGGCTCAAAAAGATAATTGAGGAGATTCAGGGCAGACTAATATACTAAGTAAGAGTCACTTCATGGCACTTGTGGCTATGGCTGTGTGAGTGTGTGCACAGTGACTGGTTAATTGGAGTCTCATTGTCAATTGCATTTGCTCTACAATGAATTACCCACCTAGAAACCATTGACAAACATGTCTAGATCAAGATTGGGAAATCAACGAGGGATTACAGGTGAAAAGACCACAGTCTCTTAAGTAGCAGAAGTAAACAATGGGTTGTCTAAGACAGTGTTGTATCATATAGATAGAACACAACACAATAAAAGGCACAATACAACACAACAGTATGGTACAAACTATATATTTCATAGCGTTCCAGTGATTGACGTGAAAATGAAACACCAACCTGATGTTCATCAGAAGCTCAAGACACGATGAGCTGCCACTTTGGATACTCGAGGAGGATAGGTTTTCATCAACTCTCCATGACCCATGACTTGACAAAAATTCTGAGAACATACATAAAGATTATCAGACATAGACGGTGCTTGAGATTCAATTAACCATGGTCGTCTATTAGTCCCTTCATAACTGGTTCTCTTTCATTGTTTCAGTTGGGTCCACACAAATGTCTCCTGTTATTCATTCACCTCTTTGCTGATCTTCATCCCAGGTGTCCTCCTGGTCTTTACTTCTTATTTGGATCATCAGTGCCATCTTTCCCTCCAATTAACCACATTGGGCCACAATTACTTACCCGGTCCCTGTGCGATCCCGGATGTGCATTGCCCGACGAGAATGAACTGTGCCGCGATTCACTAAGATCATGCACCCGATATCCTGAATGTGTCGCTTCCCCGCTCAGGTCCGCCGGAGTTCACCCTCTTCTTCCTGGTGCATGTAAGTGCATTGTCTTGCCACACAATTTGAAAGTTAAATCCCGCGCTCAGTCCGTATCAGTCGTATAGTCCGATGGCACTCCCCTGATCCGAATCCAAAAAGCCCAATACATTCTCCTAACTATACCATCGGAGAACGCTACACACATGAGGGGCATGAATTAAAACCTTTTTGGCATTAAAAAAAACCACTGGTTTGTTTTTTTTTCTTTCTTCATTTGTGCAAAAAATTTTGGGAAAATAAAGGTTTTTCGATACATGTCACTCAACTCTACCAAATATTTCCAATTTAAGGAAATCTACCCCCATCATGAAAAACCAGGGATATAACTCATAGATCCCGGCACTGTGACCGAGGTAATCTTCTTAAATTTGTTATCAATGGCCTCCCTCCATTTAAATTTAACTTTTGTAATATTGTTAATGAGCTAGAAGGGCTCCGGTGGGTGTTTCCAGAGCCCCTCAGTGATGTATCTTCATAGGCTGTTACAGGCTGTGCCGAATAGGTCTCCCCTCCACCTCCTGCTGCTGCTAGACTCACAGGCAGAGGGAAGAGGGAGAGAGCAGGAGGTTGGGTGAGACATGATCTGCTCATCGTAACAGCCTGTGAATCTGTGGATTAAAGGGCTCTGGTAATGCCCTTAAAGCCCTTGAGGATCATTAGCATCATATCTAAAGTTGTTTTTAGAAGGAATGAGGCCATGGATAACAATAAGAAGATTACCACAGTCCCGGTGCCTGGATCTATGAGTAATGTCCCTGGTTTATCATGATGGATTTTGATGTTAGATTTCCTTTAAGTGTATTTCAAAAACTTTTTCCACATGTAAAATGTCCAGATTTGGTTTTCTAGTAAAGATTGTTTCTTAACTCATAACTTTGAGTTATCATTTAAAACTGGGAACGTAAAAAAAAATAAAAATAAATAAATATATATATATACAATTATATTTCAAATTAGAATCCAAAACAAATAATAAAAAACTAAAATACTACTTTTTTAAAAAAAATATTTCGCATAACATTTTCATATTAATATCAAAGCACATTGTAGAGTCAACTGTGACAATTAACAGCTGATGAAATAAATCAATTAATGAAGAAAATTAAAATAAAAAAAATCCCAAAATCTAGAACCATCTCTACAGAAGGAAAGAAATGAAAAACTAATTCTTGAACTTTTGCTTTTATTAGTTCCTTGGTGCCAAATAACCGGCTCTATATTTGGCTTTTGGCCTTTCCCCTAGATGTGACATTATTTCTGAGCCCTTTGTTCTTTAATTTTTCCAAAAGGAGATTACTTAATTTCTTCTGGTTTTCTACAATTTCGCTCCAGGATAAGTTCCTCTTGGCAATTGGAAATGGAAACAGCATTCATTTTTATAATTAAAGTTTTAGCCCCCCCTTCCCCTCTTCCCCCCCCCTTGAACAAGAATACTTTCACATCACGTAATTGTGCTATGCTCGCTGCCACAAAAATTTTGGCACCAACACCCCGCACGTTAACTACCATCCAGCGCGGGTCTAGCTTTATTTAACAAAAAGTTGACAAGCAATTTAATTTGAATAAGGAATTTTAATTGAATATAAAAAAGGAAAAGAATGGACATGTTAAAAATCACACGGCTCTGGATAAATTTAATTGCATTAGACATTAGTGGAATTATTTGTAACAGTGTTTCTGTCCTTAGGGAGGGCGCGCGGGGGGGCTTCAGCTAGGATTTTTTAATGTTGCTGTGCTTTGGCTTAGGTATTGCGGGTTTAGGTTTTGCTTTTATTTTTTAGGTTTCTTCTACCAATTATCAATTTTTCATACACCAAAACAACACAGAATGTATCAATTCACATTCTCTCAACGACCCGACATAGGAAATCAAATTTTTACATAATTAGATAATTTGTTTTCCCTTACCATAGTTTAGTGCAACTGGAAAATGACAGTTTCATCTAGAGCTCTACTCTTACTATTACCAATACTATTTCATCTATTCTCTTATCTTATCTACTATCTATCTTCTATCTATCCTCCATTTTCTATCTATCTATCTATCTATCTATCTATCTATCTATCGTCTATTATCTATCTATCTATCTATCGTCTATCAACCCTTCTATCTATCTAATCTATCTTCTATCTATCTATTATCTATCTATCTATCATCTGTCTCCTATCAATCACCTATCTTTCATCTATCTACTACTATCTCTATCTATCTCCTAGCTATCTATATATCTAGCTATCTATCTATCTACCATTATCTATCATCCTTCTAGCGTATCTATCTATCTATCTCCTATCTATCTACTATCTATCCTAGCAACCCTTCTATCTAACGAATCTATCTATCTCTCACTATTCTATCTCTATCATCTATCTATCTATCTATCTATCTATCTATCTATCATCCTTCTTCTCTCTATCTATCTATCTCCTATCTATCTATCTATCTATCTATCACCATTCTACTATCTTTCATCACCCCCCCTCATGATCTCTATCTATCTATCTATCATCTATCTATCATCTATCTATCTATCAATCCGTCTGTCATCTATCTATCTATCTATCTATCTATCTATCTATCTCCTATCTCTATCTATCTATCTAATCTCATCTATCTATCTATCTATCTATCTCCCTATCTATCTATCTTACATCTATCTATCTATCTACATCTATCTATCTATCTACTATCTATCTCTATACTATCGATCTATCTTACTCTATCTATCTTCATCTATCTATCTATCTCTCTATATCTATCTATCTTCTATCATATCTATCTATCTATCTATCTATCTATGTACCTCTATCTATCTATCCTCATATTCTCATCTTCTATCTATCTATCTATCTCTCTATCTATCTATCGATCTCAGATCTCTATCTCAGCTATCTATCTAGCTATCTATCTCTAATCGATCTAACTAATCTATCTTCTATCGATCTCATATCTATCTATCTATCTCATATCTATCTCATATCTATCTATCTATCTATCGCTCTATCTATCTATCTATCTATCTATCTATCTCTCTACCTCTATCTCTATCCTATCTATCTAGCTATCTATCGTCTATCGATCTATATTCTCATATCTATCGCATAGCTATCTTCTATCTAAAAAAGCACATGTAATAAGACAACCCGCATCGTTTTTACCACTACTTTGAGTGCGCTGTTTTTTTGAAATAGTTCTTCGATTCATATCTATCTATCTCATATCTATCTATCTCTCTATCTCAGCTCAATCATCTATCTATCTATTCTATATCCATCGCCTATCTGTAATATCTATTATTTTTTTATCTATTTAAATTTTCCGTCGCGTGCATGCCGGCGCCGCACGCTCCACCCTTCTATCTCTCTATCTACTATCTATTCTATCTATCTATCTTCTCTCTCCATCAATCAATCTATCTATCTATTATCTATCTATCTAGCTACCTATCTATCTATCTTCTCATTCTTATCGATCAACCCTATATCTATTATCTATCTACAATCCTTCTATCTATCTATCTCTCTATTATCTATCTCTCTATCTCTCTATCTATCTTATCTATCTATCTCATATCGATCTATCTCCTTCATCTAGCTCTATCTTACATCTAGCTATCTATCTATCTATCTAATATCTATCTTCTACTATCTATGTTTTCTATCTATCTTATCTCATATCTACTATCAATCTATCTATCTATCTATCTCAGATCTATCTCGATATCTATCGGATCTATCTAATCTATCTCATAGCTATCTATCTATCTAGTCTTCATCGATCTATCTAGCTCACTATCTGATCTATCCTAGCTCATATCTATCTCATATCTATCTTTCTTCTATCTATCTATCTATCTATCATCTATCTTCTACCTTCCATATCTATCTATCTATCTATCTTCTATCTATCTATCTCTCATATCTATCTCATATCTATCTATCTATCTAAAAGCCATGGCAGAAAGACAAACCCGCATCGTTTTGTATACCACGTACTGGAGTGCTGCCTGTTTTTGAAAGAGTATCTATCATCTCATATCTATCTATCTCATACTATCTATCTATCTACTATCTACTATCTATCCTCATATCTATCTATCTATCTATCTATCTACTATCATCGCCTCTCTGTAATTCTATTAGTTTTTATCTCTTAATTGTCCGTCGCTTGCATTGCCGTCCCGCACGCTCACCTCTATCTACTATCATCTCTCTATCTATCTATCCTATCTCTCTCCTATCATCAATCTAGCATCTAGTATCTATCTCAGATCATCTATCACCCTTCTATCCTATCTATCTATCTATCTATCTATCTATCGATCTATCATCCCCTTCTTCTATATATCTATCTATCTATCTAATCTCCTGCTTCTATCTATTATCTATCTATCTATCCTACTATCTATCAACCCTTCTATCTATCTATCTATCTACTATCTAAGCGATCGTCTATCTCAGATCTATCTATCGATCTATCTATCTTCTATCTATCTATCATCGATCAATCCTTCTATCGTCTATCCTATCTAGCTATCTTCTACTATCTATCTATCTTCTATCTATCTATCTATCACATTCTCTATCTATCATCTATCTATCTCATACTATCTATCTATCTATCTTCTATCTTCTACTATCTATTCGATCTATCTATCTACTATCTATCAAATCCTTCTATCTATCATCTATCTATCGCCTATCTATCTAGCTATCTATCTCATATCTATCTATCTATTATCTATCCTATCCCTCTCTATCTCATATTATCTATCTATCTTACATCTATCTATCTATCCTTACATCTCTCAATCTTACACTATCTATCTATCTATCTATCTATCTATCTCATATCTATCTATCTTCATCTATCTATCCTTCATCTTCTATCTTCTATCTATCTATCAATAGCTATCTAGCTATCTATCTATCTATCTATCTATCTATCTGTCTATCTATCTAATCTAATCTCATATCTATCTATCTATCTATCTATCTATCTCCTATCTACTCATACTATCTAGCTATCTTCTATCTATCTATCTACTAATCTACCTAGCTCATTCTATCTATCTACTTATCTATCTATCTATCTAATCTCATATCTATCTCAATCTACCTTTCTATCTATCTAATTTTATCTATCTAAAAACACCTGGAATGAAAGAAGCACCCTCATCGTTTTTACCACTACTTGGAGTGCTGCCTTTTTTTGAAGAGTTCTATCTATCTATCTCCTATCTATCTATCTATCTATCTATCTATCTTCTATCTATCTATCTTATCTATCTCATCTCTATCTATCTATCTCATCTATCTATCTATCTCTATCTATCTATCTATCTAGCTAGATATCATTAGTTATCGATCGATCTATCTAGATCTATATACTACTACTACATCATTCTGATCGATGAGTTCTCAAGATCGATCTATTATCTATACTACTATTATCTATTCTATCTCTATCGTATTTCTATCTAATCTATCTATCTATCATCTATCTATATCTATCTATTTCTATCTATCGTATCCATCGCCTTATCTGTTATCTATTAATTTTTTATCATTTTAATTTCCGTCCGTGCCATGCCGGGCGATGCGCCAAAATCCCGGGGCAAACAGGGAAAATTGGGCGCAAATCGCGGAAAAATTCCAGTACACGCCGTAAAAGCGACTTCGGCCTTAGTAAATGACCCCCATTGTCTCAATTTTGCGGACTTTGGCATTTTTTTTCGACTTTTCAACTGCCGACTTTTGCTTCGTTTTTCAATTACCCGAAACCATGCTCATGCACCTTGTGCGTATTATCTGCTCTCAGATGTTTTTGCGGAATTTTTCATTCTGTTTACTTTTTTTTGGCTTGTTTGCAACTTTTAGGCGCAGAATCTGACCTGGTCTGGCAGGTGCAAAGGAAGGATTTTTTAAAAACTGATTGGTCTTACTTATAAGAGTGAGGCCAAACGTTGCGTTTTGGTTGGGCTTTGAAACCAATTACAACAGCTGAGGAGAAGGGATTGCCTAATTACATTACTGTTACCATTTGTGTTTACAAAACACAATGTAATGTGACGTTAACGCATAGGTTAACATTGCGCTTACTATGCGTTTTGTAAACGCAAATGTTAACAGTAAAGTAATTAGGCAATTCACTTCTCCTCAGCTGTTGTAATGGGTTTCACGGCGAATTCAAACCAATTATAATAGGCATGTGTTGACCTCACCCTAGATGTGCACACTCTCCTGGGTGTGACTACAGTGCTTAAAAATGCAGGACATGGCCTCAAATCCAAAATTTACAGTTGTGTCCACTCCTGCATATAACGCGCTCGCATGGGTTGTGTCCATGTGGATTTGAGACATTTGCAACAAAAAGTCTCAAAAAGAAGCCAAAATTTGACTAATACACCAGTATTACGAGCCATGATAATTCCCCCCCACAAGTGTATAGTCGGGGGCTGCCTTTTTTAACTGTGTAACATGAGCTTTCCCAATAATCTGCAGTAACCGTGATAATAGATTGGGCTCCCCCCTTTGGAGAGCCTGTGTGGTACAGTCCATTCAGTTGCACCAACCAGAAAGGAGACCTCTATGACAGAAGGCCATGGGGGGTCATCATAAGATCACATGACCCAACCAAAAAAAAAAATAAAAACTAAATAAAGCGACTCCTATGCACTGAGGTATTTGAAGAAGACAAAAATAATTTCCAAAAAGAATTGGAGTAATAAGGGTAATGAACATGAAATGATTACAAAGTCCCCAAAAGTTGACGTTGAATTTGAGCTAAAATTCCCATAAACTTAAAAAAAAAATTATTAAAATTTTTCTATGACAACGTAAAAATATTTAAAAAAAACACTATTTTTGCTATTTTACTGCACATATAAGGGGAAAATAAATCCTTTACCAAATATTATTTTTCCATTGCTCATTCCACGGTTAAGCCTTATTTCAGTCCTGGCTAATAAAGTCATTTGATGTAATGTAATTAAGCACAAGGCCCTCAGTCTTGTCATCGTGAAAAGATAAAAACCCAATGAAAAAGAGCAGATCCTGCGCCGCGGGCCGGGTCCAATACTGAAGTGTAAAGTCTATGTCCAAGTGTGAAGTCAGATCCAAGAGTGTAGCTGGAAGGAGAAGACATCGGGGGAACTTAATGAATTCCTCTGCGTTTATTTACATTGGATATATCACATTCAATGAGTTTAAGGGTAATTATTAATTCCTTAAAATAAGAAAAATCTTTCCACTGGATGTCAAAACTTCAAAAATGGCTTCTCTGTCCAATAAAATACAGGGGCCATGTGGAAGATGTGCGGCTTACCGCATGGATAGAGGATTTACTAGGAATTTTGTGAAAAGAGAAAAGACAAATGTGCCCCCGAGGGTTCAGTACATAGGGGCACATTTATCCCAACTTGTACCCCTGAAAACCGGTTGTGTACAAGCTGTGATTTTTGGGCAATTCCCGAAGCAGACACAGAGAATCACGGCCCCTACTGCCTGTAGACTAGGTGGGCATGGTGGGGGTGGTGCCGCACTGTGCAGTGGGCTGGCACAGGGCGCACTGTCTATAACCTGTGCTTGTTCAGGCGCAGGCTATAGCTCTATTCTGCACCAGGTCAGGTCTAGCATAAAGGAGCTCCGGCGCTGCCAGCCACCTGGTTTTCTCAGGAACCCAAAGCCTCGGGTGAGCGCTGGGGTATGGAGTCAGCATCATGCGCTGGCCAAATTAATGACAGCTAATTTGGGAAACTATGTTCCCATAGTCTCTAGGCAAAGATTGCTGAAAAAGAAGCAAATTTTACAAGTCTGCATAAATATATTCAACTTTGTTTCATATAGAGTTTCCATGATTACAGGCAGTCCCCGGTTTACATACAAGATAGGAACTGTAGGTTTTTTAAGTTGAGTTTGTATGTAAGTCGGAACTGTATACTTATCATTGTAATCCCAGCCAGAACTTTTTTGGTCTTCGTGACAATTGGATTTTAAAATTTGGTTGTCATAAGAACCAGGAGTAACACTAAAGCTTCATTACAGAACCTGTGATAATTGGTACGCTGATTATTATAGCCTAGGAACTAAATACAATAAATTACCAATATCCAGAGGTCCGTTTGTAACTAGGGTTGTATGTAAGGGTCAGTGTTCTTACGTAGGGGACCCCGTATCTTTAAAATTAATGCTAATAAGTCTAGATAACTGTTACACTTTACCGAAACACTTCCCCCTCCCACTCTGTGTGATAATATCAGACAGAAGGAGGGGAAGGTTGAGGGAGAGGGGTGGGAGAGACAGTCTAACAGCCTGTGAAGCTACAGCACTGAGGGGCTCTGTGAATGCTCCCCCACAAAGCCCTTAAGGCTTATTATCATAATGATAAAAGTTGATATTAGAAGGAAGGAGACCATGGATAATTAATATAAGTTTACTACAGCCTCGTTGACTTGATCTATGAGTAATGTCCCTGGTTTATCAGGATGGATTTTGTTTGTAGATTTCCTTTAAAGGAGTTGTTCGATCACTTCCAGTAATAAATGAAAGGGAGTTTATCCATGTTCCGGAGTCTCGGCTGCCACCAAGCATTCTCCAGGTTACTCTCCACGGAAGAGGATTTAATTTGGGTATTTCTGGCATGTCACGTGAAGTTTTCTCCTTTCCATAAGTTCAGATAGGAATTATCCAAAAGCTTAGAATTTGGACCCAGGTGTTTCCTTTTCTTTCGAGGGTTTAGTGAATTAAATCTGTTAAGTTTGCTGCCTAACCCTCTAAACTCTCTGGCCCCACCATGATCCGGGTCCCAGTGTGCACCACCACTCCAGTCACTGGAAGACCTTAGGCTCCGCCAATTGCCTGAGCCGCCAGCAATAGTAAATCAAGTGCTGGTCACACATATGCACCACCGGTCCAGTCACTGGAAGACCTTAGGCTCTGCCAATTGCCTGAGCCCCCAGCATCCCCCGCAATAGTAAGTCCATTGCCGGTCACACATTGCACCACCACTCAGTCACTGAGACCTTAGGCTCTGCCAATTCCTGAGCCGCCAGCAATGTAAATCAGTGCTGGTCACACATATGGCACCACCGGTCCAGTCACTGGAAGACTTAGGCTCTGCTAATTGCCTGAGCCCCCAGTCAATAGTAATCGCAATTGCCGGTCACACTGTGCACCACCACTCCATTCAATGGAAGACCTTAGGCTCCTCCCCCAGTGATAGGATTATTCCTACGGATTTGGTAGAAATTACTTTCGTGTGACTTTCATTAATAGATTATGTGTTGACGCAGCCAAACTTGATTCATCCTGAAACCCACTATAATAAAATGAGCAAATCAGTTATTATCGTTATACATTATTGTGTTTGACTGCCTTTAAAATAATTAAATAAATCAGAGCGAAGAAGAGTCAACAACAGTATGCAAATTATTTCTCTCCAGAAGAAAGAAAAGTTGGCCTATGGTGCCACCTACTAGACAATATATAAGAAGCCATGAACTTACAATTGTGACCCAACAACCTTCATCTGAGAGCAAAGGTGAATTATTCTACATATGGATCAATGCCTTTAATTAAGACTCCATCTGGATCTTCTCTATGGAGCACGGCAACACAAACCATTCTCTGGACATATAAAGGCAAGAAAAGTTTCTAATTGGGTTCATATTTCTAATATTTAAAGGCCCTCTAGAGGTCGAGCATTGACCAAAAGGACGTAGACTGCAGCAGAGAGCAGACTATATATATTTTTCTTACATGGAGCTTTGCCTTTAAGAACTTACAGTCTATGAGATGAGGGGGGACACAAGAGCTTACGTCTATGAGATAGGGGGTGACACAAAGCTTACAGTCTATAGGATGAGGGGGATACAAACTTAAGTCTATGAGGATGAGGGGGTGACACAGAGCTTACAGTCTATGAGGATGAGGGGGTGACACAAGAGCTTACGTCTATGAGGATGGAGGTGACACAAGACTTACATTCTATGAGATGAGGGGTGACCAAGAGCTTACAGTCATAGGATGAGGGTTGAACAAAGCTACAGTCTTGAGTAGGGGTGAAAGAGCTTACTCTATGAGGATGAGGAGTGACACAAGAGCTTACAGTCTAGAGGATGAGGGGTGACACAAGACTTACAGTCTATGAGGATGAGGGGGGACACAAGAGCTTACAGTCTATGAGGATAGGGGGTGACACAATAGCTTACAGTCTATGAGGATGAGGGGGTGATCGAGAGGTATAAGAGCTTGTATAATGTTAAGCCTAAATAAATTAATAAATGAAAAAATCTGTTGCCAGGAACCATCATGAGCCGCCATCTTATATACAGAGCCCAAGGTGAATGGGACTGCAGAGAAGCCTGAAGCTTGGTATCTGGTATTGCCGGATAACAGGACGAACGTGTCATTATAATTTTATGCTATGTCTATCTGATGTTGTTTTGTCATGATTTTACAAGATTAAATAAAAAAAATTCCTGTGGATTGGTGGAGTGTTTTTTTTATATGCTGCAATGTTGGACTTCCAATAATGTCTCCGTGTTTCCTAGGACCATATGCTGGAGTGCTGAAGTTACATTGTTAGTGAGTGTGATAAGCTTGCTTAAGAGTTGGGTTTTAAGAGCACATTGGAAGCTTTGGAGGTTGGGTATTGGTCTGAAGAGTCCGGGGTATGGCATTCCAGAGATGTGGTCAGCTCGGAGATATCTTGGAGACTGGAGAGGAGGTTTGAATCAGGTTTAGGTAGATAATCTACCTAAATAATCTAATCTAATAATCTAATAATCATACACTGGCAGCTCAATTGGGCGATAGACAGAGATCAGAAATGAAGAGATAGGAGGGTGCAGCATTAGACAGATCTTCTGGATGAGGGTTATTATTTTAACACTGTATTCGAAGGAGACGGGCATCCGTGCAGGACTGGCACAGACTGGGGCATATCCGTGTAGCGTTTGGTCTCAAAGACGAGCCTGGCTGCTGCATTAAGAATAGATTGGAGAGTTTTCGTGAGTGGAAGACGGATTAGTAGGAGTAGTCTAGTCGAGAGTAATCAGAGCACAATGATCTTTTAGAGGTTTCAATCGTAAGAATGCATCTTGAGATCTATCGTATGTGCAAGTATCGTTGATACCCAAACTCTCCTGTCGTTGGGGGGGACATGGCAAATCCGGTCTACTCATAATTCATCTAACCAGTTCATATAGCTGAAATGTCTGTGCTGAAATCCTCTGCGCTGCTTAAGCATCCACACCTATATACATAACCTATTCTACTAACGTTTCTATAAAAAAAAACGTACGCACAAATGAAGCTTTCATGTAAGCGTCGGCTGTTTAGATGACAAGTTCCTGGATGACTGTTTTCAGGGAGTCTAAGATAAGTAAGAGCCTGGCTTATATGTAATTCTTTTGTTTGGTTTTGTTGGCAGTAATGATGAATTGTCTGGGTTAAAATATATTGTATGAAGTCAGAATCCTTTTTGAAGCACAACCGTAAACTTTTCTGTTCAATGTCCCCAACAATCGTCACTTAAAATCCGACATATATGATAGCGCCCGTGACGTGTTCCCTATAGCCGGTTTTCACTACTAGAACAACAACCGTTATTGTCCCATAAATCGCGTCCCCGTGTATTTTCACAACACCTACATGTTATGCGGCTGAATAAAACCTAATTAAATTTTGAATATTTACATTGACCGTAACTTTTTTTTCCCCTTCCTTTTTGTCAAGAGTACACATTACAAGCTTCCCCTACACCTGTAAATAATGCCCCACCCCCCCCCCCAACCTTTCAAGTTGTAGTTGACCGTCGTTGACAGACACATGTTAAATATCATTCCTAACCCCATCGCGGCATTAATGTGGCATAAAACCAAGAAAACATTTCTCCGAGCTTTGCTGATTTCTGGTCGGCTAGCGAGAAGAAGTGCTGGCTCGATACAAGATTATGCTTGGACGAATCGGGGGGGGCCGAGATGTCAATGTTGTACGTAATTAGACTTTGAAATAGGGTCTTTACTCATCAGAACTTAATGAGTCCAGTCAATTCTGGTTTAGTCCCAAAACATTTACATATACAATACAGCTTGGTTTTCTCAGGAACCCAAAGCCTCGGGTGAGCGCTGGGGTATGGAGTCAGCATCATGCGCTGGCCAAATTAATGACAGCTAATTTGGGAAACTATGTTCCCCATAGTCTCTAAGGCAAAGATTGCTGAAAAATGAAGCAAATTTTTACAAGTCTGCATAAATATATTCAACTTTGTTTTCTATATAGAGTTTCCATGATTACAGGCAGTCCCCGGGTTACATACAAGATAGGAACTGTAGGTTTGTTCTTAAGTTGAGTTTGTATGTAAGTCGGAACTGTATACTTTATCATTGTAATCCCAGCCAGAACTTTTTTGGTCTCTGTGACAATTGGATTTTAAAAATGTTGGGTTGGGGTGTCACACACCTGGGTGCTGCTGTGAGTGTTATCTTCATTCTGGGCTGTGGGAGAAGCAGAGAGGAGCTTGTAGCAGGATCACATGTAAGTGCCCGAATCTAACATTGCGCCTAAACTGCGCCTAAACTGTGTTAAAGTAAAGTGATTAATAAGAGGCAGAAAATATACTTATCACAGATGGTTGTAGCTTGTGATAATTCTGGCAAAACAGTGCGCCCGAATTTAGGCGCAACTACTACACTTAGGCGCACAAAAGTGATAAATGTGGCCCATTGACTCCTATTCATTATCCATTACAAACCCATTATTTATAACGACAAAATTAACTAGCGTTATTGGTGCGGATATAAATAACGGAACTTAGTGGGACCCATGGACAACTTTCTCAGCGAATGCAGACAATACTTCCGCAATCAACCTCTAATCTTAAGCATAGAGACCTTAACCTTACACCATGCAACCCCTGGTGGCAAATTCAACCCTCTACCACCCTCCCACCTTTTCCCTTTCCATTTTATTTTGTTAAACAAAGTTAAACTTTACTTATCATCAATGTGTAAACAAACATAATTGCGCAAATTCCTGTTAAAAAATTGAGTTTTACATTACTGTACTCTCTTATTTTGTAAATGTCATTTTGCATGTAAGACAATAATAAAAATATTGAACGAGAAAAATAATGAAACTTACAATACTACGTGACATTGCCGCACATCTTTTGTCATAGCAATCAGGGCACTTTTTACCATGATTAAGATCGTCTTGTAAAGCTCAAAACATGTTTGCGAGTTATCTGTTGTCGTAGCCCTTGTGGCAATGGCTTTATGAACTGTGCTCACTTTTTATTTATACTGAATTTATGCAGATAGTATTGGATGTATGTAAATTCGGTGGATAGTCTATGATAGTCTTTGGTGAATATCTTAACAAGAGATGATTACTGTGTCACATACAGGCAGTCCCCGGGTTACATACAAGGAATGTTTTGTAGATTTGTTCTTACGTTGAATATGTATGTAAGTCGGAACTGTATATTTTATAATTGTAACTTCAACCAAATTTTTTTTGGTCTCTGTGACAATTGGATTTTAAAAATGTTGGGTTGTTATAAGAGCCAGGATTACCAATCAACCTTAATTAAAGAACTTCTGATAACTGTTACAGCTGTTTATTGTAACCAAAGGTTAAAAAACAAAATTACCAACATCCAGAGGTCCGTTTGTAACTAGGGGTCGTCTGTATCTCATTTATTTGTTCATAATAGAATTACATATCGTAATATTGACATTTTTTATCATTTGTTCCCCAATCGGGAAACTTAAAAAAATTGTATACAAAGCAGCAAACAATAATAATAATAATAGCAATATTGTATGATTGGATGGTGCTGTTGTTATTGGGGTCCAATTTTCAGTATTCACAACATTTACCACATAGGAACAATAAGGCATTTAGAAACTCTGCCGTAACATAAATTGGTGGAAGAGTTTACGGGTCCAAGTGATAAAAGAAAAAGAGTAGTTTAACCTCTTCCAGAACAATTGCTCTGATTAGTGAACTTCTGGAAGTACTTCTCCAGATAACACACAAGCTTCAGATGGCTTTTAGCAGCTTAGTTAAATAAATTTCAGCATTGCCCTGAAAATGATAGATTTGAATGAGAGACAAAGTATCTCGGAAAGACGGATTGTCCCCACCTCACCGTGACACCTGGAACTTCTCCTTATCTTGAAGGCTACATTATCAGCAGATTGTTCTTGGTTTATTTATTATCTTTCTCTTTTGGAGACTTTCCCTGATTAATTGCTCTCTAGTAATTGCTGCTGTTAACTAGAGACACATCTTATTAACCCACGGGGCCCTTTATTGCTGGGACACTGAACTTACAAAGGGAGGGCGGCCATCAACCTCCTGGAGCTGTTGGTCATCTTGATCAAAGTTTAGTCAACTGTTTATTTGCTTAGGGTCCTATTGGTTATTGTCTCTTTAATACTAAGTGAAATCTTTATCCAGTTCCTGGATGATTCCCTCGGACTGCTGAGAATGCTGGGAACAGATATTTCCAGTAATATTATCTTAAAAATAACAAAAAGTCTGGTCAGATTGCACAGTCAGTAACTATATTGTCGAATGCACATAACATCTTCATCCCTCAACTAATCCTTTACATGGGCCAAAAAATGGGAAACACTTGGACCGATTTATTATATCTTGTAAGTCCATTTTCTGGAGTTTAAGGAGTTCAAAAAGTGGCAATTTCTGGTGCATGCCCCTGACTCGTGTAGATTTTTATTCTGGGTAAAGAAGTGTCAGAAAATTAATGAGAATTTGGAACCTGGGGCAAATAATTTGGACCCGCAAACAGATGTTGTCTTAATAAATAAACCAATGGTTACAGGGAACAGAAGATTGCAAAAATTCGACCAATACTTGGCTCTTGTATAAGGGCATTGTCGTTGGCTTTAGGGTGCTAATACACATTAGATAAAAATTAGCTGAATCCAAGAGTGTTGAGTTTTTTTTGTCTAATGTAGATGGGGTCGCAGGACTCTCATTTAGTTACATAGTTAATATGGTTGAAAAAATACACATGTCTATCAAGTTCAACCAAGAAAGGGAGTGGATTGGATGAGGAAGGGATTTAAGAAAAATAATTCTATATCATAACACAACCTTCTATTGTCTCCACTAAACGGATACGTCATGCAGCAGGAGGCACCAGAATGAAAAAACATAGCTTGCTTTGTCTTTCCATCCTATTTTTTTGGCAGATCCAACATATAGTGGACTTTGCCCAGTTTGCTTATTATATCTTAATGTATACGCTGAGTGTATTCGTCTGGATTTTTTTCCCAAACGTATCCACTGAGCGTATGCATAGAACGTGATGTGAACCCAACCTAACCTGAGACATCGCCATGGCCAATATGTATCCCAGCAGTATCCAATAGTCACAGTTCTCCCACATAGCAGCCAAAAGTCACAGTCCCCAGTCATAGTCCAGTATCGGAGTACCCTTTTGCCTAGGGGCGGGGAAAAAGAGACAAGCCGCATAACACGAGGCCATGGGCTGGTTTGGGTCCATTGTCCTTGTGTTTGACACCCTTGATCTAATGTCACTGTTGGGGTCTTCCAACTCTCTCCAATGAGGAGTCACTCAGAAGTGAAGCATTTGGAAGTTCTCTCCCCATTTGAAAACACATGCATGCCCAGCCAAGCAGGTTAGAAGAGATAACTTTTGGCCAAATGAGAGTCAAACCAACAACTATCCAATATCTGTGGCCAATAATATTCCAGCAGAAACCCCATGGAAAGAATGGAGACCTTTCTGGAGAAAATAGGCCCCACTTTTCTGCTCTCATATCACTTTAAATTAAACTTCACTCTGATTCTTGAGAGACGAATGTCTGCACAGTTGAGATGTGCAGTAGGTTGTGCTTGAATAGCAAGATATCTAATACAGAATCAACCACCGTTGCCAAAATTAACACATATTGGGGATTCAGTATCAAAGTTTCTGCAAAATTGGCTCCATAAACACAATGCCGGCTTAAAAAACAAAGCCCGGGGTTCCAGCTGCTAATTTAAATAAAACATGTTTGATTATGGACATTTGGGAAAACCAAGATACGTACAACTGATCAGAACTCCTGTGATTCCCTACTGTTCACAGCAAAGTCTAACAACTGTGTCAGCATCCTACTGGAGATAGTCGGCGGTTTTTGTGAGATAAGCATTTTGTATCAACAGGGAGATTTAATTAAATACTCTGCAACTTCACTGGAGGCAGAATATTACTTAACTTTTCAGTTAGAGACAATAATAATGCAAGTATTTTTAGACTTTTTTTCATCGTGAGAACTCAAATTTCGCAAGTGCATAATTTGAGAAGACTAAAAACATACCTAGAATTTGCTAATATCTGAAATTTATAATTTAATTTTTTTTTTAGAATTTTGTCTTTCCAACCTTGGTATGTAGTCCATTCCCTTTCAGAAGTGTAGTACATGTCCTTATCTTAAGGTGACCATATACATTGGATGTAATTCAGTAAACCTATCTATCTATGAAGACCTCCTCAATGATGGGTGCTATGGAAGAGAAACCTACTGTCTATGAGGGTGTCCATAATGGTAGATGTTGAACAAAAGAACCTAGTTATCTATGAGGGTGTCCCTAACGGTTGATATAGGAGATAAACCTTACCTTCCATGAGGAGGTCCTCAGTTGTAGATATTGATGTTTTCTACATGGGTGTCCACAATGCTAGTTGAGCAAATCTAACTATCTTTGTTGGTGTCTTAGATGACCTGTTGGTGTCCAGAATGGTAGATATTTTGAGAAAACCCCAGCTTTCTATGAGGATGTACTCAATGGTTGATGTTTAAAGACTAGAACCTGAGTAACAATAAGGTTTTTCCTGAGGGTAGATGGTAAGGAAGCAAAACCCAACTATCTATGATAGTTTAATTGATGGTAGATGCTGGGAAAAAGAACATACCGAACTTATCGGGTGTCATTTTTGTTAGATATTTGGAGAAAACTCCACATTTGTATGATTGCATTAGTATGAGGTAGTGGTAGATTTTCAGAAAAGACCAAACTATCTATGAGAATGTTCCTGAGGGTAGATGTAGTGGGAAACCACCAACATAGTATGAGAGTGTCCCTTGTGGTAGCTGTTGGGGGATGCAACCAAGCTTAAGATTAGGGTGTCCTTTGTGGTAGTCTATGAGGGCCATAGTAGATGTTGAATTTCCACATGGCTGATTGAAGAGGAGCCAAGCAATATAAGCAACATAACAAAAGTCATCGTCGGAGATTCACTATAAGGTGGCTCCTTGTGATTGTTCTATGTCTGCTTTTGGAGCTCTGCTTTATTAAATTACATTTTTTCGCAAAATAATTGCAAGAAGAGTAAAATAATCACAACAGCATATTTTTTTCGATTGACAATATGGAGGAATATGGCTCATGATTTAATTCAACCCACTAATATTTTTCTGTAGGCCACCTTAGATACCTCCATTGAACCTGTTTGTGGACCTAAGGAGCAATGAGTTCACATTGTTATATGAAGTCATGGAGGGGAGACCTTGGGGCAGATTTACTTACCCGGCCCATTCGCGATCCGGGGGCGCGCTCTCTGCGGTGGATTCGGGTCTCCCGGCAATTCACTAAGGCAGTTCCTCCGACATCCACCAGATGTCGCTGCTGCGCTGAAGTTCCCCGAGGTCCGCCGGAATGCACCATCCTATACCTGGTGAAGGTAAGCGCGTGTCCTGCAACACTTTTTTTTTTTTTTAAATGCGCCAGTTTTTCTGAATCCGTCGGGTTATAGTTCGGCCACGCCCCCCGATTTCCGTCGCGTGCATCCCGGCGCCGATGCGCCACAATCTGATCGCGTGCGCCAAAAACCCGGGGCAATACAGGGAAAATCGGTGCAAATCAGAAATATTCGGGTAACACGTCGGGAAAACGCGAATCGGGCCCCTAGTAAATGACCCCCCTTGTGTGTCCGCATTACTGTTGGGTGCCAATCCATTTTATTACTATGTGTATATCCATCTAGAAAACTGTAGCTGTTAGTAACTGTAACAGCTGGCTTGCCTCGCACGCCTGACCCCAAACACACATCCATATACACAGATAGTCAGTCATTCTTGCTTTCTGTGATTTATTTTATTCTGTTCTGTATATTGGGACCTCTTTGCAATATCTGGCAATATTATCTATAAGAAGTAACTGGTTTTGAATATAATTAAAAACATCACAATATTTTCTGTATAAGAACTCAATTGGCTCAATGAAATTTTTTTCTGCTTTGCTGAAAACAAAACAATTCCTTTATTTTTATAGTGCACACAGATTACACAGCGCTCCACAGAGCTTGTCAAATCAGTCCCCGTCCCCAATGGGGCTCCAATCTAATCAACCTACCAGTATGTTTTGGAGTGTGAGAGGAAACCAGAGGACCCGGAGGAAACCAACGCAAACGTGGAGAGAAGATACAAACTCTTTGCAGATGTTGATCTGGATTGCTCACCTTTTACAGTTCCACAGTTTCTGGGCCTCATCTGTACAACCTATAACTGGCCTCCATGCTGACACAAATGGCATGTGACTAGAGATCATCTCACCTATTAAAGGAAACCTACCATGAGACAGAGATCTGATGGTAGATTCCTCTAGACTACATGAGACCTAATCTTTATTTTCCTAATCTAAAAACCTAATATAATTGTTAAAAAACGTTGTGAAAGTAATATGTAAATTATCTGCAGAGGCTTCTGGGGGTTGAGCAGCCTGGTCGGGTGCTGGATGCACAGGTTTTTCGGCACCCCAGTAGCCTCTGCAGGGAGGCCCACTTGTGCGCCCCTCTTCTTCTTCAGACTCCTATCTTGTGTTATGTTGATAATGTGCTCCTGCGCAAGCCCGGCACGTTCCTCTTCTTTTAAACATCTCTGACTATGAAGTTACTGTGTATGCGCAGTACCTCTGACTCCTGTCCCGTAGAAGCCAGCAATTTTTGAAAGAAGAGGAGGAGCCTGCCGGTTTGCGCAGGCGCTCATCGTAAGAACAGGAGTTGGAGCTACTGCACATGCTCAGTAACTTTACAGAAGCCAGCGATGTTTGAAGAAGAGGAGGAGCCTGCCGGTTTGCGCAGGCGCTCATCGTCAGAACAGGAGTTGGAGCTACTGCACGTGCTCAGTAGCTCTACAGAAGATGTTTGAAGAAGAGGAGGATTGCGTGGGGCTCATACAAGCGCATGTCCTCAATATAAGAGGGGACAGGAGTCTGAAGAAGAAGAGGAGAGCACAAGTGGGTGTCCCATTGAGCATGGAGCAGCCTCTGCGCCCAGCGCCCGGCCAGGATAGTCCATGCCCCAGTAGCCTCTGCAGGTAATTTAGCTATATCAGGTTTTTAGATTAGCAAATTATAGATTAGGTCTAATGATAGATTCCTTATGGTAGGTTTCCTTTAACATTGGGGTTTGGTTGGGTTTAACTATTTATATGGCACTGGCCAACAGCATTTAAAGGAAACCTACCATCAGGAATACACTACCTGAGCTATTCCTAATGGTAGATACCTTTCTGTCTACTAAGCGATACACTACCTTTACCTAATACTTTAACCATAACTAACTAAAATTGAGCTGAACCCGGTCCCATTCCTAAACTTCTAACAAACTTTGCAGTTACTTGGGACAATGCAGCTTTTTGTTCAGCATCAAGGACCAATATTAGGAGGGATTGTGCTGCTGCTGCTGGAACTGTAGACCTGTGTATACGTGTTAATTTATGATTATTTTACATTTATACTGCAGTGACAACCCCTTTAATGACTTTTACCGTATTTTTCGGACTATAAGGCGCACCGGATTATAAGGCACACCATCAATAAATGCTAAACGTTTAGGTTCATATTTAAGGCGCACCAGATTGTAAGGTGCACCTGATTATAAGGATGAATGACCAGAAGGTGGCAGACCTGTGCACATTTCAAGGCAGCTGTTGTCGGTTCAGTATTACGGTTCATATATAAGGCGCACTGGACTATAAGGCGCATCTTTGATTTCTGAGAAAATCAAAGGAGATTTTGTGCGCCTTATAGTCTGAAATACGGTAATTGACTGCAGAATTAACCTGATCACAAATGAATCTTGATCAGGAGTCCCGGATGATCAGCATGGGCTAGTAAGACTAAAATTGACTAATGTTGCTCCCAGTGTTATACTGGGGTTCCTTAGACCCACCAGAGAAAATTTATGTGGGTGCCCACTCCTAATTATCCCCCAGAAAATCTACTCCAGATGATGTCGTTTGTTGATAGACCTCTGGGGTTTAGTATTGGGGGCCCACCGGAGGATCTTCTTGTACTCGGGTGGGCCAGTCACACACTGATTGCTACTCCACTTATAAAAGGTGAGTTAAATTAATTTTTATTTACAAAAAAATGGTAATTATTTTTTTAGTTTAATTTGACAACTCATTTAATGGTTATAATAGAGTCATTTTTTAATTTAACCATTTTGTTTTTGCTTCATGATATCTTGATGAGCAGAAACACAAATGTGTCTCTACATCTTCCATCTCCTATATTTAGATTACTGCCTGTTGAAAATGAGCTTGATATAGATGAGCGCTGCCATCAATGCACCACAGTGTGAGGATAGTGTATCCTTAGGTGGGAGGTCATGGGAATACATTCACTATGTTGCCTTTATAACAGACACTAGCGGCCAAACTCACCGGGAGATTGGCTCTTAACACTTAAAGAACACCGAGACTGACTGTGTGAGAACATAGAAAAGGATCCTGGGTAATTTATTAGGGAAAACATAAAATAATGAAATATCAACTTGGAAACAAATATTTAATATCTGGAGAATTTATTAAGTAAACTATAAAAGATCTGGTCAATAAGATTGATCAAAGGGAATGGAGATTTTCAAAGAAACATATTGTGGAAAAACAATTATAAAGAGCTATATGAATACAGGCGGTCCCCTACTTAAGAACACTCGACTTACATACGACCCCTAGTTACAAACGGGCCCCTGGATATTGGAAATTCAATGTACTTTAGTCCTAGGCTACAATGATCAGCTATAACAGTTATCACATGTGTCTGTAATGAAGCTTTAGTGTTAATATTGATTCTTATGACAACCCAACATTTTTAAAATCCAATTGTCACAGAGACCAAAAAAGTTCTGCCTGCCATATAATGTGAAATTCCCTGCAATTCTCAGTCTAAAATGCCTCCTCTCCTAAAGCCCCACACAGATCTATCATTTTCCTTTACCTTTCCCTATGAGGAAAATAATGTACATACCGCATATTCTCAAGTAAAAGCAAAGGCAACAAAATTTACCACAAAAAAAAAATGGGAAAACTTATTGACTGGAGTCCACAGCAGAGCCCACCTTTAATAAAATGTCCACAGCAGAGCACCCCTTTAATAAAATGTCCACAGCAGAGCCCCCCTTTAATTAAAATGGTCCACAGCAGAAGCCCACCTTTTAATAAAAAGGGTTAAAAAGAAGGCTAAAAACAAATGTGGGACAGAAATATGTAACAAAGACAGCGAGTAAAAAAATTTGAATAAAATGAGGAAAAAGCCGAGCCCAGAACACAGACAGAAAGGGACCAAGAGAAGAGGCCCCCCACCTTTACGAAAATGTCACAGCAGAGTCCCCCCCCCTTTAATAAAAATGGCCACCGCAGAGGCCACACCTTAAGTATCACTGTCAACAGGCAGAGCCGCCCTTAAGAAAATGTCCAACACCAGAGCCTGCCTCTTAAAGAAATGTTCCACAGAGAGCCCCCCTTTAATACAATGTCCACACCAGAGCCACTGCGCTTAAAGAAATGTCCACACCAGAAGCCGCCCACCGTTAATAAAAGGTCCACAGCAGAGCCTCCCTCTTTAATGAAAATGTCCACAGCAGAGGGCCGCGCTATTTAACAGAAATGTGCATACAGACAGAGCCCCTGTATTTAAAATATCACAGAAAGAGAGCTCCCTTTAAAGAAATGTCCACATCAGAGCCCACCTATATAAACATGTCCAGCAGCAGAGCCGTCCCTTTAATAAAAATCTCCACAGCAGGAGCCCTCCTTTAGTCTAAAATGTACAAAAGTAATCTAGAAGGACGCCTCCCTTGAATAAATGTCCCACTACAAGAGGCCACCGCTTTAATACAATGTCCACAGCAGAGACGCTTTATTGGAAATGTCCAGCAAAGTCCCCTTTATTGTGAGAAGGTTACAGAAGTGCCCCTTAAAAAAACTTACTATACCTACCTCCAGCTTTTTTCTCCGTGGCTTGTTTTTCTTTTCGTTCCTGGCAGTGCCCACACTATGAGAGATAGACAGAGCCGCGATTCCCATCCTAGCCTGCCCAGCATTACTCTAACGAAATTCTCTCCCAGGCGAACGACGTAGTTCGGAACAAAACGGGAAGAAACCGACTCATTTTCATCAACAGCTTGTACAGGCAACCTAAACACTATACAACTTCCTTGATACTGCGCTCGAGCACGGTAGAGGAGGGAGATAGAAGCCGACGGTATAGTATAAAAGTGTTTTCTTTAAAAAATAATTAAGTCTTTGCTGGCTGCTTAGGGGACCAGTGTGTTCCGCGACGGTCTTGGGTCATGGCCCAGCTGTGTTTTACCAACAAGGGGCCAACACTTCAACACACTCCAAGATGCTCGCTGCCCTCGTCACCATGAGGCTGATTTTCTCAAAGTCCCTCATGGGTGTTGCAACCCCTGGGAACAGGTTCAGCAATGATTTAAGAGGAAATAATATCATATGCAACCCTTTAAATGGGGGTTATAATTAAGGGACGTGGGTCTTCCGCAATTAGCCATAGCTTCAGGATTGTGGATAAATATCTGATCATAGGGGGCCGACAAGCGCCGAAGGTGATGTAGGGGGTTATAAAACGTGGACACAAGATGTGGTACGTATCTTTCAACACCGACCTTTCCTGCTTGGGACAAAGTCAGGGTATTTCGTAATACTTCCAAGTCGGTACCGAGACTTACTTCTGGGAACGTTTGGGATGAACTAGAAGCTCGTTGGGAACGGATTGGGACTACTTAAGATGGAAAACTGGTGGTGGAACCGTGTAACGAGGGCCCAGTAGGGCCAACACTGTGAATGATGCTTGGGGGGGGAACAAAAAGGAAAATACTTCCAATGGCCAAACATGGTGGCTATAAAAATGTGCAAAAGGATGAGTTTTCTTGCTCTTTACAGTGGCGTTTGTGCAAGGTTTCATTCTTAGTAAAGAAAATGAGACTGGTTGGATTTGGAGAAGGTTAAATGTTCTACACAATGACCCAGCCATAGTTCTGTTGAAAGTTAAAAAGGTAATCCACATTGAGACGCATCCACGACTCTCCTAAGGAACAATGACAAATCTCCACTTCCCACAAACCCCACGGAGACATGGAGCTAGTAGTATGGCTTTGCAAATGGGCCGTTAGATAGGAGAAAAATACATAATCACAACGAGGAATTGAGGTTTTTAAAAAATCGCTTCTTGAATAGACCTGACTTTTGAAGCAAGCGCAGCCTACTCTGTTTTTTAGTAATGGTTCATTACAACATTCAGGAGCCATCTTTTCCCTGAGAATATATAAGTTGCCCCAATTGAATGTGAAAGATTTGTATCGTGTTACGTTGTATATGTATGTGTATGTGCAGGGAGCGGACGATAGTTGTTGCCCCAAGACTTCAGCCCACAACGGCTCCTTCTACTGGCCCAAAAACCAACTCGACCTTTATGAGTCTCAATTATAACTAAGATGTTATTACTCGGGGAAAGTAAGAGAAGATAAAAGATGTAAAAATTTCAGGCACCTCCAATTGTCCAATGAATCGCCAATGAACGAACCGGGTCCAGCGCGTCCTAATACACTCGCTAATTGCAATCCTTGTAAAACACATTGGGACGATTTTACTTACCCGGCCATGTCGGATCATCGTGGGTTGATGAGGATGGAGATGCGACAGCGATAAAAGGGTGAGGTCCAAAAGTTCTTGCATGTGTCGTTCATGAGCTTCAGGTCCGCTGGAGTTCACCTTCTTCTTCTGGTGCATGTATAGTGGCTTGGCTTGCGCACACAACATTGATATGTTAATCCAGCGCGTTGTGAATGTCGCGATCGCCCGATGGGCCCCCTGATTTGTGACATGTGAAGCCGGCCCCACAACGATCGCATTGCAACCAAATCCGGGGGCGATCCCTTAAAACGCCGGAAAACCTGACGAAATCAGCGCGGGACCTTAGTAAATAACCCATAAAGATGTCAAAAATTACAGGTACCTTCAATTGTGTTTGAAAATCGATATACTAGCAAAGAAAAATTCCAGCCTGAAGTCACCAATGAGAGAAACCGGTCAGCGCGTCCTAATACAACTCGCTAATTGCAATCCTTGCAAACATAATAATCTGTAAAGGGACACTAATCACGACAAAAAAATTATCACAGACCATAATTTAAGGAACCTACCCTTTTTGTGGCCCCACCCCCATGTCCCCAGGAGGATAGTGTACACATTGCAGAAGAGGTTTTAGAGTAAAACTGGGTTTTTTTTCTTGAGAAAAAGAAAAGTTAGATGAAGGTTTTCCTTTCTGTAGAAGAGCTGTGCGGTTGTGTCCCGCGATGAGTGGCCAGTGAGGAGCGCCCTAGGGAAACCGCTCCATAATGCATCAATTTAAAATTTTTAAAAATCCTCCCATGTGCCCAGATATCTTCCCTTATTGTTCCACCCCAGTCCCCCCGTCAGTGAACGCAATAGTATCGTGTGGTTTACGTTTAGCGTCAACAAGGGGATAGGGGCCAGCGGACTGGAGGTTAGGGGAGGCGCAGCGGGGGGGACCCAAAGTCACAAAATACCATCCTCCTGGCCACAGGGCTGGATATCATCTTTTGGGTGGTGGAGGCCACTACTTCCTAGTAGCCGCTCCAATGGTACCAATATTTACTAGATCACGAAGGAGCAAAATGAAATATGGGTCAAAAAAATACCCAGTGAATAAACTGAAGCATAGACCAGTAAGCCATCTCTAGAGTAAAATGAGTAGTAGTTACGAGTAAATTGAGCATTACAGTGGCCTTAGTATCCATTAAATATTCCATTTTTCTACTTGATTACTCAATTACCCCCCACTACGAATCAGACACGGACCTAACTAAACCAGTTTTCATCTGTCACAGAGGACACCCAAAGAGTTAATGACCATTAAAGGCTTCTTCTGATGTAAGAACCATTTTGCAACAAGTAGTTTGGGAAATCCAGTACAAGAAACATCCACAGGATACCAACCAGGTGAGGGATGCAATTACATCTTATAGATCTCCTTCACCAGATGTGTCTTGCTCATGCAGCGACTAGGGCATCAAAGCTCGATCTGAACCCGTAATAACGCTGTTAACAACCTTCGGGATTATAACATAAAACACGTCCTTAATGTAGCAGCATGCCAGAACATCAGCTCCCGCCAGGTCTTCTCATATTGTAATTGTGACTGATGTAATGAGAGTCTGTGTGTGGTAGGGATCCCCAAATTACAATTGATCATAGCAGCAGAGGCCAACAGAAGTCTGGCCCCTGATGCTACAGCTCTGCCAGACAAAACTCAGGGTGAATCACTAGTGCACCTATATAGACGTAAGCTTTGTGTCACCCTCATCCTCATAGACTGTAAGCTCTTGTGTCACCCCCATCCTCATAGACGTAAGCTCTGTGTCACACCCCCATCATCCTCATAGACTGTAAGCTCTTGTGTACGACACTATACTCATAGCTAGACCTAAGATGTAAGCTTGTGTCACCCCTATCCTATAGACTGTAAGCTCTTGTGTCACCCCCTCATCCTCAAGACTGTAAGCTCTTCTTTCACCCCCCTCATTTCATAGACTGTAAGCTCTTGTGTCACCACCTCATCCTCATAGACTGTAAGTCTTGTGTAACCCCCTCATCCTCATAGCTGTAAGCTCTTGTGTCTCCCCCCTCATCCTCATAGACTGGAGCTCTTCTGTCACCCCCTCATTCTCATGACTGTAGCCCTTGTGTTACCTCCTATCCTCATAGTCTGTAAGCCTTGTCACCCCCTCATCTCATAGACTGTAAGCTCTTCTGTCACCCCCTCATCTCATAGAATGTAAGCCCTTAGTTACCTCCTCATCCTCATAGACGTAAGCTTTGTGTCATCCCCTCATCCTCATAGACTGTAAGCTCTTGTGTCACCCCCTCATCTCATAGACTGTAAGATTTTGTGTCACCCACTCATCCTATAGACTGTAAGCTTTGTGTGCACCTCCTCATCCTCATAGACTGTGAAGCTCCTGTGTCACCCCTTCATCCTCATAGACTGTAAGCTCTTGTGTCACCCCCTATCCTCATAGACTCTAAGCTCTTCTGTCACCCCCTCATTTATAGACTGTAAGCCCTTGTGTTACCTCCTCATCCTCAATAGACTGTGTAAGCTCTTGTGTCACCCCCTCATCCTCATAGACTGTAAGCTCTTGTGTCTTCCCCTTATCCTCATAGACTGTAAGCTCTTGTGTCACCTCCTCATCCTCATAGACTGTAAGCTCTTGTGTCACCCTCTCATCCTCATAGACTGTAAGCTCCTGTGTCACCCCTCATCCTCAATAGACTGTAAGCTCTTGTGTCACCCCCTCATCCTCATAGACTGTAAGCTTTGTGTCACTCCCTCATCCTCATTGACTGTACGCTCTGCCTGTGTCCCACCCTCATCCTCATAGTCTGTAAGCTTTGTGTCACCCCCTCATTCCCATCGACTGTAAGCTTTGTGTCACCCCCTCATCCTCATAGACTGTATAGCTCTTTTGTCAACCCTCATCTCATAGACTGTAAGCTCTGTGTCACCCCTCATCTCATAGGACTGTAAGATCTTGTGTCACCCCCTCATCCTATAGACTGTAAGCTCTTGGTCACCCCCTCATCCTCATAGACTGTAAGCTCTGTGTCACCCCCTCATCCTATAGACTGTAAGCTCTTGTACCCCCTCTCATCCCATTAGACTGTAAGCTCTTTTGTCACCCCCTCATCCTTATAGACTGTAAGCTCTTGTGTCACCCCCTCATCCTCACAGACTGTAAGCTCTTGCTTCCCCCCATCCTCATAGACCGGTGGTTCTAAACCTTTCTAATGCTGTGACCCCAAACCATATACAAGAATATTGTATTCATGCCATAAAATCGTGGCTCCGTTGGCTTTCAGCGACCCCTGTGTTATCCCTGTATTGTGACATCACTGTGTGTTATCTCTGTACTGTGACATCACTGTGTGTTATCCCTGGACTGTGACATACACTGGTGTATTATCTCTGTACTGTGACATCACTGTGGCATTATCCATCGCTGTCACATCATGTGGTATTATTTCCTGTACTGTGACATCACTGTATGTATATCTCTGTACTGTGACATCACTGTGTGTTATATCCTGTACTGTGACATCACTGTGGTGATTATCCCTATAGTGGACATCACTGTGTGTATTATCCCTGTACTGTGACATCACTGTGTGTATTATCCCTGTACTGTGACATCATGTATGTATTATCTCTGTACTGTGACATCACTGTGTATTATCCCTGTACTGTGACATCACTGTGTGTATTATCCCTTATATGTGATATCACTGTGTGTATTATCCTGTGACTGTGACATCACTGTGTGTATTCTCTGTACTGTGACACACTGTGTCTATTTCCAGTACTGTGACATCACTGTGTGTATTATACAGTACTGTGACATCACTGTGTGATTATCCGTATATTGTGACAATCACTGTGTCTATTATCCCTGTACTGTAAAGGGACAGACAAATTTCACTGTCTATAGTGTATTATCACCTGTACTGTGACATCACTGTGTGTATTATCACTTACTGGGACATCACTGTGTGTATTATCCTGATACTGTGACATCACGTGTGTATAATCACTACTGGACATCACTGTGTGTATTATCTGTACGTGGACATCCTGTGTGTATTATCCTTTGTAATGTGATCACTGTGTGTATTATCCGTACTGTGAATCACTGTGGTCCCTGTACTGGAATCACTGTGTGTATTATCCCGTACTGTGACATCACTGTGTGTATTACCCTGTACTATGACAATCACTGTGTGATTATCCCGGTACTTGTGAAATCACTGTTTGTCTATTATCCTGCACTGTGACATCACTGTGTCATATTTCCATGTACTGTGACATCACTGTGTGTATTATACATGTACTGTGACATCACTGTGTGTATATACGTATACTGTGACATCACTGTGTCTATTATCCCGTACTGTGACATCACTGTGTGTATTATCTCGTACTGTGACATCACTGTGTGTATTATCACTATACTGGGACATCACTGTGTTGTATGTCAGTGACTGTGACATCACTGTGTGGTATATCGTTGTACTGTGATATCACTTGATGTGAATATTGTATTACCTGTACTGTGACATCACTGTGTGATTTATTCCCTGTACTGTGATCATCACTGTGTGGTATTATCCTGTACTGTGAAAATCACTGTGTGTATTCCCTGTAAGTGACATCACTGTGTGGATTATCCTGTACTGTGACATCACTGTGTGTATTGTCTCTGTACTATGACATCACTGTGTGTATTATCCCTGTACTATGACATCACTGTGTGTATTATCCCTGTACTGTGACATCACTGTGTGTATTATCCCTGTGCTATGACATGTACTGTGTATTATCTCTGTACTGAAACCGACACAAGACTGAACAGGTAACCGGAATACAGATATAGGTCAGTGTTCACACTGGTACACAGAATACTAACACAGGACTGGGACAGGGAAAGCGGGATAACACTAGGAGATAAACGATACTGAGGGACAAACAACAGATATATACAGGTCTTCTGGTGGGTTATACACAGGTGAGGTTCAGATACAGACAGACAAGCGGAGACAAACAAACTGGGACAAACCAAGGATGGTCCGCAGCAACAATTCGGGAGACAAGAATTGAGATAAGAAATCAAAAGAAATAACGAAAATAACTTCTACGGCGATAGAATTATTGAGAAAATATACACAGGTAAGACTAGAAGAATAACCAGCAAGGTGTGATGGGAATGGGCAGGTATATAAGGCAGTTCCCGGACCCGCCTCCAGCAGCACACTGGGGGAACTGTCCATCAGGCTAGTAACCCTTGCTGGGCAGGGCTGAAATGCAAGGAGCAGGGTGTTAATCCAAACACAAGCACTAAGCCACAGTTCAC
The DNA here is from genome assembly GCA_019512145.1 of Engystomops pustulosus. Classification (NCBI taxonomy): domain Eukaryota; kingdom Metazoa; phylum Chordata; class Amphibia; order Anura; family Leptodactylidae; genus Engystomops; species Engystomops pustulosus. The sequence goes on along the minus strand of CM033643.1, from coordinate 9,944,035 downwards.
ACACAAATAAACGCATCTATTCCACCAAATGAGGATAGTGCGACAATTAGACACGTACGTTACAACAGGTCAGGGGGACTTGCAGTTCACCATTCCGCAGATAATGGGTGGATTTCTCAGACCCCCTGCAATGATACATTTATCCTTTAATCTGTTAATAGTGAATAAATATTATTTATGACACAATCCTCTTAAATATTAAGTAAAATGATATTGACTCGCAGTACAACACTTTACTGTAACATCTATGCCGCCATCATCCTCTGTCTATAAAGTACGGCTGAGGATGCGCTGATTGTGTCATTGGGGCACATTTACTTACCCGTCGCGATCAGCACTGTGCTGTGAGTGCTGATCTTGCGACACAATTTTAATTTTAAATTCTGCGGTTTGTCCGAATCAGTCGGGTTGTCCGACGTCCACGCCCCCCGATTTGTGTCGCATGCACACAATCCGATTGCACGCGCCAAAAACCCAGGGCAATTCAGGGCAAAACTAAAAAAAAATCACGAAATCCGACGAAAATGCGTCTTTCAGACCCTTAGTAAATGTGCCCCAATGTGTTTCACTCTGACTTTGCTGCTTGTGAACACTGGTTTATACTTTCTGGAACACCTTGTTTGATTGGAACCACACTCATCTGACGCCTGTGAACTCTGCTCTGGTTCTCCAAGAACTCCTTTCCAATCACCTTCCGGACTGGAACCGTGATTCTCATACAATCTATTCCTGATCAGCAATCTGCTATAGTTTAGAACCATTGATCGTATTCTGACTATGCGTTTTCCTAGTGATTTTGTACTGCGTTTCGGCATCTTGTCTTTGACCTGGCGACTATCCCTCTCTTTTGGTATTGTCTTATCTTCATGTTTGCACCGTGGCACAGGAAGCAAATGCCAATAAGTTGTCAACCCACCGCCCAGGGTAAGCTGGGCAAATAAGCAGGGAATGTTGGGAAGGGGGTTTACTCTGAGGACTCGCTTTGTCTGTGTCTCCAATTCATTCCCTAACTCTGCATAACATTTATATATCTTGAGCTTTTTACCTTCACGTATCACTGCAATAATAGTCCGTTAACAACAATCTCCAAAAACATTCATAGTGTAGCTCAATGCAATTCTTGAAAATGCCAGAATCCAGCCTGTGTCCTGACTTTATGTTCCAAATTCTCATAATCCTTTGTCTCATAGTATTGTGTGGTCATATTGGTGCTTTCAATCTGTTTGGAAGAAGGGTTATTGACGAGTTACACTGATGAAGAGAGACAAGCTTTGAATGCTGAGACATTTTTGTTTTTGGACGTGTTGGAAATCGTAGCTCTACCAAATTCGAGCCTTTGGCTTTATTTACATCCTTGGCAGAGATTAGCTGATACAGACTTATCATTGAGCCTATAAAATAGCCTTTATGTGGCATATGAGTCAATGGAACTTGCCCAAAATGTTATGTTTTTATTAACTTGAAGTTTTCTGCAGTTGACCTCTCTCATCTCCTGACGAAAGCAACGTTTCTACTCAGGAAGCCTCCACCAAACATCTAGTTAGACTTTTAACTGATCTGGCACCATCTCCGAAACACTCAAGTTTTTGTCAGGCTACGAAATAGGAGAATGGTGAGATCTATATAAATATGATATATGATTCTCAGTGCCGTATTCTCTAGAGAAGATTCAGTAAAAAAAAACATTTTGGGAACATGTACTACTTTGAAAGCTATCTGTGTAGACATTGACTCGTGATTACATGAGACGGGGCCAGGGCAAGGACATCGAATTTGCCAAAAGTATCTCTCAAAAATCTTACACATAATATTTTGTGACATCACGTCCCAGATCAATTAGTTGTACAGAGCGTTACAGAAGCAAAGTGATAGAAAAATATAATTTCTACCAGGCATAACATTTTGGGTTTTTTTTGTACTTGATCCAGTACCTCTTCCTGTAGAAGGGAGAAACAAGCCACAAGTAGAATCTAGACAGGGTGTCAAAGAAGAACAAGGTGCTAGCTATGTGCCTTCATGTAACTTGATAAGAAAGAGGTTCTATGTGTCAATGAGTCTTGGACACTGCAGTATTAGATGTCCATATAGTCTGCTCCTAAGCCACTGAACTGCAGATAGTGGGGCACATTTACTAAGGGTCCACGGACCGCGATTTTGTCGGGTTTCCTGAATATTTCCTTTTTTGTGCGAATTGCCCCAGGTTTTTGGTGCATGCGATCGGATTGTGGCATATCGGCGCTGGCTTGCATGCAACACAAATTGGGGGGCGTGGCCGTCCGACAACTCGACTGATTCGGACAAACCGTGGAATTTAAAAACGAAATTGTGTCGCAAGATCAAGCACTCACATACACCAGGAAGAATAAGGTGAACTCCGGCGGACCTCAACGGGGGAAGCGACACATACAGGAATTTGGACACACGACCTTAGTGAATCGCGGCAGACCCGAATCCTCGTTGGACAACGCACAGCGAGGGTCGCGACAGGACGGGTAAGTAAATGTGCCCCATTATGTGCTAGAACCCAGATACACCGTCTCATTGCCGGAAGAGAAGTGAAGACGTCCCTACATGCAGAGAAGGTCATGCTGGTCCTCTTACATAAAGACATACTGGAGGTGCTTTACCATGGATAACAATCAAGGTAAATCAAAAGAGATCAAACCTATGTAGGGGAGACAGTCACACTCCCTGTTTGCATTTCTGGTCTGAGAGGTAGGTTATAGTTACCATCTTCAGTAGGTTTTGCTCAGCTATCTTAGTTATTCCATTAACCTCCTATAAAAGTTCCCTGGGGCTGGACTTCTCTGCCAGAGATTATGTCCTTGTGGTTCATTCACGACTACTAATTGTTTGGCTGTCGGTTTGATCTAGCTGTTACTTGACATTGATTGTTTCACGTTTCTCTTTGATTTTGTGACTCCTTTCTGTGACCTTGAACTGTATGAATTCTCATTGTATTTGCTTTGTCCACTCCAACTATCAGCAGCTGCCAGGCAAGGAAGCAAAATTGCTCTGGGTCTGTTGGCAGGTTCCAGATTGAGGATTTGTCCTTACTGCATCATGGTAGTTAATCTGCACACCCAACACTTGCCCTGCCTGCGAGCTAAGCGCCAAAGTCTAGTTGTGGACGCGATATTTGCTCTACCAGTATAGTTATAGAGCAATTTTTTTCTCTTTTATATTTGACTATTGATTATACTCAGTAGTACTTACTGGTTAATTTTCAATATTAAAGGTAATCGGACGTGATTGGACCCTTGGTAGAACTCTGAAGAGCATTAAAAGGGTCAATTGTTACATGAAAGACTTGTATGCATTAGGATTAGTGTTGAGCAGATCCAAACTGCAAAGCTCAACCCTCCTGCTGTTAATGCCCGCAATCGGTGCTGGTGATGGCCTCACCATGGGTGACGACTGGCCCCAAAATGGTAGGAAACCCAGACCCTGAAAGCTTTTTTAAATTCGGGTAAACTAGGCCGACCCCGGATTTCAACGGGTCCACTCATCGCTAACTATGATCACTTCATTCAGAATAGCTACCAGACGTACCACACTAAGAACTTTGTTGATTTAATTTGTCTTACAGTTGAAGTGGAGTTGCTCTAATGTCCCCGGCCATGCAAAATTATTGTCATAATGGTTGTGTGTATGGGAACCTCAATGCAGTGAATACAGTGGTGCGCCGGATGGAGGTTAGTTAGTTTTATTAGAATGCATCCACATATTCGAGATATTGGGGCACATTTACTAAGGTCCTTGCACCAGTTTTCTGTCAGACTTTGCACGTTCTTTTAGGTGCAAACTGCTTACACAGGTAATTTAGAAGTGTCAGCGCCGGATTTGTTTTACATGCGACCCTTTTGTGTTGTGGCTGCGCTATTCTCTACACAAATGGGTGTTCCGGTGCTCAGTCAGACCGTGCGCCACAGTAATCATGCAAAGTGTAGAATTGTGTTGCACATCCCATGTTAAAGCTGCACCAAAGAAAAGTTGGTGCCCTCTGTCGGAGTAGTGCAGGGGGCGCCAGATTCATGCAGAATGTGCACCAGAAATCCTGAATCTGGCGCCCCCTGCACACAACACAGGTAACTGCACATAGAACAGACTGCGCTGTGCTTAGTAAATGTGCCCCATTGCCTTGGAAATGTGAATTATCTCATGCTAGCCATGGATCAGGGCCGGGGATAAACGTAAATTTTGTCATGGGGTGTGTCTCTATGTGCTGTGGGAAAATAAACGGTTACCTCCCCCTTGATCAATAGGGCAGTCATATAAATTGGGGGTCTGATTTTTTTTTAAATAGGAAGATGGATTTAAACAAGCAAAAGTTGCTCATGGGTCCAGTGACAATCACCTAAGGCAGGTTAATAATACTAATAATAATAATAATAATAATAAAGAAGGTTATTTTATATTTGGTGACAGGTCACCTTTAAGCGAACATCAAGTCATCCTCAGTATCTATTTCATACACAACAGGAAGTCTGTCTCTTGTTCAACTATTAAGCTACTACTTGATGATGCACAGACATCAGTGACAAGACGCAGCCAGCAATACACAGGGTGTAAATCACTAAGGGACCAGGTATGTCGTGTAAAATGGAAGCTGTATCTCTTTTATTCTGGACCTAAAATCTACACATCTCCTGGTGTTATACAGTGTGATGCACATATAATGGTGCTGATCCGCTGTCACATTGGACTCGTACTGTGCTTGTAAATAACCCGCAGTCTAGTATGTGGAAGTGAGAGGTAACATTGTATCTGGTCATTATGTGATGTGTAATCTTCATTCTCTGTCTGTAAGTTTGTTGTTTCCACAAACCTGGAGACCTTGATGCTCCCCCCATCTATGTAATTATATACCACAGTGATCTTCTGTCACGTTGCTAGCAAGATAGAATTCAGCAGGGTGAAAACCCAGCACACTGACATACTGGTGTGTGCCCCCTATGGGGTGGCCTCCTTCTTTCTAAATTCAACTTGTTTAATTATTCTAATGACTCAGAAGGGCTCTGGGTGGGGATGGTGGTGGTGGTGGTGGGGTTGTTGCCAGAACTTCTCCACGCTGCTGATTAATAGACTGTTACACTGTGCAGGAGCACTTCCCCCTTCCCACCTTGTGAGAATACATCAGACAGAGGGAGGAGGGATGTCCTGAGGGAGCAGGAAGAGACAGTGTAACAGCCTGGGAAGTTACAGCACCAAAGAGCTCTGGTAACGGCCCCATAGGGTATGTTATCAATTAATGATAAGTGGGTATCCAGCACTCTGTGACCCCCACCAGTTTTGAGAATGTAGCGTCTAAGTGCTCCGATGCCTGCACTCCAGCTGTTTAGGCACAGAATCGGTGAGGGTCATAGAAGTGACACCTCCACCAGTTATGAAGTATTATATAGGATTCACCTATCAGGGAATAGGACCTAGTGACTGCACCCTAAATAGTCGAAGAAAGCTCATATGTGCATGGATAGAGACAACGAGGCAAAAGCATGAACAGCTCTCTACTATGGAGTGTGTACCCATAAATGGAGAAAATGGACTCACAAGACCCGATAGAATTCCCAAGGGGTAACTCACTCCTACCACTTATAGAAGGTGTTTAGCTTTCTCTGATGAGGCCTAGTCTTATTAGTGTGTTTGAGTCATCAACAGTGTCCTGTCGGATTGATCCACCAACAAAACCCGCCATTGGGGTTGGACCCAATCATGGGTGTTAGTGGTGGGTATGAAAAGCTGGTTGGTAGGTTGCTCAGCCAGCTTTTTGGGGTATGCATGAAACTTCTGGCTGAAGTCTGGGTTTAAGGAACCCCGATTCGTGTCTGCTCATCACTAAACGTGAAATTATTAGTACTTTAGTTTTACCACCACCAGACAAGTCACAGGTAACGTTTTGAGTCACAATAGTGCCATTCTTCAGGTGTGTTGGTAGAAGAGTCATCTGTAGAGGTAGAGGCATCCAGTTGACTCTAAAGACGCCATTAGTAGTCGTCATCCTGAAGAAGAACACTGAGAGGGCCTGAAACATGTCTCTTCTTATGTAACAGTACACATAACTGACCAGTTTATATAGCATTTTACTACTCTTAGTACTTTCGTTACTTTGTGTATATGACATATATAGAGAGAAGCAAGGAAGCCTATACCGGTGATACACACCTGTAGCTATAGATGTGCTGTGAATGGAGCTGAATGAGACTAAGCGTAGATGACCAGCATGGGATATGGGTGTGCATGTCCTATAAAATGTAATGGAGGACCTCCCAGGTAGCAGGGCTGCTCCACCGGCATTGTACGTGATGTAGTCTGCACTGCTATAAAGTGATTTCCACGTCCTCATGGCACACACCCTACTGCTTGATCATGCCGAGGGGCCGTACAAGGAAATAATTGAAATGTTACACACATAAAACTCAAGATCTGGTTGCGAAATGCTTGGGAACACCCAAAATGAACAAATTAATTATAACCTTTAAATGATCAGAGATAATGTAATATTATTAATGTTATATCCTTTTCTGTTGCTTCTGAACCTGCAGCTTCACTTGTTACTTTCCATACAGTATGATACATAGTATTTACCATGAAACAGATGATAGATGGATAGATATGAGATTGTCAGGTAGACAATTGTTAGATGAAAGATACGAGCTAGAAATATATATATATATATATAATCACGGAAAAGCAGCAATACAACAAATGCGTAAAAACTAAGTTGGGTCCCCAACTTTGATTGTTTCACTCAACACCAGTTTTCTTTTGGAAAAAAGTTTGGTTTGGGTATCCGAATTTGATCCAAACTCGAACCCAAACTGAATTTGCTGACTCAAAAATGGCTGTGAAATGGGGGAAGTAAAGGGGTAAAAAACATGCAATTGCCCGGCAATGGGGAGGGAAGTGGAAAGTACTTACAATAATTACATAAAAGAAAAAAATAAAGAAATAAATGAATTAAGAAAAATAATTAAAACCAAATAAATTGCTGTTAATGTGACTTTGCTAGAATACAGTATGGATATCCAAGCGCAATTATTGCCACTGCAGATTAAGACGCTAAGGATATCCAGAGGCTGTTACTATCACTGCAGTCAAGGCCAGATTAAGCCCACCATGGGTCCTGGGCTGTATGATTATTATAGCCCCTACAAGTCTGGAATCACTTCCTACATCTGGTACTAGAATCAGCTTCTTGGGGAATGGAGGGCGTGTCCCTTCTACCTGCTTTCAATCTGTGGTTGCAGGACCTTTGGAGGGCCTTCAAAGGTCCATAAGTGGCTTTTGTGTACTGTGTATTGAGAGCATGAACAGATGTAAAAGGATTTCATAAATGAAGGTCTTACTGAGTATAATATTTGGTGGGTGGCCATGGGCCCTCTAGAAGGCTTATGCCCCAGGCTACCGCCCAAACCGCCTACATTATAATCCCCTACTGACTGCAGTAGAAGACACTATGGCCCACATTTACTAAGGACCTTGCGCCAGTTTTCTGTCAGACTTTGCACGTTCTTTTCGGTGCAAACTGCTTACACAGGTATTTAAGAAGTGTCCAAGACACATTTGTGTCGCACGCTGCACTATACTGCACTGAAATGGGCGTTTCGGTGCTCAGTCGGACTGTGCGCCACATTTATCAAGTCAGACATAAATCCGTTGCAAAAAAAAGGTTGGTGCACTCTGTCGGAACAGTGCTGAGATTGATCCATGCCAGTGTCCAAGCTTGTGCAGTGGGTTCTAATAAAAGTTGGGCAAACACACAGTACAAAATCCTTCAGATAAGAGGTTTACGAGTAATTATCTATTCACAAAAATGGTTAAGAGTGCGCATACAATGACAACAGGCCTACAGATGCCAAGACACTTGCCCAACAGTGGTTTAGGCTTCATCATGGTTTCTACAGAGATATTTTTTTAGGACGGCACCATGGCTCAGTGGTTAGCACTACAGCCTTGCAGTGCTGGGTCCTGGGTTCAAGTCCTATCCAGGTCAACATCTGCAAAGAGTTTGTATGTTCTCTCCGTGTTTGTGTGGGTTTCCTCCAGGTCCTCCGGTTTCCTCCCACACTCCAAAACATACTGGTAGGCTGATTAGATTGTGAGCCCCATTGGGGACAGGGACTGATCTGACAAGCTCTGTGAGGAATAATCTGTGTGTGCCATATAAGTAAAGGAATCAGTATTATCTGAATTATTAAATTGAACCCAAACTTTCTTACACAAAAGTGGCTCTAAAATGGGCAAAGTAAGGGGTAGAGGGCCGCAACATGGAGGTAATAAAAGTGCAATTACCGCACAAAAGTGGGGTAGGGAAAGTTCTTAAATAATAACATAAAATAGTATGTATAACAAATATAAGAAGATGACCAAAGTCACGGTGGCTGGATCTATCGGTAAGTGTCAATGGTTTATAATTTCTTTGGAGGGTAAATTTCCTCCAAGACCCCAAAAAAATGTCAGATAATATAAAATTAATAAAAAGAATTGACTGATAACAATAGAAATCTGTAAAAAAAAATACAATAATTTTATTTTTGACAGCTTAAAAAAATCTTTAACGAAATGAGAGTAAAGTAATAGTAAGGTGGCTCGTTCACAGCTAATAGGATGAAGCCATTCTTAATATTAAGCCATTACTACACAGCTGTAAATATGAGATATGTCCAGGTTTAAAGTTCAAGTGCTAATTTGGGGTAAAACATTTCAGTTTTACGTGTCTACGTTTCACTTTTTGCTTCTTTGAACCCTGTGTAACTTCTAAGTGTTTATAATCAGTAGTGGGAAATGGTTCCCGTCTCATGAAAGGGCCTCGAGACGAGAAGCAGATCCGGCTCCAGCTGCCGGTGTCTGTTTTGTGTCCTCTGTCTCTACAAAGGTATTATAGTAAATTTAAGTAAGAAGACATCACGCAGGATTTTCACCTGGTCAGCCCTGGTTTTATCCCTTGTCAAGGTTCATTGCCTTTGGTATTTTTATACCATGTTTCTTCCAGGCAACAGTTTGGGAGACTCCCAACCCAATATTTCTGCCCATAGGATAAGTAGCTCAGAAAACTCTTCTCCGTATACTCTATTACTCTAAACTAGAGTTGAAGGGATTGTAAGAACTTCAGAAGTTAGTACAAGCTAATTTGTGGAAGTAGAACTGATGGGACCCCCAATAATCACAAGAATAAGACCCAAGAAATCCGTTGTACTGGGTTCCCATTCTCATCGACGTGCTCAGGTATCTCCGCCTTTCTATGTCTATGGGAGTGGGAGATAGCCGAGTGATGTATAATGTATTTTCTGACTCATACTATTGAAGGGAGACCCATGGCTCTACCCATTATTGAGAACAGGACTCCCAGTCATTGGATTGAAGGGGGTATTCATGTTGCCGGTAGGGGTCCCAACAGTTAGACCCCAACTGATCAGATTGTTATTACCTATCCTGTGGACAGGAAATTACTTGATAACTTGGTAAAACCCATTTAAAGGGATAAACTACTCACAGCATGGTCAGTAATAGAGGATTGGTCGTGGTGAGACACCAAGCACCCCCATTACTTATGACTAGAGATGAGCGGATCCAAAGTGTAGGTTCAGGTCTGGCATTCGGGTGAATTCCTCTTGACCTGGACATATCGGTCAATTGGTTGCCGAACAGCCAATCTGGTAAAGTAACGCTGCTAACAACTAGCAATATCTATGATGAGACCGGGTGTCCCCCTAGCCAATCACAGCCATGCCTAGTTGTCAGGAGTGTTAATTGGGTTGGCTGTTCGGTAGCCAATCCGGCAATAGGTCCGGGTCCTTAGGACCCCTTATCTATACTATGGGTCGGTTTACCTCTACTAGTGACAGATCTCTACATCTTATGTGCCTAGTGCGGTTTATTAATAGCCATATATTGGCCATTTTGGCCAAAGAGCATCCTTATTGTTTAAAGGAGCCCCCCAGTCCTGATTGACAGAGATAACCCTTGAAGTTTATATGAGAATTGTGTAATTATTCATTTCTCCTGTGGTGGCGCTGTATGAAGTTGTCAGATTTTCTAACAGATCAAAGATGGGAGTTCTAGGAACATCCAAAACAGAGACAAATGTCTCCAAAGCAGAGCCCCACCTTATATCTTTCATTTCAAATCATCATTTATCATCATTGTTATATGTTTTCATGCATGTTTAGACCTCTAATGTGAGACTTTGGTAATATCTCAGCAGCTTTGGGGTCCTAGGTTTAGATGTAACTTTCATAACTTTGTGCATTAATAGGTCTATGAGCCCCAACTGTGACAAGGGCCCAATAGGTTAGTGCTAGTGATGAACGGACCCAATCGGTGATGGGGCTAACTGTTTAAATGCCACTTGCAAAGTCGCCAGTGGCATTCAAATTACTTGCGGCTCCTCGCACAAGCACTAACCCGCTACCGGTGCTCCACCCACCATTTTAGGGAGGGTCCTCACTCCTGATTATGTCAGGCAGGTTAGTGCCAGCACCAATTGCTGGTATTACAGGTGATGGTTGAGCTGAACCCAGCCCAAACTTCTAATAAAGTTTATGGTCAAGTCCGGAGGACCAGAACCCACAAGGTTCGATATGAACCTAAACTTTTTGGTTTGGGTCCACTCAACACTAGTAAATGCTATGTGCTCCATTATGGTTATGCAAAAGGTATTGAGCAGACCCATAGAAGTAGCTGAACCTCCAGTCCCAACATTGGCTCTCCAGCCGGTGGCTGAAACCAATGATTCTCCTACGTCCATGATAGTAGATCAAGTGCCGGTCACAAATGTGCACCACCACTCCAGTCACTGGAAGACCTTAGGCTCCGCCAATTTCCTGAGCCGCCAGCAATAGTAAATCAAGTGCTGGTCACACATGTGCACCGCCGGTCTAGTCACTGGAAGACCTTAGGCTCTGCCAATTGCCTGAGCCCCCAGCAATAGTAATCCATTGCCGGTCACACATGTGCACCACCACTCAGTCACTGGAAGACCTTAGGCTCCGCCAATTGCCTGAGCCGCCAGCAATAGTAAATCAAGTGCTGGTCACACATATGCACCACCGGTCCAGTCACTGGAAGACCTTAGGCTCTGCTAATTGCCTGAGCCCCCAGCAATAGTAATTCCAGTGCCGGTCACACATGTGCACCACCACTCCAGTCAATGGAAGACCTTAGGCTCCTCCCCCAGTGATAGGATTATTCCTACGGATTTGGTAGAAATTACTTTCGTGTGACTTTCATTAATAGATTATGTGTGTGACGCAGCCAAACTTGATTCATCCTGAGAACCCACATATAATTAAAATGAGCAAATCAGTTATTATCGTTATACATTATTGTGTTGACTGCCTTTAAAATAATTAAATAAATCAGAGCGAAGAAGAGTCAACAACAGTATGCAAATTATTTCTCTCCAGAAGAAAGAAAAGTTGGCCTATGGTGCCACCTACTAGACAATATATAAGAAGCCATGAACTTACAATTGTGACCCAACAACCTTCATCTGAGAGCAAAGGTGAATTATTCTACATATGGATCAATGCCTTTAATTAAGACTCCATCTGGATCTTCTCTATGGAGCACGGCAACACAAACCATTCTCTGGACATATAAGGCAAGAAAAGTTTCTAATTGGGTTCATATTTCTAATATTTAAAGGCCCTCTAGAGGTCGAGCATTGACCAAAAGGACGTAGACTGCAGCAGAGAGCAGACTATATATATTTTTCTTACATGGAGCTTTGCCTTTAAGAACTTACAGTCTATGAGATGAGGGGGGACACAAGAGCTTACGTCTATGAGATAGGGGGTGACACAAAGCTTACAGTCTATAGGATGAGGGGGATACAAACTTAAGTCTATGAGGATGAGGGGGTGACACAGAGCTTACAGTCTATGAGGATGAGGGGGTGACACAAGAGCTTACGTCTATGAGGATGGAGGTGACACAAGACTTACATTCTATGAGATGAGGGGTGACCAAGAGCTTACAGTCATAGGATGAGGGTTGAACAAAGCTACAGTCTTGAGTAGGGGTGAAAGAGCTTACTCTATGAGGATGAGGAGTGACACAAGAGCTTACAGTCTAGAGGATGAGGGGTGACACAAGACTTACAGTCTATGAGGATGAGGGGGGACACAAGAGCTTACAGTCTATGAGGATAGGGGGTGACACAATAGCTTACAGTCTATGAGGATGAGGGGGTGATCGAGAGGTATAAGAGCTTGTATAATGTTAAGCCTAAATAAATTAATAAATGAAAAAATCTGTTGCCAGGAACCATCATGAGCCGCCATCTTATATACAGAGCCCAAGGTGAATGGGACTGCAGAGAAGCCTGAAGCTTGGTATCTGGTATTGCCGGATAACAGGACGAACGTGTCATTATAATTTTATGCTATGTCTATCTGATGTTGTTTTGTCATGATTTTACAAGATTAAATAAAAAAAATTCCTGTGGATTGGTGGAGTGTTTTTTTTATATGCTGCAATGTTGGACTTCCAATAATGTCTCCGTGTTTCCTAGGACCATATGCTGGAGTGCTGAAGTTACATTGTTAGTGAGTGTGATAAGCTTGCTTAAGAGTTGGGTTTTAAGAGCACATTGGAAGCTTTGGAGGTTGGGTATTGGTCTGAAGAGTCCGGGGTATGGCATTCCAGAGATGTGGTCAGCTCGGAGATATCTTGGAGACTGGAGAGGAGGTTTGAATCAGGTTTAGGTAGATAATCTACCTAAATAATCTAATCTAATAATCTAATAATCATACACTGGCAGCTCAATTGGGCGATAGACAGAGATCAGAAATGAAGAGATAGGAGGGTGCAGCATTAGACAGATCTTCTGGATGAGGGTTATTATTTTAACCTGTATTCGAAGGAGACGGGCATCCGTGCAGGACTGGCACAGACTGGGGCATATCCGTGTAGCGTTTGGTCTCAAAGACGAGCCTGGCTGCTGCATTAAGAATAGATTGGAGAGTTTTCGTGAGTGGAAGACGGATTAGTAGGAGTAGTCTAGTCGAGAGTAATCAGAGCACAATGATCTTTTAGAGGTTTCAATCGTAAGAATGCATCTTGAGATCTATCGTATGTGCAAGTATCGTTGATACCCAACTCTCCTGTCGTTGGGGGGGACATGGCAAATCCGGTCTACTCATAATTCATCTAACCAGTTCATATAGCTGAAATGTCTGTGCTGAAATCCTCTGCGCTGCTTAAGCATCCACACCTATATACATAACCTATTCTACTAACGTTTCTATAAAAAAAAACGTACGCACAAATGAAGCTTTCATGTAAGCGTCGGCTGTTTAGATGACAAGTTCCTGGATGACTGTTTTCAGGGAGTCTAAGATAAGTAAGAGCCTGGCTTATATGTAATTCTTTTGTTTGGTTTTGTTGGCAGTAATGATGAATTGTCTGGGTTAAAATATATTGTATGAAGTCAGAATCCTTTTTGAAGCACAACCGTAAACTTTTCTGTTCAATGTCCCCAACAACGTCACTTAAAATCCGACATATATGATAGCGCCGTGACGTGTTCCCTATAGCCGGTTTTCACTACTAGAACAACAACCGTTATTGTCCCATAAATCGCGCTCCCCGTGTATTTTCACAACACCTACATGTTATGCGGCTGAATAAAACCTAATTAAATTTTGAATATTTACATTGACCGTAACTTTTTTTTCCCCTTCCTTTTTGTCAAGAGTACACATTACAAGCTTCCCCTACACCTGTAAATAATGCCCCACCCCCCCCCCCAACCTTTCAAGTTGTAGTTGACCGTCGTTGACAGACACATGTTAAATATCATTCCTAACCCCATCGCGGCATTAATGTGGCATAAAACCAAGAAAACATTTCTCCGAGCTTTGCTGATTTCTGGTCGGCTAGCGAGAAGAAGTGCTGGCTCGATACAAGATTATGCTTGGACGAATCGGGGGGGGCCGAGATGTCAATGTTGTACGTAATTAGACTTTGAAATAGGGTCTTTACTCATCAGAACTTAATGAGTCCAGTCAATTCTGGTTTAGTCCCAAAACATTTACATATACAATACAGCTTGGATTTGGTAGAAATTACTTTCGTGTGACTTTCATTAATAGATTATGTGTGTGACGCAGCCAAACTTGATTCATCCTGAGAACCCACATATAATTAAAATGAGCAAATCAGTTAATTATCGTTATACATTATTGTGTTGACTGCCTTTAAAATAATTAAATAAATCAGAGCGAAGAAGAGTCAACAACAGTATGCAAATTATTTCTCTCCCAGAAGAAAGAAAAGTTGGCCTATGGTGCCACCTACTAAGACAATATATAAGAGAGCCATGAACTTACGAATTGTGACCCAACCAGACCTTCATCTGAGAGCAAAGGTGAATTATTCTACATATGGATCAATGCCTTTAATTAAGACTCCATCTGGATCTTCTCTATGGAGCACGGCAAACACACCATTCTCTGGACATATAAAGGCAAGAAAAGTTTCTAATTTGGGTTCATATTTCTAATATTTAAAGGCTCCTCTAGAGGTCGAGCATTGACCAAAAGGACGTAGACTGCAGCAGAGAGCAGACTATATATATGTTTCTTACATGGAGCTTTGCCTTTAAGAACTTACAGTCTATGAGGATGAGGGGGGACACAAGAGCTTACAGTCTATGAGGATGAGGGGGTGACACAAGAGCTTACAGTCTATGAGGATGGGGGGGTGACACAAGAGCTTACAGTCTATGAGGATGAGGGGGTGGCAAAAGAGATTACAGTCTATGAGGATGAGGGGGTGATCGAGAGGTATAAGAGCTTGTATAATGGTTAAGCCATAAATAAATTAATAAATGAAAAAATCTGTTGCCAGGAACCAGTCATCAGCCGCCATCTTATATACAGAGCCCAAGGTGAATGGGACTGCAGAGAAGCCTGAAGCTTGGTATCTGGTATTTGCCGGATAACAGGACGAAACGTGTCAGTATAATTTTATGCTATGTCTATCTGATGTAGTGTTTGTCATGGATTTTACAAGATGAAATAAAGAAAAAAAATTCCTGTGGATGTGGTGGAGTGTTTTTTTTATATGCTGCAATGTTGGACTTCCAATAATGTCTCCGTGTTCCTAGGAGACCATATGCTGGAGTGCTGAAGTTACATGTAGTTAGTGAGTGTGATAAGCTTGCTTAAAGAGTTGGGTTTTAAGAGCACATTGGAAGCTTTGGAGGTTGGGTATTGGTCTGAGAGTCCGGGGTATGGCATTCCAGAGATGTGGTGCAGCTCGGGAGAAGTCTTGGAGACTGGAGAGGGAGGTTTGAATCAGGTTTAGGTAGATAATCTACCTAAATAATCTAATCTAATAATCTAATAATCACTGGCAGCTCAATTGGGCGATAGACAGAGATCAGAAATGAGAGAGATAGGGAGGTGCAGCATTAGACAGAGCTTTCTGGATGAGGGTTATTATTTTAAACTGTATTCGGAAGGAGACGGGCATCCAGTGCAGGACTGGCACAGACTGGAGGCATATCCGTGTAGCGTTTGGTCTCAAAGACGAGCCTGGCTGCTGCATTAAGAATAGATTGGAGAGATTTTCGTGAGTGGAAGACGGATTAGTAGGGAGTAGTCTAGTCGAGAGTAAATCAGAGCAACAATGATCATTTTAGAGGTTTCAATCGTAAGAAATCTGCAGATTCTTGAGATGCCTTAATGCGTTAACACCCGCAACTGGTGCCCATGATTGTTTTATACTGGGGGGTTGAGTCGAACCCAAACTTCTTCCTGTCGTTGGGGGGGACATTGCAAATCCGGTCTACTCATAATTCATCTAACCAGTTCATATAGCTGAAATGTCTGTGCTGAAATCCTCTGCGCTGCTTAAGCATCCACACCTTATATACATAACCTATTCTACCGTTTCTATAAAAAAAACGTACGCACAAATGAAGCTTTCATGTAAGCGTCGGCTGTTTAGATGACAAGTTCCTCGGATGACTGTTTTCAGGGAGTCTAAGAATAAAGTAAGAGCCTGGCTTATATGTAATTCTTTTGTTTGGTTTTGTTGGCAGTAATGATGAATTGTCTGGGTTAAAATAGTATTGTATGAAGTCAGAATCCTTTTTGAAGCACAACCGTATACTTTTCTGTTCAATGTCCCCAACAATCGTCACTTAAAATCCGACATATATGATAGCGCCCGTGAACTGTTCCCCTATAGCCGGTTTTCACTACTAGAACAACAACCGTTATTGTCCCATAAATCGCGGTCCCCGTGTATTTCACAAACACCTACATGTTATGCGGCTGAATAAAAACCTAATTAAATTTTGAATATTTTACATTGACCGGTAACTTTTTTTTCCCCTTCCTTTTTGTCAAGAGTACACTGTACAAGCTTCCCCTACACCTGTAAATAAGTGCCACCCCCCCCCCCCAACCTTTCAAGTTGTAGTTGACCGTCGTTGACAGACACATGTTAAATATCATTCCTAACCCCATCGCGGCATTAATGTGGCATAAAACCAAAGAAAACACATTTCTCCGAGCTTTGCTGATTTCTGGTCGGCTAGCGAGAAGAAGTGCTGGCTCGATACAAGATTATGCTTGGACGAATCGGGGGGGCCGAGATGTCAATGTTGTACGTAATTAGACTTTGAAAATAGGGTCTTTACTCATCAGAACTTTAATGAGTCCAGTCAATTCTGGTTTAGTCCCAAAACATTTACATATTACAATACAGCTTGAAACTTTGTTGAAACGTGCACATGGGGCCCGAGGTCTGACAAGAAACACAAAAAGTACCAGACGTCAACAGTTTCATGGTTGGGTTGAGGTGGTAAGGCAGCCATCATGATTATTGACGTTTATCCTCGCCAGGACATTCAGTCTTAGTTTAGAGAACCGGCAAATATATAGACAGGATTTTAAGGTGATTTAGGTAAATATTTAGCCAAGATAAATTTTGGGGAGGCGGAATTGAAGAGACATCATGGTGTACAGAGACTAAATACTCAAGAAATGCTGCATGGGAACAGCGAGGAACTTATTACCTGCCAAGACCTCACTACTTCTGCAGCTCCTACTGCAACATTCTGCTTCTGGCTACCCGGAAACTCAAAAAACTGAAGGGAAGACTTGGATAATGGGGGTCATTTACTAAGGGTCCGTTTCGCGCATTTCCGTCGGGTTTCCTGTTTTTTTCCGATTTGCTACGTTTTTCCCTGAATTGCCCCTGGATTGTGGCACATGCGATTGGATTGTGACGCATCGGCGCCGGCTTTCATGCGACGGAAATCGGGGGCGTGGCCGTCGGAAAACCCGACGGCTTCGGCAAAACCGCGGAATTTTAAAAAAACAACTATTTCACTTGACACGCGCTTACCTGCACCCAGGATAGGATTGTGAACTCCTGCGAACTCCGACGGACTTAAGCACAGCAGCGACACCTGGTGGACATCGGGCGCACGGACCTTAGTGAATCGCCGGAAGACCTGAATCCTCAACAGAGAACTCGCCGCTGGATCGCGACAGGACCGGGTAAGTAAATCTGCCCCAATGTCTTTGAATTAACCCAAACCCAAAACGGTAAGGTGTTACAGTGGACCCTAAATTAAAAGCTAAAATAATACATTTCTTGAGAGGGTTCTCTGAAGATTGGACATGTGTAATCAGTTTGATCTTCAAAGAGAACCTAGGTTCTTAGGTTTTACCCACTAAACTATTAGTCCGTTCTGGTAGACAATGAAATTTCTTTTCCAGAATTCCTTCTTTTATGTGAAATCTCACCCATTAACTAATAATAAATCCTCACAAAGTCAGGCAAATATGACTCTTCTCACCACATTTTCACATAAGATGAGTTAGTGTCCCTATCTCTGGTTCTATAACACCTAAAAACCTGTTCCTGGTATTATATTAATGATAAGATTCTCATCTTTAAGATACCATCAGCATTCTGTGATCTACAGAACTGGACCTACAGATAATAACAATTATTCTTTAATTATATAGCGCCTCCAGATTACGCAGCGCTGCACAGAGTTTGCTAAATTGGTCCCTGTCCCCAAAGGGCCTCACAATCTAATCATCCTACCAGTATGTATTAAAAAGTGGGAGGAAACCGGAGGAAATCCATGCAAACAAGGAGAGAACATACAAAATCTTTCCAGATGTTGACCTGGGTGGGATTGGAACCCAGGACCCCAGCGCTGCAAGGCTGTAGTGCTACCCACTCAGTCACCGTACTGCCCATAGATAAAGGGTTATAGTTGGAAATACAAGCTTCAGATAAAGAATCTGGCCACCTATTTTATAACTGCCTGTATATCTAGTTCTTTAAACCTACAAATAATTTATGCCAAACAAACAAGTAAATATCAATTCACATCTTTATTAAATTCATAATAAAAAACAAAATATTGATAAAAAGAGGTGAAAAAAGGGGGAGTTCATTAAAATACAATACAAATATAAGGGAATTATACAGGGGAGAATACATATGTCATATGGTAAAACAGTATATAATTTATCTTATAAGGTATACTGGGCACAATAGAAAAATAATCAAAAGGTGCAATGAGTTAAAGTGCAGTAATATCAAATGTACCATAGTCAAAGTGCAAAAGTAACATATGGATCCATTGAGTATATATCAGAATCAGATGTTATATAACAGAAAGTGTATAGCTAAATAGCATAAGGTCCGGTATACCAAACGTCCACCTGCTGTCCCACGCCCAACGCGCGTTTTGGCAAACACACTGGGGCTCATTTACTAAGGGTCCGAATCGCGCACTTTCGTCGGGTATCCCGTCAATTTCCGTTTTCCGCAGAATTGCCCCAGGATTTTGGCGCAAGCGATCGGTTTGTGGCTCATCGGCGCCGGCTTGCACGCGACAGAAATTGGACAACCCGATGGATTCGGAAAAACTGTGGAATTTAAAAAAAGAATTGTGTCGCAAGATCAAGCACTCACATGCACCGGGAAGAAGCAGGTGAACCTCGTCACAGAACGGGCTGCTGGATCGCGACTGGACCAGGTAAGTAAATGTGCCCCATTGCCTTCGTAATACTGTATATCTAGTTCTTTAGCTCCCATGACCATAAGGCTGAGGTGATCTGAAAGATGAGATCATTGGGGCTTATTTACTAAGGGTCCGCAGATCTCACGTACGTTGGACTGTTCATGGTTTTCGGGATTTGCGGCGATGTGACAGGTATTTAACAGGTGTCTGTGCTGCGCTGCTTTCATTCAACAGAAATGGGGGAGGGCACCAGAAGATCCGATGGATTCGGACTGAGCGCGGGATTTAACTATTGGTGTTGCAAAACAATGCACTTACATGCACCAGGAAGAAGAAAGTGAACTCCGGCGGACCTGAGTGGGGAAGTGACACATGCAGGATATCGGGCGCCCGATCTTAGTGAATCGCGCGGGACTGCCTGATCGTCGGAACAATGCATTTTGGATGAACTCCTGGGCCATGTAAGTAAATGTGCCCCATTATCTTTAATATGACACAAAATGCTTTTTGCCTGATTTTGGTTGCGATTTTTTTTTTTTCTAGTTAAGCAGGTGAGATTTCACATAAAAGAGGGAATTCAAGGTCAGACCTCCATTAACCAAATGTTGAGGAGCCATCCTGACAGTAGGCCATCAATATTGTGTGACTGTGTAGATATGCTCATGGGCGAGGGTAGCTACAACACATGGGCATGGAAAAAGTAATGACCCAAAACTGAGAATCCCAACGCTATAGAAGAGTGAAGGCCTCTTGAAGCCATGATCACCATGATCTACTGTGACGTAACTGGAAGCTGATGCAAAGTCTGTGCAAAGTGCAAAGTCTGTGTCAGGCCCCCGACTAAAATGTATATACTAGTCTTCTCATATGGGAAAGTGACACCATAAGGGCCCCCTAAACCTCTCGTGTCCTGGTGCGACCACAACCTCTGCACCCCCTAAAGTTACGCCCCTGATGATCTACAACATGATTGTCAGGGCTGATATCACTACAGCAAAAGGAGAGGGGTCAGAATTACATCCCCAGGGTGGTCGTAACTGTATATTTTATAATTGTAACTTTTATAATTGTAGCCAAATATTTCTTGGTCTCTGTATATGGGATGGAAGAATTCAGAATACAAAATTTCTAAAACTTTATGTGACTTTAAGGATAATAACTTGAATAATCTCGATGGGAAGTTAAAGAGTTGGATATTGACATTCAGTATGACCACCTATAGGGGGCACCAGTTTTCTCCCTAGTGTCAATAGAAGGGTTTGAGTATACATGGGCTGCAAATGTTTTTAAAAACCTGAGTTTTTGTTGAAGGCTACTTAATGAGAACAGAATTTATTCCCAACCTGCCTTTCACTGCGTTGCACAGAAATATTTGTGAGTGAACCTTGTCCCACCAGCTACAAGGGGTCAAGGGATATTCTCCTAAAACAGACCTGTGACTGTTGTTGACCTCTTAGGTGCCAGATGACTTATTTTTATGGCCATGCTACTTTCTTACCAGTGTTCTCTCTCTTTTTTGACATCTTAAAATATCTCTCCCAATTAACCCTATGGTTCCTTGTCACCAGAATATCGGCGTCTGTTTCATTTTTTTCTGAGCAGTGAAATGATGTTGATGCCTGATTTCGGGCTTAGTCACTGAGTGTATTAGAGGTTGTTTGTACAACCATATTGTGAAATAGAGGATAGACCTTTAGATATTGTGACACCACATACCTGGGAGATTAGTCGTAAAAACATCCAGTCTTTTCATTGGCCTACTTATTGTAAACAGTGGCTTAATCCACTTTCAACTTCCCCATGACAGATCTATATCGTGTTAGCTGGGCATTGGAACATACATTTCACCAGTGAGTTAAAAGGTAGTTTTCTCACGGCCCCTAAAAGGGAACCTTTTATCATATTTTTCAGAATTACAGCTAGCAACAGGTTCCCAAATTATGTAATGCCTCTCTTCTTTAAGCTAAAAATTGTTTGCCTCACATCCCCATAAAATCAACTTTATGTTATCTCACCAGGCATCAGAGGTGGTGTGTCCTTCTCATCCTGCCCCCCATCTACTCCTCCTCGTGCCATATGCCTCCTCATCTTTCAGCACTACATGCCATGTGACCATTCTATTTAGAAGCTTTGGCATTTTACAGCCAGAATTTTTTTTAGAGCTAATAAAGGAGCATTGTATGAGATAACCTCTTCAGACAAGCTCTTACTAGTCTTACATGGAGGTCGTTCAGGTGATTGACCATCCATGATTGTGTCAGATAGAGAAGGAGCACTTCGTGCTCCAGATTGACTGCATCATAGAGAGTGAACAATTCCTTCAATCTGCTTCCTCGTACCCCAATTTTTGTTCCACCAAAAGAAAAAACATTTTTAAAAGCAGATAAGATTATACAGTAGAATTACTCAAAGAAAAAGGATTGAGCTTTGGTAACTCCGGAATCCATAACAAAACTATAAATACGACGATCGCAATGCATACATTTTACCGATATTTGATACTCCGGATTACTGGTCATCACAAATAGGTATTTTCATCTTAATGGGGCACATTCACTAAGGGTCCGCACTCCGCATTTCCATCGGGTTTCCCAACTATTTCCGATTAGCGCCGCATTTAACAGGAGTTTTTGGCGCACGTGATCGGATTTTGGAGCAATCGCGTCAACTTTTATGCGACACAAATCGGGGGCGTGGCCGTCGGACAACCGACTGATTCGGACTAAGCGCGGGATTTCAAATTCAAATTGTGTCGCAAGACAATGCACTCACATGCAACGGAAAGAAGATGGTTAACTCCGCGGACCTGAGTGGGGAAGCGACACATGCAGGATATCGGGCGCACAATCTTAGTGAAGTGCGCCGGACTTCATCCTCGTCGGACAACGCACCTCGGGGATCGCAACAAGACCGGGTAAGGAAATGTGCCAAATGTGTCGCACATCCTAAATTATACCTCCCTATAGAACTTTGTTGCAAAATTGAAGCTCAGTTATTTAGCCTCAATTATCTTACAGGTCGGAATTAAATCCCTTTTTTATAGGACTTGTTTCAACTATATTTTAAGTATTTAACACAGAATACTATCATTTTAATGTTTGATGCCTAAATCTGTAAACTTCTGAAATGCTTTTATATAAAATAAAAATTTAGAAGGAGAAAATAAACTGTTCCCTCATTGAGTCTTCAGCAGGCTGACACCTTGTCTCTTAAGGTTTTACTTTCCATACTGTCTGTATCTCTATTAAGCCACTAATACCCTACACGAGTAAAGGTCATACACATCAGTCTTACAGCTGTTGTTTGCTCTGTGTCTTCAAATATTTAAACTTCCACCATAATGTATTGCTTTCCACAATTTTGGGTTACTTCATGTGACAAATCATGTACGGATAATCCATAGGTCAACTGTAAAAATCTTGTCTTTGAGGGGAAACTGATGAAGGATGATGTCAGTCAACTCTCGAGACTGAATGAACTGTTAACAGTTCCCGGATTCCAAATACTGTTTTGGCCAGAGATGTTCATAGCTTCTGAAACACCATAGTGTTGACCATCACTTTAAAGCAAAAATTATTATTTACAAAAAGTGACTTAACCTCCTTGTTTTCCAAGCACCTTTTCGGAAAGACGTCTACTTTGAGTTTCTTGGACATTTTCTTTGACTTGGTCAGTGGTTGTCATTCACTTTCCAATCATTTCATCATTCTGAACCTCGTTTTGTGCCAAAGGAATATTATTTCTTACATGAAAATGATTTCTTTAAAAAAAATTCTGTAAACATGGTGCACATTCATTACTTGTCCTTACTTGCAATAGTCTAGTTAGTAAAAAAAAAAAATCAACCTCAATATACAGGTTGTGTTTGGGTCTCCAAAGGTCATCACCAATGTATAGCCTTCCATAGTTGATGGAAAAAGAAAAAAACCCCAAAAAACATAACTTTACCATGTTATGTCATAACTCCTGTGGGATCGAATTCTGCATTTTGAGTTCTCCTGGCTGAGTACCACACCCAGGTATATTTTCTGCAGAGGAATGAATGAATGACATCTTGCTGTAACTAAGAGCTTGGGGTGTGTCACAAGTGCCAGTTGGAGTGATGGATGGGCAAACCAATCAGCTGCTAGGGCGGTGTCAAGGCGCTCTATTTATATTTACCTGACTTTTTTCAGTGCCTGTTAAAAAAGTCTTTTGGCTCTTTGTTATTCCTTGATACTAACCTTTGATTATACCTTTTGACTATTCTACTCCCTACAATTTTGTACCTCACCACAATCTTGGTTTTCCATCCGATATGTCGGTCCTTGCTGTTTTGTTTGTCTTGTCTTTCTAATGTTTGTCTGTCTTACTATCCTTGCACATACCTAGGGTTGGACCTGCCACCCAGGGATTGTGGGAAGTGCAGGGCTTGCACATGTCCCTGTTTCGACACTGTTGATAAGGAGTAAAGCACATGCAAGTCAGTTTAACCACTTTAAATAACGTTATCCAACCATGGCAAAATCTGTGGGGGGGCAAATCAAAGAGACTCCAGTTCATATTATTTTTAGAATATCTCTACAAGGAATGGGTGATCTCTTATGGGCTCTGGAAGGAGACAGTAGTAAAGCAAAGCTGCAATGTGAGAGCTCTAGAAGGAAGGAGCATCCTGGACACATAGACCTTATAGAAAGCATGTGGAATGGAGGGACACTGAAGAAGTTTGGCAACTGTATATCATGATGGCCGAAACAATTTATTGTGACTACTAACATATAATAAAATCACATTTCCATGGGTTTTCCCACAAAACAAAATAGGGCTTAACGTGCTGATCGTTGTGGGTCTCAGTAAGCTCGGTAATCTCCATCAGCTTCATAGAGATGAGTAGAGCAGAAAGGTAATGTCTGCTCAAGTAATCTTGGAGAGTTACGAGGGGTTCGATGGAGGTACTTGGGACACCATCGGATCCCTTGTGATGAGGGGTCTCATCACTGAGATACCCACCGAAGAGCAAGTTAGGCCCTATGCCTTGGGTAAGGCCTAACTTATATGGTGGGAAAACCACTCTAAGGATTCTCTGGTGGGCCCTGGTCCTTCATGATAACAGTTCTAAGCCTCATTCGGTCTCTTAGCAGTCTAATGCTGACAGTATAACAAGTCCCTAGCTGCGGCATTATAAGACATCTTTGGGTTATTTCACATGTATTTTACATGGATGATGTGTGCCATGGGACGTGGGTTTTATTTGCATAGAAGGAAGTGAAAGCTGTGACTTATTTCCACTGTTGGGCCCGAGGCTCCTCAGACTGACACCATGATTACGCCAAAATAATTCACACATTACATTAGTAGAACAATACATCATTGGTAAATTATCCTTCACTGTGTGTATATTTTTATTTTAGGGAAAGTGGGAGTTCATCTGGAATTTAATTGGAATAATATCCTCAACAATTTAACATTTCAAAAGCTGTTAGGATGACAGATGGCACATTTTTTTATGACTACTACTATTACTGTCAAACAGTGAGCCTTTCATCTAGGCTGAAGGTTACATATGGGCAGAAGCAATGTCAGTTTTCCCGGGGAAGGGACAGCCCGGTGCTCCGGCTACGGAATGCCATTGGCTGAAGATCTATGACCGTCCTGTTTACAGCTGTGCACAAAAGGACCCCTGAGGACACTTTCTATGTTTCTCCAATAACTGTGATGCTATAAACTCCAGGTGGTTTGGGATTTATTCCACTTCTTTTCCTGAATAACGTGTATGACTGTACTTGCCAGCGAGAAAACGAAGCAGACGAAGAGCGGTAGGAACATATTTAAATGGACTTAGCTGAAAGCCTAATTCTATGTGTGTGTTTAATGATTTTTACATTGGCAGACATGAATCACAGGGTACAGACCAGTAAGACCTTAGAGTCCACATTAAAGGATTTCAGGAAGTACTCAATATAGAAATCATGGTTGGCCCATTGAAATGGAAAATTAGGATATTGTCCCTATCCAATTTCTGTGCTGAAATTTTTATTGGGTACTTTTCCTCTTCCAAAAATTTAATTGTTCTACCATCAAGCCCTGAAGACAAAAATTAATTAGACAAAAATAAGACGTACGGGTAAACCTGTGTTTAAAAGAGTTGGAAGTGAGAGTCTCACCCAAGTCTACTCTACGTCCAATAGTAATTATAGTTAAAATTACCCTCTAGGCCCCCATTACAAGGTTTATTCATCCTCAATAGATGGGAGCCAATCAGGGTTTCCATCTTTCTCTTATTAGTGGTTTAGAAATATGTCATATTAATAGTAATATTAATTAAAAATTAACTCAAGCAGCAAAAAAGGAACTTTCGAAGTAGTAACTTACGACCCCTCTTCATCTGGTAGAACAGATAGCGGCTCTATGGTATATATATGTAGTTACTGATTTGAATGGCTAATACTCCTTTATATCTGGAGACGTCATACTGAACAAGGCTCATTCTTGCACATTTTTCATTTGCTGGTGGTGCCGTAAGCAGGTCAAATGGCAAATAGTAGGTTTTGTGGGGAAAAAACATCTTTCAGCTTTAATTTTTGAAAACTGGAAAAGCCCTTTAGGGGAAGACACAGAGTATACCATGTGCATCCCGTTCAACTACAGAAGGGTTCAGACAGGTGAAGAGGCTTACCGGGACTCCACTAAGTTTTGATACAGCTATCCTCCCGCTCTCACTCTCACTCTGTTTTGGAATTACTTATTTGAACCTTTCATGAGTAGAGGAAGGTGGTCTAAAGGACATTCTTGTACACAATCCCTTGTGTGTTTGTTGTCTAACTGTCCATTATTAAATAGTCAGTTAGTAGTCGTTCTCAAAGATGACCTATATTTGGGACCCTAAACCAACCAAAGGTTCCTCTGGACAACTGAGTTAGGTATAAGGGCTGTACGTGGGAAAAAAAAACCTATCTTCTATACTTAATTAGATGTGGGTCTGAGGAGTCACATCGAGCTCACATTTGAAGATTCTGCGCTAGCTCCTCCTCTTGTAATGTGACAAGTGAAACTCGGATACTGACCCGGCTTCATTGCGCATGTGCCGTAACACAGAACTTGCACAGTGAAACCGACTTAACTTCACTGTATCTAAAACAAGTACTGGAACTAAACCGACTTCACGTGCTGCAACGTAAAGGCGCCAAAGGGAATAGGGAAAGAGGTGAGAATAAAGTTATTTTATCGGCTTGAAAAAAAATTATACAGGGCGATTTGGGACACTTATCCACTGATCCATAATGACCATGGGTGGTTTAGCATCCCAAATCGCCCTGAGAGGTCTATAAAGTGTTCTCTTTTCACTATCTCTCCACTCATGGGTTAGTTGGGCAGTCACTGATGGGGGAAGTATTTGCTTGAGGTTGGTGTCTAAGGAGCATTGATAATTTGGATACCAGTCTGTCTACTATAGTTCTACTCGATTTGGAACCACACGGAGAGGTAAAAACTGTGCTGGCTTATTAATCTGCTTTAAAAAAGTGAGTGGTGATACTATTGTATTGACTTCAGTTTTTTAGAGTTGTATCTTCAGATTTTGGTTGTGTATGATGGGTATGAAGAGATCAAGAAAACATATCATCTACCACTTTGACCGGTTTGGGCTTGCAGGATGATAAGAATATTGATTTTACAATATAATTTCCATATTTGACCACGTTGGTTGCCACGGTAGACCGATCACTTTTGGAAAATAATTTTACAAATACAAATGGTATTATCGGCTGCTTTTGAAATTGGAGGAAACTGCTCTCTTCCATCCATGACAAGTCTTTTTGAAGCTCCGGATTCTTCAGACATGTAATGTGACTCCTGATAGCGGGATAGCAGATTACATTCTCCTATAAAAACTGTTCTGAGGAACTTGGCCACAGAATTGTTATTGCATGTCTGCAGGTGTTTAGTAATTGGATTAATACAAAGCAGAAGAATGTCTGCCGCCCCGGCAGTGAGCAGCGCTGGGGAAAGACAAATTCATCTCTGACAATAACCTGGAATGTACGATGACAGCCCTGTTCACACACACAAAGTCACATCTAAGCCTGGAAGTTTAATATCAACCACTGTGAGCCATCACCTTTCAAAGGAGAGTTTATCTCAAGTTGTGGCTGCAGCCTGAAATGTAATGAGAGGACTCAGGAAAGCAACTTTTATTCATCCTATTCCAAAGGCAACCTCTGATTTCTAAAAGCAAGTTTTGATATTATGTGAATCATCATCCCTGGCATCCAATGATTGGAAAAATTGTGGAGAGCATTCAACGGAAAGAGTGGAAAGGAGCGATTGAGCGCTGACATGGATGCACACTCCAAGTCCTCCAGATGTGATACAAGTGATGCATGACCATCTGTTTAGTTGTGACTCCTACTCAAGAGCAGTCTTCTGCTTCCAAATCAGACATTTATGGCAATCTTATTGATAAGCTGAAAAAATAGAAATATGTCCACCTTTAAAGGGATACCACATTCCCACACTTCATTCTCAATAAAGAATTTTTGGCCCCATGTTCTCATGATCATGATTCCAGCAGTTGGACCCCCAAGTACTCTGAATGGATTAGATGCAGGCCCAACAATTTCTTCAATCACTTATGTATTAAAACAAATTTGATGACAATATGTACACTTACGATACAACGGCCCACATTTATCAAAAATAGTGCAAACTGTACTATGCACAGTTTGCCCGTGGAGTGTGCAGGGGGTGCAAGATTTATGAAATGTGTCGCATGTTCTTCATGAGTTTGGGGCCCCCTGCACTGCTCCAACATGATGCACCAATTTTGGTGCACCTTTAACATAGGGCATGCAACATAATTCTGTCGGATGCCGGAACACTCCTTTATGTGCAGAATTTTGTGTTGCGTTGGGAATAGTGGAATACAAGTGCAAGCAGTTTGCATGTTCTTTGCAGTGCAAGGTCAGACAAAAAACTTGTTTAAAAAGTCTGGGCCACTGTCCTTAAATATCAATGCAATTCATAGACTGTATACAAGGCCATCCAGTGCAGACACGTATTGTAGCTACGGACAGATATGAGAGTGTATATATGGAGTGTGTGGGAATCTCACATGGTTGGATATGAAGAGGCTATCGGTAAGACCATCAGTAGACGCCATCGATAAGACCATTGGAAGAGGCATCGGTAAGACTATCAAAAAGGTGGCATTAGTAAGTATTGTGTTAGACTGTTTATATATCCTCAAGAACTCTATGACAAAACTCCTTAAATTTAACTTAAATTTTGTAAAGGGATAACAGTTTTCCTAAAACCAATACAATACCATTTTGTACCCTGCTAACAATATCTTTAACAGGACACAATTCGGTCCGGTTATCTCCTTATCTAATGTCAGTCACATCTACCATATTGTGTAAACGTTTTAGACGGTAGTTGCACCAAAGAGCAGTATCAAGGCTTGTTTTCCTTATTATAAATTGCACTTCCTAGTGTCTGTATTTTCCCATGCCGTGTACGGGGAAGCTGGGAATTAATTCCAAATGTGATGAAATTGACAAACAAAAACACATTTGTGCCATTTTTTTGGGCCTTGCTTTTACAGCTCTTACTGTGCGCTCCAAATGACACCTTCCTTTTATTCTTTGGGTTGGTACGATCATGGAGATATCAAATTTGAAAAGGTCTATTTTTCTACTGTATTTTTAGACACCCCAGGATATACACCCTGACAGCATTTAAATGCCTCTGGTGATTTTGCTGGGGGCATTTAAATTAGTAAACATGATCAGCAGAAAAAATTGTGTTGCAGTGTCCGGAAAAAGGGAGGCAATTACTGGAGGAGCTACTAACTTGGCACACTCCCAAATTAGCCAGAAAAACACACATAAAAAAAACAATGTTAGCACCAGCACCGATCCTGGGTGTTAGCAGTGGGTGTTTGCTGAATTATGCAGCAAACACTCAGTGGGGCTCATTTACTAAAGGTCCGAACGCCGCACTTTCGCCGGGTTTCCCAAATATTCCCGATTTGTGCCCCGGGATTTTGGCGCACGTGATGGGATTGTGGCGCATAGGCATCGGCTTTCACGCAACAGAAATCGAGGCGTGGCCGACAGACAACCCGACGGATGTGGACAAACCGCGGAATTTAAAAAAAGAATTGTGTCGCAAGATCAAGCACTTACGTGCACCAGGAAGAAGAAGGTTAACTTCGGCGGACCTCGGCAGACCCTAATCCTCGTTGGACAACACGCCGCAGGATCGCAACTGTACCGGGTAAGTAAATGTGCCCCAGTGTGTATGAAGAGGTCTCAGCCCATGATCCCTTTTCATACATTCGTTGCTGCATCATGACGTTAGGGAACTTGCTGTAAGGGCTTGAAAAACTAAGCGCATGCTGTTTTGAAGGCAAAAACTGGTCAAGCCAAATCTTGATTTGATTAAGATTTCTCTTATTTGTTAATTTGCTTTACATTACATACTTATTAAAAAAAATCTTTTAACTATTTCAATTTTGAAGGCATTTCTACTTGGCAGAATTCTTTCCATCCCTGCCTAAAACTTTTGCACAGCACTGTAACTGGACATGTCCTTCCAAGAGGAAATACATGGATGGAGACATCTATATCCACGTTACACTCCAACAATGGTCAAGAAAGATGTTTCAGGACACAAACTTTTCCATACAATACGATTCGAACATTCAGAAGAAGGAAAAATATTTTAGGACTATTATTCCCAATGAACTAGACCTGAGGAGTAAAACTACTTTAATGTATTCCAGGAGAAGACACAATCATCTGACCATGAAGGCAGAAGCTCATCTCATCTCACGCATGGTTAGATCCTGTACTGGGGACACTATAGATCACATTCACAAAGGTAATAACATGATCCATTGTCTTATAAATCTGACTTCACAGAACAGAATATTAGGAATTCGACTCCATAAATCACCAAACATCTGCATTGTTTAACATATGGTTGTCCAATAAAAATCGGATTAAACGTGTAATAAATTTGTCAAATCTTCCTACTTAGAACCATGATGGTGCATTTTCATGTGGAAATAAGTCCTGGAAGTTATTATGTTATACGACTACATAGAGATTACACAATTGTGTAGCCAAGGCAAAGCGTATTGTGGCCCCTTATGGACTAGTATACAGATACTACATTCTATATACTGTATAATACTGAACACACCAGTGAGATTTGCTTGTTTGTTTCGATTTTGTTGACTTTGTTTACGTGAAAAACACAATAAAGCAAAATAGCTACCGTATATACTCGAGTATAAGCCGACCCAAGTATAAGCCGAGGTCCCTAATTGTACCACAAAAACCTGGCAAAATATTTTTTTTTTTTACTCGAGTATAAGCCGAGTTTGGGTTTTCAGCACATTTTTTTTGTGCTGAAAAACTAGGCTTATACTCGAGTATATATGGTAATTATCACATGTGAAGGGATCCTTAGAGAGGCACAGCACAAAACTTTGTAAAAGTTCTAGGCAGGGTGGAGGGAATGTTGCAAAGTAAAAATTCTTTAATACAAGTGATAAAAATGTATTTTGTAGAAGGTCAACAATAGAATAGACTAGAACCACAAAGTTTGAGTTTGTACTGAACTTTGCAGGTTCGGATTCCCCCCCCCCCCGCCCCCGCACCCCCCCCCCACGTATCAGCCCATGGCCAAGTTCGGCTCAACATCGTTTGAAAGTTAACTTTTTAAATGCCTCCACCATATTCACTGATGATGTCATTCTTAGTTCATGATGTTGAGAACAACCTACCTGTCAACTTCCCTTAAAAACTATGTTCAACTGTTCTTAAAACTGATACTGTTGCAGAGGGTCGTCTGGATTAAGATTAAACCTATAATCTACGATAATAGCAACTACTTCTATTTTTGGAAATGTTCCAACCTTGAAGCAATTTTTCTACACCTGCCTAAAACATGTGCACAGTACTATACAAATACCTAGTATCTAGTCTAGAAAAGGAGCTCATCAGATTATATCACATCCCCAATATAATACCCTAGCGCTGTATGGAAAAAAAGTGGGGGGCATTTATTATTGAGTTTCAGACGGAAAACTAGAGGATTTTTTTTGCCTTGCTGCACCTGTTACGCAATATTATAGGCTCCAGTCCAAGGAGGTATGCGGCGGCACCGTGTATGTGGAAAAGCACAGGTGCAGGTCTTCTCATAAGGTCTGACAATGACCCCAAGGATCAATATCAACCGACGGTGAAGCAGCACTCCGTTTGATAAGGTAAAGGTATTTTTATTCCACCATATTAATGCAAGGTTTCCTTGATTGAATAGGCGAAACGTCGAATTAATATGGTGGAATAAAAATACCTTTAGCTTATCTAATGGAGTGCTGCTTCACCGTCGATTGACATTATAGGCTCCACAATATTGGGGCTTTTCCAACACTCACCCAAATGCTTTTTTTTTGGGGCGCGCAATTTTGGTGCCGCTTGGAAATCCAACACTTTTCCTGGGCATCCGGTTTTCCAACACTGTTTTTGGCACAATTTTTGGCGCACACATAAAGCTGCAAAAGGCTGGTCTACAGAGATTTATTTCACCTTCTTGAATGTGGAGACAATTCTAGCCCTTTTTTTCGATCCTGCGCCACTTCATTAACTCTCTGCGTCACAATCTAACAATCCATTAAAAATTATATCACAAATCGTGCGCCAAAAAAAAGGACCCTGCGTCAAAATTGATAAATGCCCCACGATAGGCTTGACCAAAAATTGGAAAGAAGAGGAGGACATCTTCTAGTGGAAAGAAGACCTACATACATTTGTAGAGATTTGTGTATCCCAGTCCACGTCTACAAAGAAAAACTTTCCATGGGTATGGATGGACATGCCGTTTACGATAATTTTAGCACAATGTGATCCCTGAGGTCATTGCCTCTGAACACGGGACAGAGTTCAAAGAAATTCATGACTCTGTAACTCCACCAACTCTCTACTTTTTACTCCTTTATTCCATGAGCCTCAGAACACCTGCACTCTATAAAATATCTCTTCCCAATACGAATTGATTAAATGTGTAATAAATCTGTAAATTTATTATCTCACAAATTTTGGAATTCATGCTCCGTGGAGTCACCGTGTTGTAATTTCCTGTGGAAGAACATTCTGGAAGTTACTATGTCGGTTATGACTAAATTTCCTGTCGAGAGGCTTTTCAAAGTATTTTACAGACTTTCAAACATCAACACAGATCCGCTTGTGGTAGATTGACTGCATTGGCCCAGAGCGAGGAAATGCTGTGTCTTTCTTGAAAGAAAACCAAATTTTCAGATATTTACTACTCTGTTTACCACACATGTGATGTCCTTGGCTTGTTGAGTGTGACTGGGCAATGGAGGAACGTGAATTCATATTGGTACAATCTGAACAATAGACACAGTCTACGGAACATTTTTAAGGTTGAGATCCAAGTAAGACCTATGGACCTGAACCAAATGCTAAATATTTTCACATAATTTTCTGACGCTAACCAGTAAACCATTGACAACTCTATTAGGCTACATTCACATTGCCGTTGCCTGCCGTACTGTAGCACATCGGGCACACGGCGGCACCGGGGAGAGGAAGAGGCGGTGAGTGCTGCCCACCCCTGCCCCGCTTCATAGAGGAACTTGAGCATGGCGCCGTATGCCGAGAAAAAATAAGACATTTCCTATCTTTTCACGGGATACAGAGCAGTACGGTGCCGCGTCACCATACCGATCCCGTACGGAGCCGTGCGCCCATTGCTGTCTATGGGGGATGTATATAGGCCATATAGACATCAGCCTTAGGGGAGTTTATTATTTTGGGCGCAGGGTGGGACTGGAACAGTGCTATATTTTTCAGTGGGATGTAAGTTTGTGACGCAAGAGATTAATGAATTGACACAAGGACTAAAAAGTTCATAACTCCCTAGACCAGCTTTTAGCTGCTCGATTTTTGTGCCAAATATTGTGCCAAAAACCTTTTGGAAAAAAAGGGGCGTCAGAAAACAATTGGATTCATAAGTGACGCCAAAATTTTGATCCCCCCTAAAAAAGTTGAGATTGTTGGAAAACACCAATATTATGGTGCAGACACTTCATAAATTGAGCTGCAAATTAAGCTCCATTTGAAAGGCCATAAAAAATGCCCCCCCTAAGGGCATTATAATTCTTTTACAAGTAGTAGAAA
The DNA here is from genome assembly GCA_019512145.1 of Engystomops pustulosus. Lineage (NCBI taxonomy): Eukaryota > Metazoa > Chordata > Amphibia > Anura > Leptodactylidae > Engystomops > Engystomops pustulosus. The sequence goes on along the minus strand of CM033643.1, from coordinate 9,910,840 downwards.
AAGGATTTTATAGAGAAGAAAATGGGTCTCAGGTGTAACCAAAGTATATTTTAAAAATGTAATGTTGAATTTTTGAGTTTGCTGAAGACAACGTTGAAACCAGGATGTGCCAGAACTTTGAACTGTTTAACAATGTGGTGCTTCTTTAAGTCTGTCCTGAGATGTAGCTGCACTTACAATGTTACCCCTTTGCAAAAATTATGTTTTTTTTGTGTTCAGTTGCTAAATTGGGTTTAACTGGTTAATCACGCCAAACTTGTCACCTGCTTTTAAGCAAGTGATGCCTAAAAGTCCAAATGTCTTATTTTATGAATTTTTATGGCTAGATTCTGGAGTGGGGGCTTAATAATTATAAATAATAATAAATAATTTTTATATAAATGTAGGACATTCAAAAAATAAATTAATTGAATGATGCATACATTCAGAAAACAATTCCTTCCTGTAGCAGAGATACAATAAACTAAACAATGTCCATTCAGAGCTGCCAAGGATAGTAAATAAATGTCTTAGCTTTAGCAAAAATCCCCAGTCGCTCATACAGCATGAGCATCTGAGCTCTCTGGTTTCTGCCTCCTCAAGAGATCTCTTTAGCAAGTCACACACAACCAATGTCTCTCTCATTGTCCTCCCTCAGTAATTCTCTTCAGAAAGTCACACACAACCAATGTCTCTCTCATTGTCCTCCCTCAGGAATTCTCTTCAGAGAGTCACACACAACCAATGTCTCTCTCATTGCCCTCCCTCAGTAATTCTCTTCAGAGAGTCACACACAACCAATGTCTCTCTCATTGTCCTCCCTCAGTAATTCTCTTCAGAGAGTCACACACAACCAATGTCTCTCTCATTGTCCTCCCTCAGGAATTCTCTACAGAGGGTCACAAACAACCAATGTCTCTCTCATTGTCCTCCCTCAGGAATTCTCTACAGAGGGTCACACACAACCAATGTCTCTCTCATTGTCCTTCCACAGGAATTCTCTTCAGCAAGTCACACACAGCTAATTTCTCTCTCAACTCCTTCATTCTCACCTCTGAAGATATTTCTTCTGTCAATCACAAATCCAAAGTCTCCCTCAAAGTGCATTTTTGAACAAATAATTGGAAAGATCTAACAGATCTAAGTCTGTGGCCTTCCCTGAGTCACAGGAGGCAAAAATGTGTGATTGTATGGTGAAGGTTTTTTTTTGTTTAATTAAATTAATAAAAATTTTCTCAGAAATTCCCCCTTAACCTTTTCTCCTTTGTTCCTATTTTGTTCAATGTTACAACTGAAAATACAGACTCTCTTTGTCTCACACCTTCAGACAAGCCTCCTTCTCTCCTTACAGTCCTGTAACAGATAACCCATTACCTTGTCTACAGTAGCGGGTCTCTCTTGTGGCTAAATAACACCCAACACATCAAGTAGATCATCAAACTCCTTCACCGGACACAGAAAAGCAAGGTTTTCTGATAAATCCTGAATGCATCTGGCGAGGCAGGCGGCAATGTCACAAGCCTTTGGATCTTCATACAGGCCAGAAGAGCAGCTCCACCCCAAATAGTGAAGACTGGTGGACTGTGCAGTAGCTCAAATAGAAATACAGGCAGTCCCAGGGTTACGTACAAGATAGGTTTTGTAGGTTTGTTCCTAAGTCGGAACTGTATATTTTATAATTGTGCCACCAGCCAAAATTTTTTTGGTCTCTGTGACAATTGGATTTTAAAAATGTTGGATTGTCATAAGAACCAGGATTAATAATAAAGCTTCATTACAGACGCCTGTGATAACTGTTACAGCTGATCATTGTAGCCTAAGGCTAAAGTACAGTAAATTGCCAATATCCAGAGGTCCATTTGTAACTAGGGGTCGTATGTAAGTCGGGTGTTCTTAAGTAGGGGACCGCCTGTACTAGATCCTCCCTCTGCCACTAATTCACACTTTTTTACAACTAACGATACACAAAATGATAATTTTCGAAAAATTTTATTTAAGTAATCCAAATGCAAAAAACTAGAGGGGATCTGCATGTATTCCCACAGGTGAAAAACTACCAATTTAGGTGTTTTTATAATGGCGGTTTACAGAAACCTAATAACTCCTGCACATCTCATTCCAGATGATGGGTCTTAAAATAAACCTGTTAACTACCGGTAACTACCATGAATTTATAAAATCTGAGTTTAGGGCTCCAAACTTATTTAGCTTACCCCTTACCAGTTACTACAACTTAGAGAAAACACTGTAGAGCAGGCACAGTGAGGAAAGGCATCAACTAGGTGCCCTGTGCATGTGGCGGGGCCTCATATGGAATCATATGGAAGTTGGCCTCCAGTACCTTACCAGACAGTGGCAGGCAACTGGCAGTGGTGAGTTGAGATGAGCAGACCCATACTCTAAGATTGGGTGTGGAGTTCAGAGGCAGCCTGCAAACCAGAGCATGTTGATGGATATGTGGCCAAAAAGCCAACTAGCCATGGATATGATTAGCCAGAAGTCTACCCCTGGCTATCACAGTCATAGCTAGTTGGCTAGGTGGGACAATTTGCCGGATTGGCTGTTGGGCCTCCAATCTGGCACTATGTCCATGTTGTGCACGATGCACCTGAACCCAAACTTAGAGTTCAGGTCCTCTCATCTCCATTGGTGAGTGAAATATATTTGGGACTCTAAATCCCAACTGGTGGCTTATTGGTCCCAAAAAATTGTCTGGAAGGTTCCCTTTAATATCTCAGTGCCATGGAGATTTTGCTAATCTTTGAAAGAAATTTTGTTTTGCAGTTTTGGAACTCAGGAGGAAAAAACTGCAACGTCTTTTTTTAAATATTTCCAGTCCTCTCTTAACTTCTACCTTTGGCTCCAAATTTGCACCAAAAAAAGCAAAAAAAACTGCATGTGTGCCTCCAGCCCTAGAGAGTCTTCCCATGTCAACATCATTTCTAATACCCGAAAAATAAACCCCTTTCCTTTCTCGATACCATTATTCAGATGATTTTGCTACTGGCACTGGTGTGAACCAAACCTTTAGTCGACATCCTATTTATTTTTTTATAATATAAATGCCCTTTCAGAGTGACCTTTTAAAATGATGGCATCGACCAAAAATCCTTCAAAAAATAAATCCCGGAGAAGCAGGTACCTGCCGTACACGGAGCGTTGTGCTGGCAGGGCCATTATTTATACTGTTTATTCGTCTTTTCTAGTAGTTTGCTCAAGACAAAATTAGCCCATGCAAATATTTTCCCACAGTGCAAAACAAACTTTAAAAAAAGGCCCAAATTGATGTAAAATTTATATTCTCTCCATCGTCCTCCGCATACATGTTTATGCTTTCATCCCTCACTTGCAATTATTGCCCTGATTAAATAAACTGTGTGTTGGCAGTCACTACACCTTCATGACATCACTGACATCTGGATCCTATGAGGGTCGAGAAAAAGGAAGGCTGGCGCCAGGCCAACATGGGCCAACGTGATTATAAATTTAATTCATTTTCATGGCTTACATCTCAGTTTTAGGAATTTTATATCATTTTCGTTTAATGTAATTGTGCATGCTATCGTATGTAAATTCAATTTATGTGAGGCTTAGGATGGTTCTCAGAAAACAGCACAAGTAAGTTACTCGGGTTTTGGAATTTTGTATTTGGTCGTCTTCTCTTTCGAGACATTTGTACACAACATTTTTTATTTTGTGATATTGCCCAGTGTCATTTTTATTTATTGAAACCAGTCTTTAGATATTTTTGGGCCCAGACATGATACATTATTGCAGAAGAACTCTACATACATCTTTTGTGTGAAACTCAATGGGGCACATATACGTACTTCACAAAGTACGGAGTATCCGATGATAATGCACTCTGCCGCGATTCACTTAGATCGTGCGCCCGATATCCTGCATGTGTCACTTCCCCGCTCAGGTGCGCCGGAGTTCACCTTCTTCTTCCCAGTGTATGTAAGTACATTGGGGTAGATTTACTTACCCGGTCCGTTCGCGATCCAGCAGCGCGTTCTCTGTGGTGGATTCAGGTCCGGCCGGGATTCATTAAGGTAGTTCCTCCGACGTCCACCAGGTGGCGCTGCTGCGCTGAAGAGCATCGGAACGCACTCAAATACACCGGCCTATCCTGGATGAAGGTAAGTGCAAGCTCCGTGACACTTTCGGTTTTTGAAATGCGGCGGTTTTTCCGAATCCGTTGGATTTTCATTTGGCCACGCCCCCCGATTTTCGTCGCATGCATGCCAGCGCTGATGCGCCAAAATCCGATTGCGTGCACCAAAAACCCAGGGCAATACAGGGAAAATCGGCGCAAATCGGAAATATTCGGGTAAAACGTCGGGAAAACACGAATCGGGCCCTTAGTAAATGACCCCCATTGTCTTGCGACACAATTTAAATCTTAAATACTGCAGAGCCGCACCAAAAACCGTTCACGTGCGACACAATCCCCAGTTAAATACCTGTCACAGCGGCGCAAATCCTGAAAACTTTGAAAATAAGATGAAAGTGTGATACGCCTACCCTTAGTAAATAATCCCCAATGAGCGTCCTCTGCAAATAGGGCAGTGCGGAAAACACTTACTTTTCCTAAAGCAAAGAGGATTGGTGTTCAATGTGTCACATAGATGGGAATCTATTAAAGATGACTATTCACCACCTCAGACAGGACTACTTCACAGATTCAGGGGCATTTAGAATATTCTTTCTATCTTCCAATGTTGCGGAGATATCAATCCCAGTATCTGACCATTATAATCCTGTGTTCCGTTAGAAAGGAGGAGCTGGGACAGGGCAAGTTTTATGCTAATCTTCACTGAAAATTAAAAGATTATCATAGCACACGCCACTACCTTTGCTCCAGGTCCTCCTCTCTGACACTGGAGAAGATTATAATGGTCAGATATCTTTACTGATATCTCAGCCACCGTTGATACTAGTGAGAAATGTTAAAGTGCCCCTGAATCTTGGTAGCAGCCCCTACAGTATGGTATGTTTATCTCCGCATGTATGAGGTGGTGAAAGGTCATCTTTAAGACTGGCATTTTAACACCAGACTTAATATCCCTCCCTACCGGTGCTCTGCATCCCAAATCTACTAAGAGGCTTATTAGAATTCTACTTGGGGGGCTTACTATATTCCTTGTCCACCAAAAAAACGGCAGACAAATTCCCCCATAGGAGCACATGTATCAGGGCTGGGATGTCTGAAATGTGGCACACAAACAATGAAATAGGCGCAATACCTGACGCACGGCCTAGAATTGCACTCATTTTCCCTTCTGCACCACCTCCTTAGCAAATGCATGTGGAGGGATGTGAAGAGGGACTGTGGCCCGTGGCAGAGTGGGACGGTGCTGGGTATTCTTTGTAAACAATCTAAAGCCTATGCCCATTCAGGTGCAGGCTGTGGCGCAGATTAATGCCAGGCAAGCTTGAGAAAGGGGGAGGATCCCCCAAAAATGTAGTAGGTGTGAGTACACGCTGGTCTTCTTCATGAGGTTTAGTCTTTTTCCAAAAAATGCTTGGAATGTATTCAGATACAGTCCAGTGGACTTTAGAAGACTTATATATGACTTTTCATGATTGTGCAGCATCTACTTTTGGTATGTGTTCACATGTACAAGATTTCTTGGATAAAGAAGGATATACTGCATGAATTCGTACTATTGTGGTTTCTTCTGGATATATAATTATCTACTCTGCTGGTGGGAGTAATCTCCGCCAGCTCTAACCTGCTACAGTCTCCACCGGTACTCTCACTCCCAGCCCTATAATGCCCAAGTGGCGTGCAGAAAAGCCATATACATTTTTCAAGTCTTCTCCACCAGAATACTGGAAATAAGGCATTGTACATCCCCCCAAACTGTCATTACATGAGTGTTGTCCTAAGAAAAGATAGGAAAACATGAGGGGGTCTACCTCCTTTAGGCAAACAGTTAAAACACTGATCCAAAAGGCAATGCTGAGGGGTAAATGCTACGGAGGGACAGAACTCAGTACAATTACATACGCATTTATGTTATATTTCTCTAAGACACTTAAAGGGAACCTATCAGGAGAAATTGACCGAATGGGTGTCATTTACTAAGGGCCCGATTCGTGTTTTCCCGACGTTTTACCCAAATATTTCTGATTTGCGACGATTTCCCCTGAATTGCCCCGGGATTTTGGCGCTCGCGATTGGATTTTGCCGCATCGGCACTGGCATGCACGCGAGGGAAACCAGGGGGCGTGGCCAAAAGAAAACCCGACGGATTCGGAAAAACCGCCGCATTTAAAAAACAAAAAGTGTTGCGGAGCTTGCACTTACCTTCACTCAGCCCGGCTCGGTGTACTTGAGTGCGTTCCGACGCTCTTCAGCGCAGCAGCTCCACCTGGTGGATGTCGGAGGAACTGCCTTAGTGAATCCCGGCCGGACCCGAAACCAGCGCAGAGAACGCGCCGTTGGGTCGCGAATGGGCCGGGTAAGTAAATCTGCCCCAATGAATCACTACCAGTATGTTTTGAAGCAGCTTAACACCATCCAGATCATGTTTCTTTCATGGCTCAGCGTAATGGCATAATCTGGAAAATTAACTTTGAGGTGAGATGTGAATTGTATATAAGTTGTATAAAGTCAAGGAGGCGGAGAGTTTAGCACTGAATTCAAGCTTTCCCTGTCTGGGAATGTCCCCTTCACTGTACCCTACGACACAGGACCTTCAGTAAAGTGGGCATCCTTGGGCAAGTAAAACTTGACTTTAGTGAGAACTCTTCTCCTCCTTGACTTTATACAATCAATTCACATTTCACTTCAAAGTAGATTTTCTGGATGATGCCACCACACTGGTTCATGAAATAAACACGAACTATAACTATACTGCTAGTGGTTTATTAGGTCTATATTTACTAAAAGGTTCCTTTAAGCCAATATTGAAGCCTTCTCCTGTTCCTGCTTTGGCCAGTTCTTGCGCTCCACTATTTCATCGATTCACAGTTCTTATAAAGAACCCTATAAGCCTGGAGATTGAACCTTTCTTTCTCGAAAGATGGAATGTCCCTTTATGTTTTGAGGTAATGTTTACAAGGAACAACTTTTCACTATATTTTTGTATAGGCCATTTACACTCACCGGCCACTTTATTAGGTACACCATGCTAGTAACGGGTTGGACCCCCTTTTGCCTTCAGAACTGCCTCAATTCTTCGTGGCATAGATACAACAAGGAGCTGGAAGCATTCCTCAGAGATTTTGGTCCATATTGACATGATGGCATCACACAGTTGCCGCAGATTTGTCGGCTGCACATCCATGATGCGAATCTCCCGTTCCACCACATCCCAAAGATGCTCTATTGGATTGAGATCTGGTGACTGTGGAGGCCATTTGTGTCCAGTGACCTCATTGTCATGTTCAAGAAACCAGTCTGAGATGATTCCAGCTTTATGACATGGCGCATTATCCTGCTGAAAGTAGCCATCAGATGTTACAGGGTACATTGTGGTCATAAAGGGATGGACATGGTCAGCAACATTACTCAGGTAGGCTGTGGCGTTGCAACGATTCTCAATTGGTACCAAGGGGCCCAAAGAGTGCCAAGAAAATATTCCCCACACCATGACACCACCACCACCAGCCTGAACCGTTGATACAAGGCAGGATGATCCAATGCTTTTCATGTTGTTGACGCCAATTCTGACCTACCATCCGAATGACGCAGCAGAAAATCGCAGACTCTCATCAGCACCAGGGCAACGTTTTCCAATTTTCCTACTGTCCAATTTCGCATGAGACGTTGTGCAAATGTAGCCTCATTTTTCCGTTCTTAGCTGAAAGCGTGGCAACCCGGTGTGGTTTCTGCTGCTGTAGCCCATCGCCTCAAGGTCAACGGACTGTGTGTTCAGAGATGATCTTCCTGCCTACCTTGTTTGGTAAGGGTGCGATTGGTCAACTGTTTGCCTTCTCTCAGCTCGAACCAGTCCTGCTCCCCATTCTCCTCTGACCTCGTGCATCACAGGCATTTCCGCCCACGAGAACTGCCGCTCACCTGGAATGTTTTTTTTTCTTTTTCGGACCATTCTCTGTAAACCCTAGCGATGGCTGTGCATGAAAATCCCAGTAGATCAGCAGTTTCTGGAATACTCAGACCAGCCCTTCTGGCACCAACAACCATGCCACGTTCAAAGGCCTCAAATCACCTTTCTTCCCCATACTGATGCTCGGTTTGAACTGCAGGAGATTGTCTTGACCATGTCTACATGCCTAAATGCACTGAGTTGCCGCCATGTGATTGGTTGATTAGAAATTAAGTGTTAACGAGCAGTTGGACAGGTGTACCTAATAAAGTGGCCGGTGAGTGTATATTGGTCCCTTCTTAGTCATCTCTTGTCAGGAATAAAACAGTGGGGGTCATTTACTAAGGGCCCGATTCGCATTTTCCCGACGGGTTACCCGAATATTTCCGATTTGCACCGATTTCCCCTGAATTGGCCCGGGATTTTGGCGCACGCGATCGGATTTTGGCGCATCGGTCCCGGCGTGCACGCGACAGAAATCGAGGGGCGTGGCCGAAAGAAAACCCGACGGATTCGTAAAAACTGCTGCGGAACTTGCACTTACTTTCACTCAGCCCGAACCGGTGAACTCCAGTGCGTTCAGATGCTTTTCAGCGCAGCAGCGCCACCTGGTGGACGGGGGAGGAACTGCCTTAATAAATCCCGGCCGGACCTGAATCCAGCGCAGAGAACGCGCCGCTGGATCGCGAATGGACCAGGTAAGTAAATCTGCCCCAGTGCCTACTTTCTAATGTCTACAATTAACACACTTTTGTGAGTCGCTTTTGTTCCCAACCTCAGCTAGCAATTCCTACAGGTAAAGCTTCATGGGAAAAGTTATGCAAATTAGCCCTCCTCTTTGGTGCCATATCCATGTACTTCCCCTGTAAGTTAATTTCCTATCCATAAAATGGCATTAAAAACTGACTAGGATTTTAGCTAAAAGACTGTTGTGTCCATGCCTAGTGCTTTCCGGCACAGTCTCCTACTTTCTATAGTCCAGGGTTTACTGTCTTGGTCAATGTCTATAGGTTGCACTTCAGCTTCAGTTGCAACCTGTGTCCTTTGAAGCTAAGACCATCCCTTCTTGTGACGGGCAGTGGTAAACACCAAAGGGTAACACTACATTCTAGGAAGCTTTTTATATTCCTAGGATTGCTCCGCCAATTTCCTGCAATACCAATTTCCAATTTACTTTGGAGAACAATGGCCCTGCCAACTGCAAAATACTCACAAAAATGTCTGATTTCCTCTGTGACATGCAGCCACGATTTCTATGCTGCCGGCTTGGCTTGTATAAATCCCATGTACTATTCTCCTAGTGTAAATCACTGTTTTGCTAGGCAAAAATAATAACTATAAAAGGGCTAGCCAGTGAAATTAAAGGCAATCTGCCATTTGTTTTTATGCATTATGAACCAAACATAATGCTGTAGCTATACTGATGCAGAAACATATCTTGTTTAATCCCTGAATCGAATGGTTTACCTGAAAAAAACAATTATAAAATCATGATAATGAGGCTCTGTCGCTCCTGTGGCAGCTCCGGTGCTTCCCCTCCCCTAATTATGCAGTATACCAGCCTGGTCCTGCCCGGCATAAGCGGGGAATACGTCATCACTGTGTTGTCCCTGACGGGCAGAAGTAATCAATCACTACACCATCCCCCCGCTGCTGTGTATGAGTGATCCAGCTCAGGTTGATTAGTTCTGTCTGGACAGTTCAGGAAGCTCTGTGTAATGTGTTTATGAACAGCAGCCTGCATGCAACCCAGCTTTCCCAAGGTCTTAAATTTGATTGGACCAACCGGATCAGGTATTAAACAAGATATGTTTCTGCATCAGTGTAGCTACTTCATTCTCAAGGTTTACAGTGCATGAATTTTGGGTTAACAATTAGGTCTCTCCTACCAATATTGAAAAGAAAACAAAATTCTTAATAAGCCGAGTGCACAGTTTGATGTATGAGGCTTATATCTCTTCGCTAACCGGCGTTATGCTGCTATTAAATAGAAATAAAATGCCATAAAGACCTTATAGGAACCTTAAATTCTGCACAAAATGACTACAACAAAACAGTATTAAAGGAAATTACAGCTGCAGAAAGGGGCATTTCTTACAATTTGGGGCCGTCTGCACTGATCCTACAGGATATGTCTCTGCTACGATCGGCTACTGCCTATAAAACAAACAGTCATTAAAATAATTTGGACACCAGGAGTAACCTGATATTATAATGCTATCCACATTTTGTTAATATTACTCCTTCTAAAGCGCTTTCATCTTCCTAAGCAGATCTCTGAATCACCGGACAGAAAAACCTGATTAATAAATTATCCGCCATAAATCTTACGATAACTTTTATGTTCTTTTGAGAATTATGAATTCACATCTGGAAAATAATTTTGCAGGCTACTGCTGGTTACACGACGCAAATACTTCTACATTCACACAGCAGTAAGTCATAGACGGGGGGTCGTTACACAGTGGGCTCAGCCCGAGGGGTTGGAGTGTAGTGGGGATTTACCCCAGTGGCACAGGCACCACCACAAATGACCTGATCACTTGTCGAGGTAACATCATGGTGCTGTTGTGTTATTCAAGTAATATGCTTGCATTTGATAGGATATAGATATATTGGGGCTTATTTACTAAGGGTCCCGCGGCCGCATTTCCGTCTGGGTTTTCCAACGTTTCTGGGATTGTGTTGCACGCAATCAGTTTTTGGCACATCCCCGCCGGCTTTCACGCGATACAAATGGGGGGAGGGCGGGCCAACGGACGATCCGATGGATTCGGACAACGCACGGGCCAACGGACGATCCGACGGATTCGGACAACGCACGGGAAGAAGAAGGTGAACTCCGGCGGACCTCAGCGGGGAAGCGACACATGCAGGATCTTGGGCGAATGATCTTGGTGAATCGTGCGGGACTTCATCCTTGTCGGACAGTCCGGATCGGGGATCGCGCAGGGACAAGTAAATGTGCCCCATTATGTGGGCACTGTTATACAGAGGGTCTTATCATGTCTTTCTCCCCCATCACTTTTTCCTAAATTGTGGTAAACACATGAGAATTACCTCTGATTTCGATTTTAGTGTCAGTTACTTAAAGGGGTTGTCCACTTTCAGCAAATAATTGATATGGTTTGTGTAGTGTGTAAAGTAGGTGTACAATTTTCAATTTTTCTGTATCAGTTCCTCACAATTTCCTAGAGAGAAAGCTTCTATGTTTATCTCCACTGGATAGAAATCTGTCCATGGTCATGTGATGTCACACAGATGCACGGCTCGTTATATCCCTGGTCAAGTGATGTCACACAGGTGCACAGCTCCTTATATCTCTGGTCATGTGATGTCACACCGGTGCAGGGCTCGTTACATCCCTGGTCATGTGAAGTCACACTTGTGCCATTATGATCACAGAGAGTAATCAGAGCCATGTGTTATCACAGGTCAAGCACCTATGTAACATCACATGACCAGAGAAATAATGAGCCGTTGCACCTGTGTGACATCACATGACCGAGATATAACGATCCGTGCACCTGTGTGACATCACATGACCAGGGAATATAATGAGCCGTGCATCTGTGTGATGTCACATGACCAGGGATATATCGAGCCCTATGCCTGTGTGACATCACATGACCGGGAATACAACCAGTCCTGCACCTGTTTTTCATCATGGGACCAGGGATTTAATGAGCCGTGCACCTGTGTGACATCACATGACCAGGGATATAACAAGCCGTTACCATACAATAAGAGTGGTATGCACCAGAATATACCTACAAAATCCATCCTGATAAACCAGGGACATTACTCATAGATCCAGACACCGTGACTGTGGTCATATTTTTTATCCATGGGCTTCCTGTAAAACCATGATTATGACCCCGAAGGGCTTAACAAAGCCCCTCCATACTGTAGTTTCACTGGCTCTTACATGCTACAGGAGAACTTCCTCCTCCCAATGCATGAGATTACAGCAGAGGAAGTGCTGAATGAGGAGGGGGGAAGGGGAGACAGTTTAACAGCATGGAGGGGCTCTGGTAACATTCTGGCTTCTGTCTCATTAGCATATCTGAAAAGTTTATAACACATACAAAAAGATTTCCTGGTTCATCATGATGGATTTTGAAGATAAAATTTCTTTCAATGGGACCGTGGAGGCATGGACATGACATGAGGTCAGAACATCAGGCACATAGGCTACTGCAACAAAGATTGGGAGGAGGAATAATGTGGAGGAGCTCCCGGATCAGGATTGAGTTTGAATTTTAAAGATCAGTGAATTGTAAGGTCCCCTTACATTCCTATATTTCCTAAAATTTTATAGACGCTATTTGACGCAGCCAATATTTCCATGTCTTATTGATAATAAAAACAATTTCTTTATTTATATAGCGCACACAGATTACGCAGCGCTGCACAGAGCTTGTCACATCAGTCCCTGTCCCCAATGGGGCTCACAATCTAATCACCTACCAGTATGTTTTATAGTGTGGGAGGAAACCGAAGGACCCAGAGGAAACCCACACAAACACGGAGAGAACATATAAACTCTTTGCAGATATTGTGGCACATTTACTAAGGGTCCAAACACGGCATTTTTGTTAGGTTTTCCGACTTTTTACCGTTTTGCCCTGAATTGCCCCGGGTTTTTGGTGCACGCGATCGGATTGTGGCGCATCGGCGCCGGCTTGCATGCGACACAAATCGGGGGGCCTGGATGTCGGACAACCTGACTGATTCGGACAAACTGCGGAATTTAATAAACCAAATTGTGTTGCAAGATCAGCACTTACATGCACCGGGAAGAAGAAGGTGAACTCCAGCGGACCTCAGCGGGGGAAGCGACACATGCAGGAAATTGGATGCACGATCTTAGTGAATCGCGGCACATCGTCGGACATTCCGGATCGGTGGCATCAACGGGACGGGTAAGTAAATGTGCCCCATTGAGTCTGGGACTTGAACCCAGGTCCCCAGCGCTGCAAGGCTGTAATGCTAACCACTCCCAGATCACTTGTCCAATTAGACAACCTGGCAAAGCAATATGAGCCCATGTTTTAATTTTTTTTCCCTTATGAACCGGCGGCACCTGTACTGCAATAAAATATACAAGTAAATGATCTATTTTCCGTGTATTTCTACCATTTTAAATACACAAACTAATTATAACACATTTTTTTCAACCATTTAATAAACCAAGGTCAGAAGGGGTCCCTGCATGGGCCGATGTTCAGTAATATATATAGGGGGGAGTTGGGAGCAGATTAAGGAAATCTGAAATGATTCATCTGGTAGAAGTTTATGACATGGGAAGGTCCGTGCCAAGGTTACATCAAGAAATACTGTGTCGTATATCCGAGCGCGAGGGGAGAGGCTCATTTACCACAAGGTCATACGGCAATCCCCTTACATTATTCGACTCCATTAGCTCCATGACTTTTCAAAATGAATCAGTTCTTTACCGCGAGCGACTGTAATTTTTTCTTTTTTTTCGGAATTAAAAAACTTGATTAAACATAAGTATTTGTTAAAAACGAAATGAGCAAAGAGTTCTCCGAGCCAAATATGTCATTTGCAAATATAAAACCTAATTTATTTCCAAGCAGATGTTTGTAATAAGGGGGGAGATGGTGAGTGAAAGGGAAGAACACCATTAGGCTAAGGTAACCCAAGAAGAATTTTTATATGGTTCACGGCAGTGTAAACCCCATCAAGGAGACATACCAGCGGTTCAGCCTCTGATCCGGGTTATATTAACCGGATTCATCTCAAACTGACGGACAGAAATTCAAATAATGGGGCAGAATTATGAAATCTGTTGGGATAGGTTACCTGTACTACAGTGGATTGTCTAAAGGTGGCCATACTTCAATGTTGGATGAATGTGCCAGCCATATAGTGTCTTGACAATCTCCAACGCCAAATATATTGGTAAAATACATCACAAAAACAGGTTGGCACTCCATGGAGGACAGCATAGTCTGACACGTTTCTGATATTTACAGTCCTTTGTCATAGCCCGAGGCTGTGACTATGACCTGTAAGGTCAGAAATACACCAGACTTTTTTGTACCGCTATGGTGCTTTTAATGCTGTCACCGGGGGCTTAACTACTTGGACAGCACTTTACCACCCCAGGTAGAGGATCCACCAGGTAGAGGATGGACTACTGGGCAGCCAAACTTGGCAGCAACTTGCGGAGTTTGCCGTAGACGAGCTGTCCTGTCCGGCCAGTAGTGTGGCATCAGAGCGGCTGTTCAGTGTGGCGGGGGCCATCGTTACCCCAAGGAGAACCCGCTTGTCCACCCGTAATGTGGAGAGACTGACCTTTGTCAAGATGAATCAGGCTTGGATCGGCCAGGATTTCAACTCACCAATGCCTAATGCATCAGATTAGATCAGCCATGACGCCTCCTCCAAACGTTGAGAAATGAGTCCAATCTTTACCAGGGACTGGAATTGTCACCCACCTCCACACTCATTGTGCCACTTTCTGCTGCTGCCGGCACCTCCACACTCTGTCATTGTGCCACACTATGGCCTACCATGTTGCTGCCACCACCAGAATTTGTCATTGTGCCACTCGCTGGCCTCCTGTTGCTGCTGCCGCCGCCCTCCTACACTCATTGGGGCGCATTTACTTACCCATCCCGTCGCGATCCCCGGCGTGCATTGTCTGACGAGGATTCGGGTCTACCGTGATGCACTAAGATCGTGCGTCCAATTTCCTGCATGTGTCGCTTCCCCGCTGAGGTCCGCCAGAGTTCTCCTTCTTCTTCCCGGTGTATGTGTGTGAGTGCTGATGTTGCGACACAATTTCCTTTTTAAATTCCACAGTTGGTCCGAATCAGTCGGGTTGTCCGACGTCCACGCCCCCCGATTTATGTCGCATGCAAGCCGGCGCCGATGTGACACAATCCGATCGCGTGTGCGCCAAAAACACCTTTTAAATGTGGCGCAACTCGGAAATCGTCGGAAACCCAACGAAAATGCAGTACGCGGACCCTTAGCAAATGAGCCCCATTGTGATTGTGCCACTCTCTGCAACTTTTTAGGCACAAATTTGCACCTGGTCCAAGGATTCTTTTCATGGACCCTGTTTTAACATGTAAATCGTAATTATTTCTCATGCTTTAAATGTTTAAAATTGTGCAGATTAACCTGTTTTTTTAAATTCACACATTTTTGCATTTACATTTTTTTTTGGTTTATTTATAGGTTACTTCTAAGGGTGAGGTCACACATAGCATTTTGAAAGACATTTTAACAGCAGAGGAGAGGGGATTTGCCTAATTACATTACTGTTAACATTTGCATTTACAAAATACAATGTACAATGTTAATGCATGTGTTAACAGTAATGTAATTAGGTAAACCACCTCTCCTCTGCTGTTGTAATGTCTTTCAAAATGCAATGAAAACGCAACTAAAGCGCAACGTGTGACCGCACTCTTAACACCACATGTGACCGCAGCCTCATCTCCCTGGGGTGTGACTAGAGGGCTTAAAAATGCAGGACACATCCTCAAATCCAAAATTTACCATAGTGTCCACTCTTGCACATCCACAAATCCACATGGACACAAGCCACGTGACACTACTGTAAATTTTGGATTTGAGGATGTGTCCTACAGTAAAGAGTCGCAAAAGACGACAAAAGACGCAAAAATGAGACAATTTAACTAGCAGAAATATAGATACTTATCCCCCACTGAGAAAAAAAAATAGTTTGGAGTTACAATAATAAAATATTCTGACTTACATACAAATTCAACTTAAGAACAAATCTATGGAACCTATCTTGTACATAACCCGGGGACTGTAGTCTTGTTTGGGGGTTATGGAGGGGGCTGGTTGTTAATCACAGACATCAGGTGGTTTTACACTAAAATTAAATATCTGAAATCAGAAATTCTATAAATGCAGCAAAACTGTAAATGCTCCAAAGGAAGTTCAAATGTCTTTTATATTTCTTCTGGATTGTGGCCAAGATGACATCAAGAGAAAACATTGCCCTGACATTGTACAAGACAATTCCCTATTGTAATGTATGAAACAGTTAAACACGTCAACCAGAGATTTGTTACATCAGGATCGTCACCGATCTGATCTCCTAGAATGTCAAAAATGTCCCGAAAATTCATTTCCACCCATGAGGATTATTTATTTATTTTCATCTATAATGACCCAATATCCAGCACGGGTTATTATTTTATTTTTTATCATTCAAAAATGGGTCCAGCGATAAACTTTCACCTATAAAGTTTTAATAACCCTTTAAGGACCAGGACACTCTTATTTTTCCAGTTTCCATTTTCACTCCCCGTCTTTTTTAAAAAATGTATACATTTTTCATTTTTCCGGAGGGATTGTTTTCTGCATAAATAAATGCACTTCCCAGTTGACGGCATTTGTTATTTGGATGCCGGGAAGCTAGAATGAAAAAAATATATAATGGGGCAGATTTACTTACCCGGCCCATTCGCGATCCAGCGGCGCGTTCTCTGCGGTGGATTCGGGTCTTCCGGCGATTCACTAAGGCAGTTCCTCCAACGTCCACCAGGTGTCGCTGCTGCGCTGAAGAGCATCGGAACGCACTGGAGTACACCGAGCCGGGCTGAGTGAAGGTAAGCGCGTGCCAAGAGACACTTTTTTTTTTTTTAAATGCAGCGGTTTTTCCGAATCCGTCGGGTTTCCGTTCGGCCACGCCCCCCGATTTCCGTCGTGTGAATGCCGGTGCCGATGCGCCACAATCCAATCGCGTGCGCCAAAAACCCGGGGCAATACAGGGAAAATCGGCGCAAATCGGAAATATTCGGGTAACACGTCAGGAAAACGCGAATCGGGCCCTTAGTAAATGACCCCCAATGATCAAATATAATGAAATTGTAGAAAAAAAACGCATTTGCGCCGTTGTGGACACAGTTTTAACGGCTATTATTGTGCACTCCAAATGACACCACTACTTTATTCGTTAGGGGTCGTACGATCGTGGGGATACCAAATTTATATAGGTTTTATCAAGTTTGAATAGATTTAAAAAATGTAAAACTTTTGTGCACCGCCGGGAATAAGCATTTTTATATATTGATAGATCAGGACTTTTGGATGTGTTACGATACCTAACATGTTTATGATTTTAATTGTCGATTTATGCTTGTATCAGTTCTTGAGAAAAGGGCGTGATGTAAATTTTTTTAGTTTTTCTAAAACTTTAGACCTTAGGGGTACTTTAAACCTAGGGGGTCTGATGGCTCCTACCACATACTGCCATAATTTGCTGAATTTGCTATGCATCTATAACAATATGACCATAAAAACTCCAGGCTGGGAACAGATTGTCGCACCTTAATGATATCACAGGGAACAACAATCCAATCCAGGATGAAGGCGCCCATAAGAGGCTGATTAAGACTGCCATGGTCCGGGGCTGTATGAATATTATAGCCCCTTCAAGTCTGGGATCACTTCCTGCATCTGGGACTAGAATCAGCTTCTTGGGGAATGGAGGATGTGTCCCTTCTGCTGCTTTCAATCTAAGATTTTAGGACCTTTGGAGACCCTTCAAAGGTCCTGAAATGGCTCTTTTATACATATGTATTGTGATATTGTGAGCATTAACAGGTGTAGAAGGGTGAAGGTGTTTCTGGTGGGTGGTTTGGGTGGCCATGGGCCCCCTAGAAGGCTAGTGCTCTGGGCTATTGCCCAAACTGGCTATATTATTATCCACTACTGGTGTTCATCCACCTCCGGCATTTAAAGAGATAACATCCGGGCCTAGCACTGATTGCGGGTGACAGCTGTTGGTATTTGCTGCATAACACAGCCAACACACACCATGTATGAAGAGGGCACAGTCCGTGAGCCCTCTTCATACATCCTTAACGGCATATGATGTACAGGTGCAACATAATGGGGCTTATTTACTAAGGGTCCACTGCGCATTTTTGTCCGGTTTCCCGACGATTTCCGTTTTGCGCTGAATTGTCCCTGGATTTTGGCGCACTTGTTCGGATTTTGGCGCATCGGCGCCGGCTTGCACGCACCAAAAATGGGGGCGGGTTGTCGGGCAAACCAACGCATTCGGACTGAGTGCGGGATTTAACATTTAGAAATGTGTCGCAAGACACGCACTTACAAGCACCGAGAAGGAGAAGGTGTACTCCGGCGCACCTCGGCGCAGAAGCGACGGATGCAGGAACTTGGGCGCACCATCGTAGTGAATCACGACAGACCCAAATCCTCATCGTACAACGCACCGCAGGATCGCGACAGGACCGGGTAAGTAAATGTGCCCCAATTTTTTTTTACGCACTGCTTTCCAAGAATTATTCTTTTTTTAATTTTTGATTCGTATAGAGGCTTGTTTTCTGCAGGGCAGTACTTCATAGTTGCTCCATTTAATATTTCATGCAATACACAGAGTAGCTGGACATTTTTTTAAATGTGGTGGAATTGACAAAAAAGACAGTTGCACCGTTTGTTTACAGGCTTTGTTTTTGTGTCTCTGTTTCTCTTAAACAGGTTTTGACAAATCTTTACCAAAATATGCTAAAATATGTACAGCATCAATCCATAACAGCCTAGCTATCTCTTAGGAGTCATGGAGGTGGGCAGCTGTAATATACAATCAAGCTTCCCCGCCTCCTCACTGACACTGACACTGTTAACCCATCTGAAGAGAATTCCTGAGAGAGGGGTAAGGAACAAAGTTGATTTCTCTTTGTATACCTAGTGTCTCTCAACCCCCACCTTCCAGAGGCAGTGGTTAATGATGTAGCAGAACTGAGTCACACGAAGCCACTGTCTCTCTCTCACCTGCACCCCCATTTCTCTTCAGCAAATCACATATCTCTGTCTCAGGGTTTCTGGCAAGGCAATAAGTAGCTATTCCTACCCCTGGTAATTAGTCTTTAGTTATATATTGGTAGATGCTCCACTGAAGTAACTAGAAGTACTAGTTCTATATCAGCAGCATGGGGGTAGCAGTGAGACCTGTTAATAAGGAACAGGAAGGTAGTTGCATATAAGTATACACACATTGGGGGATATTTATCAGGGCTTCCATGTAGAATCCCTGAAATAATCGCAAATGCTAGCTTATAGCTATCATACTGCCAATTACTGCCGTGTAGGCGTGTGGAGACTTATAGCCATGGACGCTCCTAAACTTATTGCATATTTTCCCAGAATCCCCTAGTGGATCATCAATGGCTATAAGTCTCCACATGTGTACACAACAGCCTTAATTGGCAAGGCAAAACTCTTTGGCAGGAGAACTATTACTTCCCAACCCTAGTCAAAAGCCTTTCACCCAGCCAAATCAGTTCCCTACACTGTACTGATGGGATCCAACCAGGTCGAAACAGTGCTGTCTACAGTTGGGAGTCTGTTCCTCCTGGAATAGATATACTGGTATGGCTTCATACCACATCAAGTTATTAGGCTTCTTGTAAGTCATACTTGATGGTAAGTGAGCTGCCTTACAAGGTAGCTAAAAGAGGCGTGGCTTTCCTTATCCAGGAAAACTAATTTGCATTTTTTCCCAGAATCCCCTAGTGGAGCCTCAATGGCTATAAGTCTCTACATGGAGCCCTTAATTGGCAGTCTCCCTCCCCAGGGTGTAGTATAGTAAATTTGAATATGAGTCTCATTGGGGTCAGACAATGGAGGGATGTGCAGAATACGTTGGTTTATAAAAGGTAACAAAGGGAAAAAACCTAATATTTGAAATATTGTTTATAGTTATTATCATTATTATTATAGGTCATAAATATTATTATTTTAAAGTTTTGTTAAAAATAATATTTCACCCTTGAGCTGTGCCTATGGCTGGGGATATATCCCATACATGTTCCAATTAGATAGAATCATATCATATATTAATATTACACAGAGGGGATTTTGATGATCCTTGAATTTTCCCATAGCAATTTATTGCACTCCAGGAGACCCCTTACTCCAAGAATCTTTGCCAATGGTGAAGAAATTCGTTATTAGATTGTCGTTATGACTCATTTATGGCTCGGCGATATTCTACATCTCATTTAGGAAGAATTAGGGATAAAATGAAACAACAGCTGACCCCGGCTCTCGCTGACAGTGACAAATCTTTGTGGGAACCAAGTTCCATTCCATTGCATTTTACAGGGGCGCTGTCACTTCCACTGTAGCTGTGAATTTTGGGAATTTTGCTGGAACACCAAAGAGCCTGTTCTCTAAAGTGTTGCCCTTTTTTTGCTTTTTTAACCTGATAGCGACCATTTGTTTAATAAATTTACAGCACCCGCTCCCGGCTCCTAATCTCTGCCATTACAAATATATGGTGTGAGCTAAATTTATGTGGCCCCTCAAGTAATAGTGTCATAGGGGGCGCTGGAATGGACAACCCCTTCTCCGCCATCCAGTGCACTATATAACAATAGGGTCACCGATAGCAACACTCGGAACGTAAATTAACACTTTCAGTGTTGAAAATGTCAGCGCTGTATTTGTTCAGGTGACCAGATTTTTTGTTACCCCATCACATTCTAGGAACCATCATTTATAGATGAGAACAGGTCATAAAAGGCAGTGCGGCCCCTGAGAATTGGTGCTTCTGTCTATTTGTGCATTCACCTTGTCCAGCATAAAGTGATAGTAAATAATTGATGTTTGTGTAATGAAAAGTTCTAGAACTCTCCGACATACTTTCTGTATTAGTTCCTCTTGGTTTTCTAGATCTGCCTCATTTCTATAACAAGCCTTATTACCTCCAGATAATTACCGGTCCCTGGTCATGTGATGTCACACAGGTGCACCACTCGTTATATCCCTGGTCATGTGATGTCACACTGGTGCACGGCTCGTTATATCCCTGGTCTTCTAGATCTGCAGTCATTCTATAGAAAGCCTTATTTCCTCCAGATAATTACCGGTCCCTGATCATGTGATGTCACACAGTTGCTGGGCTCGTTAGATTTCTAGTAATGTACACAACCCATTCTATTCCTGGTCATGTGATGTCACACAGGTGCACGGCTCGTTTTATCCCTAGTCATGTGATGTCCCAAAGGTACATGGCTCGTTATATCCCTGGTCATGTGATGTCCCACAGGTGCATGTGATGTCCTAAAGTTATATATATCTCTGGTCAAAGCGTCACACAGGTGATGTCACACAGATGCACGGCTCGTTATATCCCTGGTCATGTGGTGTCATGCAGGTGATGAAGTTTCCTATAGAATGACAGCATGACAGCTCGTTCGAGCATTAGCGTACTCGAAACTGCTCGTTGCTCAGACGAATACTTCGCCTGCTCGAGAAAATGGCATCTCTCGCCGTTTTGCTTTTTGGCGGCCAGAAACAGAGCCAATCACAAGCCATCCACGCAGTCCACCCATGTCACCGAAATCGGCACTCCTCCAGCTCCGGCACCTCAGCCTCCTCCCCCCCAGTCTGCCCCCTCCCAGGAAAATTTGGCATTTGAACCGGCATACTCTGAGGAACTGTTTTCTGGACCCTTCCCACAGTCACAAACCACTTGTCCGGTTGCTGCTGAGCAATTTTCCGATGCCCAGGTTTTCCACCAGTCTGGTGTTTCCATCCTTTTCTGAGGTTCCCAGGTGTTTGGCCAAGCTTCCCTGTGCAGAGCCTTGGTCCCCTTGAAAAATGCTCGAGTCTCCCATTGACTTCAATGGGGCTCGTTATTCGAGACGAGCACTCGAGCATCGGGAAAAGTTCGTCTCGAATAACGAGTACCCGAGCATTTTAGTGCTCGCTCATCTCTAGAGGAGACGTTTTTCAGCACATTTTTTGTGCTGAAAAACTCGGCTTATACACGATTATGTACGGTATACTGTAGAGCTGCACTCACAGCAGGCTTGTGCAGAGCTATGTGAGGGCTTGTTTTCTGTGTAATAAATTGCACTTCGTAGTGACAGTATTTAATATTCCATGTCATGTACTGGAAAGTGGGAAAAATACAATGAAATTAGTGAAAATACACATTTGCACCATTTTCTTTTTTTTCACAGCTTACACAGTGCGCCCCAAATGAAATCTCTATTTTTTAGTTTTGGGTCAGTGCTTTCACAGGGATACTAAATTTATACATTTTTTATTGTGTTTTAATACATTTAAAAAAATTATAACCTTCCGTACCAAATTTTTTTTTTTAATTTCTTTATCTTCTGGCACTAATAACTTTTTCATACTCCAGTGCCAATTTTTGCAGGATGAGCTGACATATAAACATATAAAGAAAATTTTATAAGTTTTAAAATGAAAGAGTGGCGTTTCAGATATGTTACACGATGGTAGGAAAGGTTTAATGAAAGGGTTAATGAAACTATTTTTCTTTCACACTTTTACCCAATTGAACTGGAATACTTTAAGACTACCTGGACACAAATATGTGCATTTTTCGGGCTGCCAATTGTTTGCATCCAGTATTTCTTAGACATATGGGGGCACATTTACTTACCCGGTCCCGTCGCAATCCTCGAGGTGCGTTGTCCAATGATCATGGACTCCGGCGCGATTCACTTAGATCGTGCGTCCGGTTTCCTGGTTGCGTCGCTTCCCTGCTCAGGTCCGCCGGAGTTCACCTTCTTCTTCCTGGTGCATGTAAGTGCATTGTCTTGCGACACAATTTGAAAGTTAAATCCCACACTCAGTCCAAATCTGTTGGATCATCCATACAGACCATACAGACCATGAATAAAAAGAGTTATGCTAGTTGCAAAATCAGATTGCGTGCGCACAATACCCTTTTAAATGCGGCGCAAATCGGTCATCGTCGGAATATCCGACGTTTGTGCGGTCCGCGGACCCTTAGTAAATGAGCTCCATGAGGTCTACTCATGGCCGATAAAAGAAGAAGAGTCTACTTTAGCACCAAACACAGGTAGAAATAGGGCCTGCTCCAAAATTTGTGGCTCCGGCAGTTGCCTCACCGAGAGGGACATGGAAACCAGGGCCATGTGTATGAGCCTATAGAAATACACGGTTTTGCCATGGCAAAACTATATCTATATAGATATTAAACCACTACATGTGGAAACCACAGAAAAGTATCCGCCCATTAATTATTAACCTTCTCAATTAAAAAAAATCTAAAATCTATATTTTTTATACATTTTTAAGTATCAACGTTCCCGACCATCTAAAATGATTTCATGTCCCCCCTTATTTTGTAAAGTAGATTCCCGTTGAATATTTTTGTTGAATTGACTTAGATTAAGCACAATATATATTTTCCCGGGTCTCGTGTTTAGACATATCCCATATTTAATATCACAGAAGTGTTTTATGATCAACCGTTTGGATACAAACCATCAACCCTCTAATCTGTATAAATAATTGTGTATACATATCGACTCCTCCAAGCATAAATTCACTTTGGATCGTATATAGTTCCGAATTTTTTTTCGACAACGTTCATATCTCAATTTTTTTTGGCTCAGAGTCTTCTGGAACTAAAATAATATTCAAGAGCCATCAGCATGATGATGTGTTACTACAGAGCTGACATGTAGCTGGGAGCGGGGATCTGGAAGTATGTGTAGCTACGGCCGTGTAGAGTTCTCTCTGTTCCATTATATACATTACATTATGTATGGTTACATCATAGAAAATATTGAAAACACAGCCCATCTTCATCTTCTTCTGCAATGTTGAAGCACAAGTCGGAAAAAAGCAGATCCTCAACCCAATCTAATCATATATTTAGCTCACATTTTCATGGCATCAGTGCCCAAACTGCAAAAAAAAACCTTCCTCTATGATGGTTGTTCAATCTTTTTTGTGTTCAACCTATTCTTACACATGGCTCATCCACGATCGTCGATGATCACAATGATAATAATAACCGTATCTTCATTATCCACCATGATGGAATATCCACCAATTTTCAGTCATTTTCATACCTCATTCATATAAGTGTTGAGCGGAGCCAAACCGCAAAGTTCAGGTTCGTACTGAACTCTGCAGGTTTAGGTCTCCCGGACCTGATCCCAAACCCAAACTTTGAAGTTCGTGGCTGGGACCAGGTTTGGCTCAATTTTCATCCATGGTTCACCCAAAATCTGTGCTGGCAATGATTGCTGGTCTCTGGCAAAGTCACCAGCCGGCGGCTGCACACCAGCAGTAACGTCCATTCCAAAAGTGGCATTGTGCCGAATTGCCAGCATGTTACTGGTGGCTCACAAGAGCAGCCACGGTACTTTAAATTCGTTAAAATCTCTATGGTGCTGACGGAAATAGCTGAGTGCCGTACTTAGCTGCACCATAGAGATGAAAACAGCAGTCGTTACATGGGAGACCGACTGTTTTCTTGATCTTCAGTGCAACAGGGGTTCTCGAGATCCATGGGATTTCCATCACTGAGACCCGCACTGATCTGCAAATTAGGCCATACCCTGTGCTATGACTGGTGAACACCTTTAAGAATATTCTTGTATCATAGTGAATGTTACTGTCCATTAGGCATGATAGTGGAATCTTGGTGTGGTCAACAAATTAAAAATAGTATATAAAGTGGGTGAAAGGTTGAAGAGGGTTGAGTATACCTGCAGTACCAATTTGATATATATATATACATGTAACCCAGTGATGGCTAACCTATGACACGCGTGTCAGTGCTGACACACTTAGCCATTTTCACTGACACACGGCTGCCTGAGAGTTAAGTTTCATCCTACATGACCAGGTGCAGTAGCCGGGAGGCTGAGAGATTGCACTGAGCTTCCAGCACCCCCCTCCTCCTCCTCCCCGGGCCGACCTCTCCCCATGTGTGAGCTGTGCCTAGTGTCTCCAGTCAGCACAGGTATCAGCATGGGGCACAGCAGGAGAGGTGACCCGGCCATACACCCAGGAGGCTCCTCTGCAGCTCCTGATAGTTGTGGTGGGGGGAGGATGGCAACACAGTCAGAGGTCACATCGCTGCTGCCTTGTGTGATGTCCCAGCAGCTGCCACCTCTATACTGACCAGCTCCAGAGCAGGGATGAGGGAGGACAACAACTCCCATCACACAGTGAGTAAGGTCAGTGCAATGTATGATAGAAGACAGTCATCAGGGCTTGTGTGTCAGTTTTGTGACATACAAGCCCTGAAATAATCGCAACACCTTGCAAATCGCCAGACATTGCGATTATTTTGCGCCTCATACCTTCTCCATGCCAAGAGGGCATAAGGGAGATGCAGACAGCGGCGCCTGCGCCCTCGCTATAGCCTGTGAACTTTCATGACTGAAAGTTCACAGGTTACTAAGCATTTCCACACCTGTCTGATTGTAACCGATCTATTACAATGTGCGATTTGCACATTGAATGGAAGTACATGGTAGGATCAATCAGACAACCTACATGGTGACACACCACCCGAGTTATGCTCGGGTTTTTGGCGAATTTTGACACACCAAGCTCAAAAGGTTGCCCATCACTGATGTAACCTAAGCCACAGGGAAGGTGAAAGCTTATCTCCTTAACAAAAACTCCAAAAATATCATCCCTTCAAAAACCTTGCCCCCACAGCTGAGTGACAACGAGCCTTGTACCCAATCGGCAAGTAGCCATGTAAAGGGTGGGTGGTGTTCCTCCTAGCAGTGAGTCAGATTTCCATACCTTCTCCCATCATCCTCTCTCTGGCCATCAACCTAATTTAACCCTTTGCTTCCCCTTTAAATCCCTGTCATAGAGATAGCTACTAGTTTCTATATCTTTCTGGTTCTTCTGGTCTTGGGTCCATTTGGCCCCTGTCCATTTGAAGTGCTGTGGAAGAAGAGGGAGGGGGGGTCAAGGGGCCAATCAGTGGCAACCTTGGACCACAGTGGGGGTCATTTACTAAGGGCCCGATTCGCGTTTTTGCAACTGGTTAACCTAATTTTTCCGTTTTGCGCCGATTTTCCCTGTATTGCCCCAGGATTTCGCTGCACGCGAGCGAATTGTGGCGCATCCATGCCGGAATGCACGCGTGGCCGTAAAAAAACCTGACGGATTCGGAAAAACTGCCGCATTTTTTTAAAAAAAGTGTTGCACACGCTTACCTTCACCCACGATGGCTCGGTGAACTTCAGTGCATTCTGATGCTCTTCAGCGCAGCAGCGACACCTGGTGGACGTCGGAGGAACTGCCTTAGTGAATCGCCGGAAGACCCGAATCCACCGCAGAGAACGCGCCGCTGGATCGCGAATGGACCGGGTAAGTAAATTTCCCCCTTTATGTCACTTACTTCTTGGTGGGTCCTTCAACACCCAGCACCTTCTAGCTCGGTGGGTCTAGGGGAGGATAAGTACAAGTACAACACAGGAAATGGGAGGCAAGTAAGGAAAGTACATCTTGCTTCTTTTGGCACCCTGGTCCCCACTGGGTTTTTCAGAATTCCTGAAAAAGTAATTTAAGGCTCCACCTAACACTTTTGTGTCTATACTATATGTTTTCTCTTTAGAAACTACAGCACGATTATACTCCATTATGTATTGCTGATCTATTATATTATAGATTGGGCACATTTACTAAACCGGTCCGAGGAGTTCATTGAAAGTGTGTTCACTAAGATTGTGCGCCCGATATCCTGCATGTGTCGCTTCCCCGCTCAGGTCCACCGGAGTTCACCTTCTTTTTCCTGGTGCATGTAAGTGCTTGGGCTTGCGACACAATTAGAAAGTTAAATCCCGCGCTCAGTCTGAATCAGTCGGATCGTCCGTCCGGATTTTTGTCGCATGAAAGCCAGTGAATCTGCGTCACAATCCGATCGTGTGCGACACAATCCCTGCACAGACACCTGTTAAATACCTGTCACAGCCGTGCAAAACCCAGAAATGGTGCAAAGTCCGACGAAAGTGCAGCACGCTTAGTAAGCCCCATCAGGTTAGGTTTGATTGACTTTTGTCTATTTGCCCGTTCCTATCCCACAATATGTGACTACTGTCTGTACCTTCACATGTATAAGCCCCAATACATTACTCTAAGCCTCTGCAGGATACACCACGTCAGATAGACGCAGCTTACTACTAATAATAATCGAATTCATTAGCTCAGTTCTTATAAGAAGGCGGCAGATTGCTCTTTCTTATGTCAGCAGATGTTATGGAGAGGAGAAAACAAAAAGACTCTATGAAAAAATAAAAGCCAACACATGGGATTGCGAGCATTTAAGAGGTGAATAGGAAGGAGGAAGCCAAACCCCCCCCTGTAATCTGTGTGATTGTAAGAGTTCATGGGCTTAACACTTCTCTTGGCACACAATGAATGACACAGGATATAGATGCCAAGAAATGTCAATCTTCAACTTCCCTTTGAAATGATCTAAGCGCAGAAGAGCAGTCGGTGTACAGAGACTCCTTTCAACACCTGGATTCTCCGCTAATGTCAAAATCCAGCCACTGCACAACCATCCACATCAAAGACAGACACCAATGCTAGGCTCCACGGAATTACCTCAGATCATTGCGTCTCCAGTAAAGAAAAACTCAAGGGAGAGAATTTTTTTATTTTTTTTCAAAAATACATCTGCAGTTAAAGGACATCTACCACCCGGATGAACGATTGTAAACCAAGTACACTGACCTACTGATGTGTGCCCCCTCTGGCAGGATGCACTCTTCTTTTAGCTTCTTATACCCTTGTTTTTATTTAAAAAAAACGCTTTAAAAAGTATGCATATGAACCCGAGGGGCTCCAGGCTCCATTAACACCAATGGAGCTTGGAGCCCCTCAGGCTCATTTGAATAATTTCAAAAAGTCTTTTTTGTTAAAACCAGGGCATAAGAAGCTAAAAGAAGAGTGCATCCTGCCAGAGGGGGAACTCACCAGTAGGTCAGTGTACTTGGTTTACAATCGTTCATCCTGGTGGTAGATGTCCTTTAAAGGAAATCTACTATCAAAATCCATCCTGATAAACCAGGGACACTACTTATAGATCCAGGCACCGGGACTGTGGTAATCTTCTTATATTTGTTATCCATGGCCTCCTTCCTTCTAAAAATCATTGTTAAAAATTATTATTATTTTGCAGTGTGCAAGAAGTTCTAAGGAAGTGGTTTTCCTATGGTATCAATGGAGTCCTGGGAAGTTCCAATGACTCGGAGACCAACACAATGCTAAAAGTGGGGCAGGGTAAGTACATTTTCTTTTGCTTTTGGGTACACCTGGCTCCAGGGAGGTCCAAGGTTTCTGAAAAAAATTTTAAGGGTCAGTGCTGTAATGTTGTGCTGCACTATTGGTTTTCAGGAATACACTGACTTTACCCAAAAAGGACCCCCTCTTGTAGACAGTGGCTACTGGAGGGTCCTACTGGAATTGCCCTGAAAGCCATCTCTTACTTGGGTATAATTAGACTTGGCTGTGTCTAGGAGACCTGTGACATGTGGTGAAATGATATTGTACACGTGACTTTCTAATCAAGTCACTTTGGTTCTTATTTTGTTAGTTTGAGATTTATTGTGGCCCATATAGTTGTAAAGCATCCGTGGGACTGAGAGCCGAATATGACTCTCTCAGTGGATTGACACCCATTTTGACCTTCACAAAATACAAAATTTACTATACAGGACATGAAAATACAACAATAAGGATACATGCTTCTTCAATTCAGTAATTGGGAAAATTCAATGTGAGTCCAGTGGGCAGTTAAGAGTCCTGACTCCCTTCCCCAATCCCTCCATCCAGGGACGGCTCCATCCAATAGAATTTTGGGGGGAGGGGTGATGAGATGATAGTCAATGCTTGTGCACAAAAACCCAGTAGAGTTGGGTTTCTGCCAAATTTTGTGTCACTCTCATGGCATCAGGTTATTGGGTCAACCTGGTAATAAAGTTAAAAGTACAAGCCTTATACTCAGGTATATGTGATCTTATTAGAAGTTTATTTAAAGGGGTTGTCCGAGACTAAGAAAAAATAGTCAAGTGGCCTGGGGTGGGGAAGGCGGCATAAAAAAATAAACATGTACTTACCTCCTCGATCCCTCCCGGTGCCCCTGTTTGTTTAAAGCGGAACAGAAGCTCTGCTCTTGCAGCTGAAACCTGTAAACGAACAGGGGCACAGCTCTGATGGACTGCAGCGCGGGACACCAGGAGGGACCATGGAGGTAAGTACCTGGCCTCCTCACTAGTTTTTCTTAGTCTCGGACAACCCCTTTGTCCTTTGTATTCTTTGCTTTTCACATTTATTGAAAACCTGTCGAATCCAACTGATTTCAGCTGCTTGGTTGACCATTTTAGGTGCATGGGTCCTCTTGATTGTCCTTAAAGGAAATCTACCACCAGGATCAAAGGTTGTAAACCAAGCACACTGACATACTTGTGTGTGTCCCCTCTGGTAGGATCTGGTCTTCTTTTAACTTCCTATTCCCTTGTTTTTACCAAAAAAGGGCTTTTAAAATTATGCAAATGAGCCTGAGGGGCTCCAGGCTCAATAGGTGTTAATGGAGCCTGAAGTCCCTCAAGCTCATTTGCATAATTTTAAAGCCTTTTTTGACAAAAAACAAGGGTTTAAGTAGCTTACAGAAGAGCAGATCCACTCAGAGGGGGCACACACCTGCATGTAACTGTGCTTGGTTTACAACTTTTGATCCTGGTTGTAGATGTCCTTTAAATGGAAGCTTTGACTCGACCAGATGCTTATGCTCTTTGGAGATAATGCCAAAGGTATTTTGGAATGGTTCATTATTTAGCTATGCTTTTGGCCAGGCCAATCATCTATGTGTATGATGAGGTTGGGAGACATCTCAGGTGTGTGAGGGTCATTAGTCTTCATGACCTCACTTTAAGGCTCCTTGTATGTAGGCCACATGTATTTTTTCATTCCCGTCTTCATAGGAGTTAAACTTCACTATTAAATGTCTTTCTTCATTTCCTTTAATACAACATTTTTTTAAAAAATTCATAATTAATAGAACATTAAACACATAAACAGACATTTGAGAAAAATGCAATAAAATCTCAAAGTCTGGTAACGGAGAAGTGACTTTTATTTACGAGGACCCTTGACTCTCTTTTATATAGATCTAAATATTTGTGAAGTGAACATCTTGTTTCGCCTTGAATTCGTAGCCAGCTGCAAAATTGAAATATCTTTGCTTACGAGCCTAAAAAAAATCCTTTAACAGCTCCAAAACGTCAAATTTACTGGACTACGTGGAGCTGTCAGGAATATATCTCTTTCACTGCCTTTGATACCGACTTTCATCCACGATGAACCCAGATGTCAAGGCGGAGTGTGGAGTCAAACAATTCTGTGCCATTGTTTTCCTAAAAATAGGAGCCGCCATCTTCTCCTGTAACAGCTCATCCTTCATCCCTCCGGTCATCTCGCAGGGTTCACTCCATGTAGTAGCTTGTTGTCTATGTGGAGATACTGGCTCATGATGAACATCATCTGTAAGCAATACACTGGTCTGTAACTTGCCTGTTCTTCGTGGTGATCCTGACTACAGTATACGGAAAAACAGAACGTTTAATCTGCAGTAATAAAAATTTACACAAATAATTTGAGTCTGATATGGATGACAGCTAGATGCTACAGAAGAACAGGAGCTTGTGTTGGGTGTCCTTTGGGTCCTGAATGCTGGTCGAGGTGAAGATAAGAAGGGAATCCTTCCTTCACGTACGACTGTATATAACACTCAGCATTTGTCTCATATGTACTGAACATAGTCTCCTCAGCTGATTTCTCGTCTTTTCACCATTGCTATCCATCCCATGATGCCTCAACACAGCATCACACAACCATTTGGAGACAGAACTGTGTCTGCTAGCTGCAAGTTTATTTGATGACCAGGAGACAGGAACCTGTTTAGTTATTAAAGGGGTATTCCAGGAATAAGCATAACTCATATACAAATGGGTCCATAAAAATTAAGCTAATATGTAATTAGTAGAGATGAGCGAACATACTCGTCCGAGCTTGATGCTCGTTCGAGCATTAGCGTACTCGAAACTGCTCGTTGCTCGGACGAGTATTTCGCCAGCTCGAGAAAATGGCATCTCCCGCCGTTTTGCTTTTTGGCGGCCAGAAACAGAGCCAATCACAAGCCAGGAGACTCTGCACTCCACCCAGCATGACGTGGTACCCTTACACGTAGATAGCAGTGGTTGGCTGGCCAGATCAGGTGACCCTGGGATAGACTAGCCGCTGCCCGCGCTGCTCGGATCATTCTCTGTCTGGATGCTGTTAGGGAGAGAGCTGCTGCTGGTCAGGGAAAGCGTTAGGCTGTTCTATTAGCTTACTGTTAGGCAGGAGTGATTCTACAAGAACCCAACAGCCCTTTTTAGTGCTCGCTCATCTCTAGTAATTAGTTGTTATTTAAAAATTTTGCAGTGATGGCAGTTATACATCATTACTGGGAAATAGAATGGGAGTCAATATCAGGCCATAAAGTTTGGCATTTTCTTCTCTGTCGCAGCTTTTATTTTGCGGAGGAGGAGTCAGGTGGGAGGTGCAGGTAAGTTATTGGTGGATTAATTTACCTTATAGAGGATGTAAAACTTCCTGGTGGTGAACAGGCTGAGCTTTGGAAGTGGCCAGCCTCAAGGCTCTGGTAATGGTAGAAGCAGCCAGGGGCGGGCACGGTGGTGAAGCACACAAGGGATGATCTTCACGAGGGTCATTGGTGCCCTTAAAGTGTCCTGGCTCTGCTAGAATGTCGGCCAGAGCGTGCCGCCCCACTTTATTGCTGTCTGGCCGGGGGCTATATGTCAGGAAGCTGTGGATTGGGGTATGGGGGAATCCCACCCATAGCATGTCACCTGACTCCTCCTCTGCTTGTTTTATTCCAGTGATTTAAATAAAGCTGTGGCCATTTTGACCCATATTCCAGTGATTTAAATAAAGCTGTGGCCATTTTGACCCATTAAGTTATGTGGTTGTGTATTTTTTCCAGACACTTTATTCTTGTCTAAATTGTTTAAAATTAAAGAGGGGGTTCATCCCATATCCACACGTCATGAACTGATGCCGAGTTCAGTTCAGCAGTTCTACGTTCAGGTCGGTAAATCTGTAAACAAACGGCATGAGCTTCTTGAAACAAACCTACGCTACTTGTGTACAACTATGACTGAGAGTTGACGCTTTTACAGCCAGACCAGTCAGGAAACTTAGAAGTTTGTGCAGTTGTATCTAAACAATTCAAACCTACAACTTTGAGTCTGCTGATAGATGGCAAAGTAGACAATGTCAGAGAATATTAAATACATAGTGGAATAAGGTAATTTAACTGGAAAAAGAACATTAGGCAAATGCCTTTACTTACTTGCATCTTCAGTAAATCCCTAAAAACTTAGAAATCTATTGAGTAGGATGATCATAGCTCTGGCACCCTGGTGTCCTCACAATGGTCATCCTCTACAAAGCTCAAAACATCACACATTATGAAAACCCTCTGCCATGTGAGCAGACCCCGGTGTATACATGGCACATGGTGGGAGTGGATCTTGTTACAGATCTCACATAGGGGCCCGGAAGCTTCACAGATGATGAGTAATGGTGATCAAAGTGACCAAAATGTGGTTTTACTTTCTATGATACTGTACAGCACTGAAGACATCTTTCTTCTCACAAGTGTCTTGTCATGATAGGGAAGATGTAATGTAATCTTGACGTGACATCACCAGACTTGACTGAAAATCTCCTTTCTCTGCTTAAGCTTATGGTTTTCGTCGTTAGAGAGCTGCCAATAGATTAAAAATGGAGATGCGCTTTTGCCTCCATTTTCCGTGTTAATTCAAGAATTGGAGCTGATTGGAGGGGGTGTCAGACCTCACTGATCTGAAGCTTATGATGAAATCCAGAAGAGTATAGTCACTTATCTCTAAACACTAAATGTTAATAACTATCCTCAAGACACAGATAGGGTTGGATGAAATGGTGTAGCAGGGAGCTGTCTACTCCATGGTCCACCGTTAAGCCTCTGCTATTGCTATATGTGGCCAGCAATCTTAATGTGAACAGAAATGGGGGGAGGGCACAGGAAGGGGGCAGTATACTATGTAGAGGCTACTAAAGAGGACATTATGTACTGTAGGGTGAAAACAACGGTGGGGCTTGGAAGCTTAAAATTTTCTGCAACATGCACAGCGATATAATCATCCCAAAAACCATGGGTCAGTAAGCCAGCAA
The DNA here is from genome assembly GCA_019512145.1 of Engystomops pustulosus. Lineage (NCBI taxonomy): Eukaryota > Metazoa > Chordata > Amphibia > Anura > Leptodactylidae > Engystomops > Engystomops pustulosus. The sequence goes on along the minus strand of CM033643.1, from coordinate 9,877,709 downwards.
TTTTACAAATGTGAATAGAGCCTAATGCCAGTTTTCCAAGATCATGTTCAGTCTGAGCAAGGCCATGTGCCAAAATGGTCTACAATCGGGGGAAATTTTGTGGCCCATTTTGACCACTCACCCCCCCCCCCCCCCCTCATCTCCTTAGAAGTCATAGGGGCTTATTTACTAAGGGATCCATGGACACACTTTCGTCAGACTTTCCGCCATTTTCGGGTTTTGCATGGCTGTGACTGGTATTTAACAGGAGATTGTGCCGCATGCGATCAGATTATGTCACAGCTGCATTGGCTTTCATGCGACAGAAATTGGGGGGCGTGCCGTCGGACGATCCAACTGATCCAGACTGAGCGCGGGATTTAACTTTCAAATTGTGTCGCAAGAACAAGCACTTACATGCACCAGGAAGAAGAAGGTGAACTCTGGCGGACCTGAGCAGGGAAGGGGCACATGCAGGATATTGGGGGCACGATCTTAGTGAATCGCGGCACAGTGCATTATCGTCAGACAATGCACTTTCTGTGAACTCCTCTGGACGGATAAGTAAATGGGGGTCATTTACTAAGGGCCCGATTCGCGTTTTCCCGACGTGTTATCCGAATATTTCCGATTTGCGCCGATTGTACCTGAATTGCCCCGGGATTTTGGCGCACGCGATCGGATTGTGGCGCATCGGCGCTGGCATGCACGCAACGGAAATCGGGGGCGTGGCTGAACGAAAACCCGACGGATTCGGAAAAACCGCCACATTTAAGAAAAAAAATGTGTCGCGAAAATTACACTTACCTTCACCAGGTATAGGCCGGTGAATTTCAGGGCATTCCAGCGCGCCTCCGGGGAACTTCAGCGCAGCAGCGCCACCTGGTGGACGGCGGAGGAACTACCTTAGTGAATCCCGGCCGGACCCGAATCCACCGCAGAGAACGCGCCGCTGGATCGCGAATGGACCAGGTAAGTAAATCTGCCCCAATGTGCCCAAAAGTCTTACGGCACCGTGCATGATAGAAGTCAATAGTGGCTGTGTCCTAGCTTTATTTTGGCAGCTAGCTTATGGCCACCATATACGGTTGCGTGCATGGGACCTACCACAGTCCATGTGCCGACCACATACATTTTTGACCAATCAAGGTCAAGTCAACTGGACTCTTTGAACGTATGTTTCACAGCTGAATGCATTGTATACTACTACTATACGTTGAGGCCGGTTCACATTGACCATGTTTTTCGGACTGTACATGGCTGCGTGAAGCTGGCCCTATACTGTTCTAGTAGCTTCACAAAAACTTTCTATTTGATGTTATTTTTATGAGAACAAAGAAGACAAATAGGCGGAATCTGATACATACATCACAGAAATTATCGGAGAATTCTTTAGTGTTTTATTATTTGCTTTTTGCCGGATCGAGCATTTTAATATTACCTAGAGAAAAAAGATGTTTGCCAAACTTCTAAAACAGATAACCATAATATATTGCAATTTATTTTACTCCCAGCTAGGACTAATAAAATACCTCCTTGGTATCATATTTAAAGTTGAAAATATGTGTTTTCTATAACATTGTAATACTTCATGTGAATTACTGTTCCAGAGAGAGTATTCCGAGGTAAAATAAATTACATCGCTGAGACTTCCATTATTTTAAGAGCAACTAAAAACGTATTCCTGGTTCGTCTGTGTTTACTTTGAAAAATTATATAAATTGTATAAAATTAAATGCAATATTGCTGCATTTTATAATATGTGAACTCCTACATTTTATGAAGTCTCCTGTGAGGATAGAATGTTCACTGATTTTATTATTCAGTGTTCTAAAAATTAAATGGAAAACCGATCCACTTAAAGGGGTTTTCTGTTTGATTACTTATCCTTAAAGGGGCTCTCCAGGTTTTTCTTGAGTGGCCACTCAATGCCCTCAGTGGGCACCAGTGTTGGATAACAATTGAAGTTACCTGATACCCCCTGAAGCCACTGATCAACCACATGGTCCCATGACCACTAATTTGTGTGGCTCAGCTTCAATTTGTGAAGGAATGTGCATCAGAAGTGATTCTGAAACCATCTTTTCAACTTACTTGATCTCTATCGGATTTTCCAAAATTTCTGGAAAGGTCCATTCCTGGTTTTAGGTCCAAGGACCAACATTCTCACAGATCAGCCGTTCTCAGCAACTGATAATAGGAATAGGAAGGAATTTCCCCCTAATGCCACTTTTATGCCAAGTGGGTGTAGAGGGGCTCTAAGAGGCCATGACCAGTGGCAGAGTAGGGTATTCTTCACTACCTATAGCCTGCACCAGTTACTGGCCCAGGCAATAGTGCAATTCTTCACAAGGCAAAGCAAACCTTGACAGATTTATCAGGAGACTCTGGAGGGTTCCTAGGGCAGTGATCATATCATACGCTAGTGCACCGTGCAGTACAATTCCATTAGAAAGTGAAAAAGTCCTATGGGTAGTGCACTCTAGAGAATTAGTGCAGCTTAAAAGAAATCTTTACAATCAGAGTGGGAGATTTAAATCATAGAATATAATCAGTGGCGTAACTAGAAGCTGAGGGGTCCCAGTGCAAAGACTGTGCCAGGCCCCTGAATATAATGTATGGTTTATAGTAATAGTCGTCTCATATGGTAAAGTGACACTATAAGGGCCCCCTAAACCTCTTGGGCTCGGGTGCAACTGCAACCTCTGCACCCCCTCAAGTTACGCCCCTGAATTTAATAGTTTAAGATCATTGATAGACCGCATCCATATCGATTGTAGGATTAGTTTTGATGGGCGGAACCTATTTAATGGCACCAAGTGAAGGAATATAAAATCTTTTTGTGATTGTTTTTTCCCAGAAAGTCTGATTATGGACTTCTTTTCACATATTGACAGTCTATGGCATTGTTTTCCTTGTCCCATGCTAGAAAACGTATTTGCATATATCCCAGAATATCCTAGTGGAGCATCAATGGCCATAAGTCTCCACACGCCTGCAAGGCTGTCTTAATTGGCAAAGTTTCCATAAAGAGAACTCTTACTTCTTGACTATGATCGGTCAAAGCAATGATCGGTTGAACGCAACCCTTAAACTAACATATACGGCTACCTTAAGCTTCTGCAATGTGTTTTTTTCATAAGTCAGTTACATAGTGATGTGTTTATGACATTTACTTCAAGCTGTTAAGCCTAGTGTTACCATTAGTTACTATACAAATGTACATACTGTTAAGTTCTTTTCTCTCGCCAGAAGCAAACATTTTGGCCAGCTGAGTAACAGGAATGTAGAAATAAAATGGTTGTGTCGGCTCCCATCCATGGAAGTCTTGTCTCCTGATATGACACGAGAACACGGCCAACTGAAGCCATTTGGAAGGAAAGTCATATCCTCCTGTCAGCTCATTGCATTATTCTGTAATATTTTTTTGACCCATAAAAACCCTCAGTTTCTACTGTAAACTGAATACCAAGCTCGAGGACCCTATCAGGTGCATGCACGTGCTCGAAATTAATAATTCTAAATTAATAGTTGTTTTACCTCAGCCAAGATTTTTTTGTTTAGCGCTAGGAATAGGAAACACAATACACCGTTGGGAAATCAAAGAAAAATGTTTTTAGATGCGATGGCCGGGAACTGAAAAACCACTCAAATTAAGCTTATAAATATCGAGGGCTTTGTTATTTTGCCTTTAAGGAGAATCGGCCAAAGATTAACGAGATTTCTTCTAATCGCGTGAAGAAGTCAGATGTTCTCCTGGCAGATGGCTCGTCCCAGGTTCTGCTATTTTGATTATCTCTTGTTTTAGCTCAATATTTTTTCAGTAGAAAGATGACGGGGGAGCCACTATATCATGCCGAACTTCCTAGGCTCTGGTTAACCCATTGTTGAGTAGAACTCAATGTTCCGAGACCTAAGTAAAGGAATGTTCTCCAGTTGATGAGGTCCCTGTAGAAACATCTATAAATTATGATTATAATTATTCACCATTAATTAGTGAACATTGTATGTACCTGATTTAAAAAAAAAACAAAAAGTTTTTTAAAAAATATTTTCTCTTTAGTTTATTCCCGCTACATAAAACAGTCAGATGAATAGAGTGTGTATTGATTGTTTGGCTCAGCTGTTCCGAACGTGAGTCACCAGAAGATTGAACTATAAAAGTCTTTACACTTATGTATGTCAACCCGTGTTGGATTAGTTTCCTCTATATAGATTTGTTTTTGCTGGAGAGAATTTTTGGCAAGTGAAAGCAGCGAGCTTAAAGTAAATTACCTGGCTAGCTTACATTCAAGAATATGAGTGATTAAAAGCAATCTAGATAAATGATTTTTTGAGAAACACAGCAGCTGGTACTCTTCTCTGAGACACAGGATTGGAATGTACTGTGAGAATATAGTCTTAATACAAAAACTTCTCAAAATCTTACCCCTGGACATGAGCAATTGATGCTAATGGTTTTTAATACATAGGAGTTAAAGAAAATATCCGATTACTAAATAAGCAACATTAGGTATATAAAGGGGAGCTTTTACAATATGTAAAACATTAACAAAAAAGTTTAGTTAATGGCGACGTTTCTCTTAAAGGGTTATTGCAATTTAAGGGCTGAAATGAGAATAGCCCTATCTCCAGGGCCGGATTATAGGCGGGGCTCGAGCCCCTGGGCCCCCACCATCTTGCCCCCCCAGGGGCCCCCACCAGATCGCGCCCCCTGGCCCTGACTCCTCAGCCTCCACCTCCCTCCTCAGCCGCCACCTTCCTGAGCCGTCCGCCCAACCCCGGCATAGGTGACCGAATCCCCGCATATCCCCCTGCATGGCCGAGCCGTCCGCCCCCCGGCAAAGGTTCCCGCCTCCCTGCCCGCCCATCCCGCTGCATGGCTAAACCTCCCCGCCCGCTCGTAACCCCGCTCGCGCTCCCTCCTCCCCTGCCCGAACAAGCGGCCGTCCTCCGCTCTCCCCCCCCTCCGCCCGAACACTCCCCAACCCGCCTGAAAAGCGGCCGTCCCGCTCCCAACCCCCACCGGCGGAACAATAGCCTGTCCTCCGCTCTCCCCCCCCCCGAACAAACGGCCACCCTCCGCTCCCCAACCCCGCCTGAAAAGCGGCCGTCCTCCGCTCCCCAACCCCCCACCGGCGGAACAATAGCCCGTCCTCCGCTCAACCCCTCCTCCCCCGTCCTCCGCTCCCCAACCCCGACCGAAAAGCGGCCGTACTCCGCTGCCCCCCTCCCCCCACTGGCGGAACAAGCGGCTCTCCTCCGCTCCAACCACCCCCCTCCCTCCGGGGGAACTAGCGGCCGTCCTCCGCTCGTCCTCCCCGCCGGAACAGGTGTCCGTCCTCCGCTCAGCACCCCGCCGCCGCCGAAAGAAGCGTCAATCCTCTGCTCCTCCCCCCCCCCCCGGCGGAACAAGCGGCCGTCCTCCGCTCCTAAGGCCCCCCCTCCCCTGCCGGAACAAGCGCCGTCTCCGCCCCCCCCCCCCCTCTGGAACAAGCGGCCGTCCTCCGCTTGAACCCCCCCACCGCCCGAACAGGCAGTCGCCCTCTCCCCGCTCTTCCCAGCCTAACAGGTGATCCCCCCGCCCTCCCGTCCAAGCCAGCAACCAACCGACGGTCTCTACAACTTATTGATGTTAATTAATAATAATAAATTCCTTTATTAGCATTCACAGTTTATGCAGCTGTGCACAGAACTTGCCAAACCAGTCCCTGTCCCCAATGGGGCTCACAATCTAATAAGCCTACCAGTATGGGAGTATGGGAGGAAACTGGAGGACCCGGAGGAAACCCACGCAAACACAGAGATAACATACAAACTTCTTGCAAACCTGGATAGGACTTGACACTGAGCCAACCTGCAACAGATTATATCCCAAGGTGGGTAACTTGAGGGGGTACCAATGGTACCAAGTATTTTAGGTACCTAATAAGTTTTTTCCCCCATATTATAATACTAGTAGTATAATACTAAGCCTAATACTTTAAATAATATATTATAGTTCATGGGCTTGTAGCAGATTTTGATCAGATTTTTCAACAGCTTTAAATCACAACTCCGACATTTTTTGCCACAAATCAAAAGCTCTTGAGAACAGCTTTGCCTTTTATCATGATTATCTATGGGCAGCAGTTTCTTTGCTATATTCCTCAGTTTAGCCTAGCTCTGCACTAGATGTGTCTCCTGGCTGTGCTGACTTCTCTTAGGATCCATAGAGTTGTTTAGAGATACGGATTCACAGAGTAGGAGGGGCAGTTGCTTCCTGTTGACACAGGAGGAAGGAGGGAGACGTCATGTGGCAGTGCTCTCTATATGTAACTGAGAGAAGTGGCAGAGCTGAATGTGTTCAATGCTGTGGATACAGGATTGTCCTACACAAAATAGGTACGAGATCACCCCTGTTCTCTATCACGCCCTCCATCCCAATCTGTAGTTGTGCTTGCACAACACTGGCTCACGAGCAAGACTAGAAGCTACAGGTGGTCATTGACTTCATGCCACCACTCTCAATAGATATCATGGGCTAGAACAAGACAGTATTTTAAGTTTGGATTTCAAGGCAATCCTCTACAGTGTGGAGGATTGTCTCAGGGAAGGTACGAAGATCCATCTAGTTTTTATTTTAGGTACAATAACAGCTCTGGGTTACATTGATTTTGTTGTGGAACGCAGTGGTATTTCCATTTAGCCAAAGTATCCCAAGTGACATTTTTGAATGTGACAATACCAGGCCACATGATGCTTGTGCTACATAGCCTACAATCCATCTACATCTGTACAGCTTCATGGGACTTGCCCAACAAAGAGCTCATCTGAGAGGTCTCTGGTTATCAATTGCAATGGAAGCTGCCATGACCCTGGCAAAGGCTGACTCAGGCAAATACCCAAGGAAAAAATTGTCCTGCCTGACCAACCCCCTGTCTCTAATAAAGACACTGAAAAGAAACATTAGTTGGAAAGGTGAATTGGTCACAGCTTTATTGAAATGCTTGTCTTTAAATCTATAAAATACAAAACTTTATTAACATACAAAATAAATTAACGTTGTACAAGCTTTTTGTAGTGGTAAAAGCGAGGTTCTTGACAACAGCCCAAACTTTCTCAAAATCAGATCAATCCTCAAAACTGTTATTCCGGTCAATGTAACCAACCAACACTCAGAAGACACGCTCAACGTGCCAAGGCCACATCTACCAAATCCACTAGCCGCCAGCCACCTAGTAAGTGGCCAGAGCAGATGCGACTTAACTCAAACCAACCAACTCCTCGAGGTTTTCCCCTTAAAGGAGCCTAAAACTCAAATCATCTCATAACCCCCGAATTTAACATGTGTTACCGACCCACCACCCCCCCCAACTTTACCACGCCTCTTCAAAATCTTCTCTGCTATCGTCAGACACCCGCCTTCACCTCACAATCCTACGCCCTATCCTACAACACAGCCCTTCCTTACAAAGAACTTAAACTACTTTAAGTCCCTCCTGCCCAAATCACATAAGTGGCCCATACTAGAACAACTAACGGGGGGGTGGACGCGACAATTCTTCTTTTATTAAATTTTATATATATTATATTATATTTTTTTTTTAATATATAAAAACCATCCTTACACATTGAGAAGAATAACCAAAAAAAATCTTTATTCCTCATTATAACTGGTGACTTTCCATGCAACAATATACAGTACTGTACTTCAACCCGTTTCTACCTCAACCACAAATATAGATGTAAGTATGATCTTGTTTTCCCGACAATTACCTTTAGAGTCTCTCCTCCTCCACGGGCACAAAGCTTTCATTTCAGACCGGCACATGTTTCACTTGTACACATGTCCACTAAAAGTTTTCATTTCCAATCTGCCGCTAATTCATGTAACCAACGGACGCGATAGAGATGAGGATAACGTTAATGGGGCGGTGATGCCTACAATTGCTTTATTGATTAAAGTGGATAGAAGAAGGAGGACCGGAGGCGATTAGGGGACGTACGACTTATCTTCTCATTCTATATAGATTCGGTGGGAAGGTTTATGGAGCTCTCTGGCTGTTAGGCTATTTACTTTAGGTTTAGGATTTCCCCGCTTTTAAAATAAAACCGTGTCTGGATAATTTACACTGTAAGTACAAGTTTATTACCATATTATATAGCTCATCACTGCCCGAACTGCAGAAACTCAGGGTGTACACAGTCATTTCATAGCAGTTTGCTTTATTTTCAGACATTCTCAGGAACACTCAAGAGAAATGCTTCCTGCAGTATGAAATGTGATTAATTACGAGATTTAGCTTCCGTTTGAAAACAAAAAAATCGATTAATCCAAAGTTTGTTCTTTAATACATTGAAACCTGAATTCTTTGTCTATGTAATGCATAGAAGAGAATTAAACCCCTGAGAGGGAGGACACAGTAGCTTACTGGACGGGCCATGCTGGGTTTGTAGTGCAAACGAGGGGCACATTACTAAGGGTCCGCAAACCGCATTTCGTCACTCTGAGACGTGGGTACCGACTTTTCCATTTTACGCCGCATTTAACTGGGGATTTTGGTGCCGACTTTCACACGACACAAATCGGGGGCGTGGCCATCGACAACCTGACTGATTCGGACAAACCCGGGATTTAACCTTCAAATTGTTCCAAGCCATCACTCACATACACCGGAAGAGAGATGAACTCCGGCGCCTCACGGGGAAGCGCACATGCAGGATTTGGCGCACGATCTTAGTGAGTCGCGCCGGACTTCATCTTCGTCAGGGAACACCAGCGGGGATGGCAACAGGACCGGGTAAGTAAATGTGCCCCATAGTGTCCAGCGTGGGGAAGCAGATTGGGGATGTAATAGTGAGAGAGGATTTTGTGAAATTACTGAAAATAATCAAACCATCGACGTTATAGGGGTCTTGGTAAATTCCATGAGTAGAATCTCCTCCTATATGGGTTGTAGGCTTACTCTGCCAACAAACCAGTTTGACTTGTGCCTAATCCAAAGCCCATACCGGTTTTGGATTCTGTTCTTCACTCCAAATTAGCTACAACAGGATCTCAATGCTACCTCTCAGAGTGGCCTGGATTATCAGTTTTGGTGGCAGCTGACCAGCATGCCAAGAGATGCCAGTATAAAGCACCAGGAGCAAGCTGAGAATGTCAAAGCCAGGAGGCGATCCAGGTACAAGTTAAAGGTCGGGCAGGCAGCTAAGATGTAAAGTTAGAACAATTTGTCACCAAGGATGTTAATAAAAGAAACACAGGGGCACATTTACTTCCCATCCCTTTTACGCCGCTGATTCAGACTGCTGCGATTCACTAAGATCGTGCATCCGATATCCTGCATGTGTCGCTTTCCCGCTCAGGTCTACTGGAGTTAACCTTCTTTCTTCTCTAGTGCATATGACTGCTGATCTTGCGACACAATTTAGTTTTTATATTCTACGGTTTGTTCGAATCAGTCGGTTGTCCGACGTCCTCGCCACCCGAGATGTGTTGCATGCAAGCCGGCGCCGATGCACCACAATCTGATCGTGTGCGCCAAAAACCCAGGGCAATTCAGGGCAAATTGGAAAAAAACACGAAACCCGATGGAAATGCTCTGATGGACCCTTAGTAAATGTGCCCCAATGTGTACAGACAGTGTCCAATAGCACTTTCAGGGTCGGGAACACAGTATCAGCAGAACCCTTACCCTAGGAATTGTAATCAAGAATTACTTGATGGGCTGGAGGGTAGGTCACTGGTTGTACCACCGTGTATGAGTAAAAATGGGGCGCTGTCCTCAGGGGTAAAAGGTTTTCCTTTTATTCAGATACTTGGACTTGGACAACGTGTTTCGCACTACAACGAGTACTTCCTCAGTCTAGCTTGTTGTGCGGGGGTGGTGCAAAATAAGAGATTTGGCCCTCCAGCCCATTTGCTATACCCCTTGTTACCCAACCTTGGGCGAGGGTGGGGACGTGGCAGCGGTTACTCATCACATATGCCTGACCGAGCGTTGTGCCTGTCTCTAGCGCACAACCAGCAAAGGTGAGTACCCAATCTCACCCAAAACACCTCTTACTCAAGAGCACCCCGGAACAACCAGGATAATCTTGCACTAGGTGTGCTATTTCTCCTGTCCCCCTCTTTTTCTCTTTTCTCTCGGCATATCCACAGAATTACTTGACGGGGCACAGATACATCACAAGCATGTGCTATAGGAACCATGTAGGCTGAGTAAAAATAAGACCATGAGCACTAGGCGAGAGGATGCTGGAGCTGGGAGCAACCATTGATGATGGAGATACACAAATTAGCAATTTCTGCATTTCATCTGATTACAGAATTCCAATGCGGACTTGGATTCAGTAGAAAAGCATCCTGCACTCACAGGTAGATAAATATGACACTGTTCCTCAATGGGTTAATAATGTGTCAGTTTCCGCGAGTCAGTAAAGTATAGTTGGCACCAGATCTCACTTGGCATTAGAGCGCTGTCCTTGTACTTGATACAGGAACTGACACAATAACATTACCCTTGATTACAGGCCTGGCATGCAGTACAGTGGAAATTGGTCAAACTTTAAAAATGTGGAAGCACGAAAAAAAAATGAAGAAAATATTCACCATGTTCCAATCTAAAAGTGTGGGGCTGCTTTAGCATTTTATAATACTGTTATGGTCCGGGCTATGGGTAAGGATTAACTGGTGGTAGTCTTACCGGCTGACAGGGCTCTGTTTTACTGGGGGTAAAAAAGGGTTATCTCATGTGTTCAGCGCTTTGAGGGAGTGTTGTCCTATGCCAGAGGTCGCATGGCCCATGGGTTACTTTCTTGCTTCCTGTACCCCCGGAACCTGTGCATCAAGGAGGTGTCTATGAGAACTATATAAAGCTAATGTTACCTACCTCTAGGGGATGCAGTATGAGTTTCAGACACTGAAGACTACATGCAGCAGCTTTTCACTGCTGAGATCTAAATCAGTTAGAACATGGTAAGGTAAGTGGGCATCAGGTTGCTTCTCCCTACAGTTACTGATGAATGGCAGTGGCACCAGAGCAGAACTGACTATGGTCAGGGCAACGGGCAGTGGTGAAGAGGATGTTGTCCAGAGGAGTTGTCAGGAGGTAGAAGGCAGTCTTTTAATACGGCCAAGGCCCAGTCAGTCCCATAGAAAAGTGACCTTTGGTCCGTGCAATGGTCAATGGTGAAGAGATGTATCTATAGGAGTGGCCAAGAAAGGTGAAAAGCTTTTTGTTTGAAGTACAATCAAGGTCCCGTAGCAGTCCCGTAGCAGACTCCCCACCACCGCTGATCCCAATCCTGTAGATTCAGTCGGCCTCCTGCAAGCTGCCATGACCACTTTCTTATCCTGGGAGCCGACCACATACAAGACCCTTATGACCACTGTAGAACTCCGCAAGCAAACGAGGCTACATTCTCTAGCAAGCAGAGGTGCAAAATATTTAGTCCCAAGGCTACAGGAGAAGTTTCCCATGTTAGACAGAGGTGTAGACTTCTGGCTGGCTTTTGAGAGACTTGAATCAGAACCACTCTGACTATGAGGATATTAATCAGGATCTGGTCTACGACCCCCTGAGAATAACAGAAGTAGATCAGAGTTTGCAGTAGTGTCCTGCAGCTGGGTCAATAACATACGGTCCTCCTGAGAGCAGTATACCAAGATCCATGTTGCAGTTAACTTACCACCATTCAGCCCCTGAAGGAGCAGATTTCTACAAGAACGATAGTTGACAGACGATAACTGAACATCAGGTCTCAGAAGCCAAGAAACCTGGTGGAGATAGGTTGAGATGATTGCAGTGCCTTCTATCCCTACCCCTAAGCCAAGAAAGGTCCCTAACCCTGCTTCCCTCTCCTGTCCTTACCACCTTTGAAACACTTGAAAGACAATTTAAGGTCATGTGTCCCAAGCCCTGGAAAATGGGCGGTGAAAGGTCCCTTGACACAGGTATTGGCCACCTGACACCTTTGGCATTCTTAATTTTCCCTTTTAAAAAAAGGATAAGGGTTCCAAAATTCTGGAACAGGAGGGTCCCAATTTCTTAATATTCCTTCTAATTTGGTGTCCAAATCACATCTCATACAAGTGGATTCTGCAAGATATATGTAACATTTCTGTATTCATAGATCAACATGGTAAGTACTTGTTAACTTTCATAATATTCACTAAATTTCCCCCCTGAACAATCGGGAGTATAACTATAAGTCCATATACAATGAAGAACTTCAGAGTGTAAGGGAAGTCTGTAGACTACTAGGTGGCCTCCTCGTAAGACGGCGGTGACCTTCTGTGTATCATGGCTTACACAGCTGTGATATATGTTTGTTCATACTTTGGCTTTACTATATATTTGTATGTTGCTATATCAAACCTCAAACATCCTTTTGTTCTTCCCTGTGGCACAGCGCTCATACTTTGGTTTATTTTCCCTTCCCAAAGTATTTGCTCTGAATCAAGTTCATCACACGGGTTTAGTGTTGTTGTTTCTGCTGAAATGACCAATTTCATTGTCTTTTAAACCACATTTACACCTTCGTGCTTCCCTGCTTTTTTAAAGGTTTATTGTAGTTTTACTATTTATCAGTTGCAAGTCTATTTCTGAGAATAAATGTTAGAAAAAATTATAAGTATTGTAGACTGTTAGCCATAAGAGCAGAAGAAGAGCGAAGAAATTAGGCGATACCTTTTGAGGCTAAATGAGTATATTTGAGAAAATTATAATCAGTTAAGAAAAACTCACTTAAAGACATAAAGGTTTTTATTTGCATTTGGAATATTGCGCACCCGGGGCTCGTTTATCTTAGGTATACGTAGCTACATCATCAGAGTAGCAATGCGTACACAGGCAATGGTTTGGTGTCATCAGAATGATTACTGTTACTAGTTTTCTGCAGATTTACTAAGCTCTGTAAGTAAATATACACATGGCAGATAGGCAAATTAGGCAGAGATTTCTGGAAGAATGGAGCATAGTGGAGGAAGGCATATTATAGTTATTGTAGACAAATGCAAGGTTAGGTTCTGTGACCAGGAAACCAATTATCTATTAGCTGGTGTATTAAAATACCAAGTTAAAGTGCAAAATACATGGGTATTAATTAGGTTCGTAAATTTAATTTTAACTCCTTAAGGAGTCATTTTGACTTAAAGGGAACCAGTCACCAGGGAATTCGTTCACTAGACACACAGGTTACAGAAGCCCATTACACCTGCATTTCAAATATGCCTTGAGCCGACATCAGTGGGGGAGGGAGGAGTCGTACAGTAGGTGGGGTCTAGTGTGTGTGTGGTCCCTGCCCACTCTACACTTGAAGAGGAGTTGCAGGGAGTGTCGGAAGCGTCAGAGTCGCGGGAAGCGTAGGAAGGTAAGTATATACGTTTTTTCTTTTATACACTTGTGTTATACACAAGTACAGGTAGTCCGCGGGTTACATACAAGATAGGTTCTTTAGGTTTGTTCTCAGTTTGCATGTAAGTGGGAATTTTTTGGTCTTTGACACAATTGGGAATTTAAAAATGTTGGATTGTCATAAGAACCAGGATTAACAATAAAGCTTGTTGCAGATACACTTAATAACTGTTCCAGCTGATTATTGTAACCTAAGGCTAAAGTACAGTAAATTACCAACATCCAGAGGTCCGTTTGTAACTAGGGGTCGTCTGTAAGTCGGGTGTTCTTAAGTAGGGGACCGCCTGTATATAAGTATATAATTTATGTCAGCTATGAGTAACCATTAAAGCCTAATAGTTAGGGTCCGACTTCATGGATCTTCACTTATTGTGACAATGTGGTCATTTTGTTGCACTTTATAGTCAATTATTGCAAGCACTTTGACCCTACAGTATCTGTCTGGGATAACATAAAGATATGGAAGGATTTGAGCAAACCTACATCTTCAGATCTGCAATATGTCTAGAACATTCTCTCATAAAAAAATTTCCTTTAAAAACTGGATGTGTGCCTTAAAGCATTGATGTGGTTTAGGTTTTCTATTGTTTCTTTTGACTTTGTAGACAAAAATAAAGTAATACCATTATTATACTAATGGCTAATATTTTTGTACATTGCTGTCTAGATATTTGCGTCTTGAAATTTCCCAAGTTGTGTGGAGCAAGATGACCAGCAACGGTGAATTTACAGTACTCATTTTAAAGATATAAATACTACACTTGACTCTTTAGTCGCTAAGTAGTTTCATTGTGATAAACAACTAGCCAAGGGTTGACTTCCATGTCCCAATTTTCTACTAAATTCCTAATGAAATAGTGGGTGAAAACATTATCATCGTCTTACAAACCCTTAACTGACTTTAAGGAAATCAACCACTGAAAAAACTACAAATACTCACCTCCTCTTCATCTTTATGTTTTCTGGGATTACCTAGAAAAAAAACTTATAATTAGCAGCGCGGAGTGTGGGGACGAAAATCCGGTGCTCCGGGGTTGATAAGCTACTGCACTCTCCCAGTTACTCATCCCCTCTCTCCGCAAGCGAGGAAGTAAGGGTGATGTCGCACGCATGATGGTGTGGATTCAATCCTCTTGGGTTGATGTCACCTAATTAGTCTCACTTAAAACTAAAACCCACACACAGTGATTGACAGTGAGAGTCCTGATTACCCTGCCCACATACAGTGATTGACAGTGAGAGTCCTGATTACTCCGCCCCACAAGATTCATTCCTGAGAGGACCCTGGTACACACAACATTCATTCCTGAGAGGACCCTGCTACACACAACATTCATTCCTGAGAGGACCCTTGTACACACAACATTCATTCCTGGAAGGACCCTGGTACACACAACATTCATTCCTAAAAGGACAAGGTACACACAACATTCATTCCTGAGAGGACCCTGGTACACAAAATTCATTCCTGAGAAGACCCTGGTTCACAATATTCATTCCTGAGAGGACCCTGGTACACAAAACATTCATTCTTGAGAAGACCCGGGTGCACACAACATTCATTCCTGAGAGGACCCTGGTACACACAGCATTCATTCCTGAGAGGACCATGGTACACAATATTCATTCCTAAAAGGACAAGGTACACACAACATTCATTCCTTAGAGAACCTTGGTACATTCAACATTTATTCCTGAGAAGACCCTGGTACACAAAATTCATTCCTGAGAAGACCCTGGTTCACAATATTCATTCCTGAGAGGACCCTGGTACACACAACATTCATTCTTGAGAAGACCCTGGTGCACACAACATTCATTCCTGAGAGGACCCTGGTACACACAACATTCATTCCTGAGAAGACCCTGGTAAACACAACATTCATTCCTGAGAGGACCCTGGTACACACAACATTAATTCCTGAGAGGACCTTGGTACACACAATATTCATTCCTGTGAGGACCCTGGTACACACAACATCCATTCCTGAGAGGACCCTGGTACACACAAGATTAATTCCTAAGAGGACCCTTGTACACACAACATTCATGCCTGAGAGGACCCTGGTACACACAACAATAATTCCTGAGAAGACCATGGTACACACAACATTCATTCCTGAGAGGACCCTGGTACACACAAAATTAATTCCTGAGAAGACGATGGTACACGCAACATTCATTCCCGAGAGAACCCTGGTACACACAACATTCATTCCTAAGAGGAAGATGGTACACACAACATTCATTCCTGAGAGGACCCTGGTAAATATGACTTTCATTTTTGAGAGGACCCTGGTACACACAACATTCATTCCTGAGAGGACCCTGGTACACATAACATTCATTCCTGGAAGGACCCTGGTACACACAACATTCATTCCTGAGAGGACAATGGTACACACAACATTCATTCCTGATAGCACCGTGGTACACACAACATTCATTCCTGGAAGGACCCTGGTACACACAACATTCATTCCTGATAGCACCCTGGTACACACAACATTCATTCCTGAGAGGACCCTGGTACACACAACTGTCATTCCTGATAGCACCCTGGTACACACAACATTCATTCCTGAGAGCACCCTGGTACACACAAGATTCATTCCTGATAACACCCTGGTACACACAACATTCATTCCTGGAAGGACCCTGGTACACACAATATTCATTCCTGAGAGGACCCTGGTACACACAACATTCATTCCTGGAAGGACCCTGGTACACACAACATTCATTCCTGGAAGGACCCTGGTACACACAACATTCATTCCTGGAAGGACCCTGGTACACACAACATTCATTCCTGATAGCACCCTGGTACACACAAAGTTTATTCCCAGCTGGAGACCAGTTTTCTGGTGCAGACATTTCCCCCAATAAGTGAATAACTACATAAAGTACAATAATTACCAGTATCCAAGTTATTGAGATCTCTGCTCCTCTGTATCTGGACATAATGTTAGAAATATTATTGATCATCACTGATCGGATGTAGATTTCATTGATCAGCAAGTTACACATAAAAAAAGTTTCACAATAGTTTCAAACATTTTGTCGGTCCTCGTTGCCCTTGAATCTTTGAGTGGTTTAGGAGGAGCCTCCAAGGTGGGGTCACAAGGAGGGTAAGATGAATGAGCAGGCAGCATTTAACCTCTGACCTGCTAACCACATGTCACTTTTTAACCACCATTTAACCTGTACTCCAGATTAAGTGCAAGGTCATTCATAGCGGCAGCGGCTAATCTCAATTAGTTCTACATATAACAGTCACACAGACAAGAAAACATCCCATTAAATGTCTGACAACATCACCATTAAAGGGATCACACACATCGTGTAGGTTGTCTGAGTCTAGGTGGTGGGATGTCTGCAAGTGGAAGAGCAGGGGGGAAGATAAACTGTATTAGACATCACCGCATTACACCGAGACGGACGCATCATCGCACGTCTGTCCCTGACTCTGTCCTCGTTTTGTATGTTTTTCCCCAGCTACCGGCGCTGGTCACCATGTAACCCACAAATCACCCAGCACCACTCACCACCATTGTCTGGGGAAGCTCCAGCACGATCACCTCGGACCCAGCACACCAGCACCATGGATCATGCAGCCGGTGTAACAGGCCAGAGTAAGAGCTCGGGACCCCCAGCACCTCCCCAGCGCCACCCCCGCGCCTGACGACCGGACCTGCACAATTTCCACCCCATTACTCCTCCATCACACTGTTCACCTTAGACCCCAAAAAATATGGGTCTCGGAATATAGCATTAGGAGTTTCTTATGTAAAGTTTAACAATGATTTTATGTATTGGGAATCTATGAATTACAAAGAGATGCAGAAAAAGGTTACCATGCAGTTAATATTACTAAACCAAGTCCCAAAAATGACAAGAAATCTATTTTTTTCAGTTAGCCCCTTAATCTTAAAATCTTGAATAAAAGAGTCAATTTTCCTTATCTTGTCTCTTGTAACTCGTGCTTTATCATTGAACATCGGTCAGTCTGATAAGTGAGATCTGCTCTATCCTGAATCCAGCTGCTCTGACTCTCTGTGCAGCTAGTTCCTTCTGTAAATCATATAGGGAGCCTCCTCTGTTAGGACCTGCCACACACTTGCATCTCAATTAGTGGCTCACATTTATCTGTCCACATGATGGGAAATTGGCTTTTATACTCAATTCCCCGTTGGATGGAAGAAAAAAACAAAGATTTCCCCATTTATCTGGTCCCAGGGCAAATCACAATGATCCATGTGGTACCACTCAAGCACAACCACTGTCCTTTTTCATGAAGGGTCTATCCCCCAAAAAGCCTATTCAAGCGATAATGAGGAACAACAGTCCATAAACGTTTTTTAATTCTGGATTAAAAATGTTATAAATCCTCTATAAATGCTCTATAACATGCTGCCCGCATATAGGATTCTATGTACAACCTGCACAGCTCCTCCTGCTCTACAACATGCTGCCTGCAGACAGGACAAAGGGGGTCATTTACTAAGGGCCTGATTCACATTTTCACGACGTGTTACCCGAATATTTCCGATTTGCGCCGATTTTCCTTGTATTGCCCCGGGTTTTTGGCGCACGTGATCGGATTGTGGCGCATCGGCGCAGGCATGCACGCGACAGAAATCGGGGGGGAGGGGGGGGGGGTGAACGATAACCCGACGGATTCGGAGAAACCGCCGCATTTGAAAAAAAAAAGTGTTGCGGGACACTCGCTTTCCGGCGGGGAACTTCAGCGCAGCAGCGACACCTGGTGGAACCGAATCCACCGCAGAGAACGCGCTACTGGATCGCGAATGAGCCCTAATATGTACGATCTTCACAGCTCCTGCTGCCACTTAACATTCTGCTTGCAGATAGGACAATGTGTACAATCTGCTCGGCTGCTCCTGCTCTATAACATGCTGCCTGCAGATAGGACACTATGTACAATCTGCTCAGCCCTTCCTGCTATGCATTCAGCTTCCGGCCGGACCCGACAACCTTCCGGCCCCCATACACAATGCTGTGTATAGGGACGGATAGGCGTACCCGGCCACGGCCGCTGGATACCGGAGGGCACCGGAAGGTAAGTACATCTTTATTGTTTTAGGCAGCCTGCTCCCGGCCACATATAGTTTTTTTTTTCAAAACTCGGACAACCCCTTTAACTCAAACCAACCAACTCCTCTGGGTTTTCCCCTTAAAGGAGCCTAAAACTCAAATCATCTCATCACCTCCGGACTTTTCAAATTTAACATGTGTTACTGCCTCTTCAAAATCTTCTCTGCTGTCGTCAAGAACCCGCCTTCACCTCACAATCCTACGCCCTATCCTACAAACACCCCCTTCCTTACAAAGAACTTAAACTACTTTAAGTCCCTCCTCCCCAAAATCACATAAGTGGCCCTAATACATAGAACAACTAACGGGGAGGGTGGACGCGACAATTCTTCTTTTTTATTAAATTTTATATATATATATATATATATTTTTTTTTTTTTAATATATAGAAAACCATCCTAATAACAATTGAGAAGAATAACCAAAAAAAAATCTTTATTCCTCATTATAACTGGTGACTTTCCATGCAACAATATACAGTACTGTACATTCAACCCGTTCTACTCAACCACAAATTAGTAGATAAGTATGGATCTTGTTTTCCCGACAATTACCTTTAAGAGTTCTCCTCCTCCGCGGGCACAAAGCTTTCATTTCAGACCGGCACATGTTTTCACTTGTACACATGTCCACTTAAAAAAGTTTTCATTTCCAATCTGCCGCTAATTCATGTAACCGAGACGCGGATAGAGATGGAGGATAACGTTAATGGGGCGGTGATGCCTACAATTGCTTTATTGATTATAAGTGGATAGAAGAAGGAGGACCGGAGGGCGATTAAAGGGACGTACGACTTATCTTCTCATTCTATAATAGGTTCGGTGGGAAGGTTTATGGAGCTGCTCTGGCTGTTAGGCTATTTACTTTAGGTTTAGGATTTCCGCCTTTTAAAATAAATACCGTGTCTGGATAATTTTACTGTAAGTACAAGTTTATTACCATATTATATAGCTCATCACTGCCCGAACTGCAGAAACTCAGGCTGTACACAGTCATATTTCATAGCAGTTTGCTTTATTTTCAGACATTCTCAGGAATACTCAAGAGAAATGCTTCCTGCAGTATGAAATGTGATTAATTATCGAGATTTAGCTTCCGTTTTTGAAAACACTTACAAAAGAAATCGATTAATCCAAAGTTTGTTCTTTAATACATTGAAACCTGAATTCTTTGTCTATGTAATGCATAGAAGAGAATAAAACCTCTGGAGAGGGGAGGACACAGTAGCTGTACTGGACGGGCCATGCTGGGTTTGTAGTGCAAACAGAGGGGCACATTTACTAAGGGTCCGCAAACCGCATTTTCCTGGGGTTTACCGACTTTTTCCATTTTACGCCGCATTTAACTGGGGATTTTGGTGCCGACTTTCACACGACACAAATCGGGGGGCGTGGCCATCGGACAACCTGACTGATTCGGACAAACCGCAGGATTTAACATTCAAATTGCATCGCAAGCCATGCACTCACATACACCGGGAAGAAGAAGATGAACTCCGGCGGACCTCAGCGGGGAAGCGACACATGCAGGATCTTGGGCGCACGATCTTAGTGAGTCGCGCCGGACTTCATCTTCGTCAGGGAACACACAGCGGGGATGGCAACAGGACCGGGTAAGTAAATGTGCCCCATAGTGTCCAGCGTGGGGAAGCAGATTGGGGAATGTAATAGTGAGAGAGGATTTTGTGAAATAATACTGAAAATAATCAAACCATCGACGTTATAGGGGTCTTGGTAAATTCCATGAGTAGAATCTGCCTCCTAATATGGGTTGTAGGCTTACTCTGCCAACAAACCAGTTTGACTTGTGCCTAATCCCAAAGCCCATACCGGTTTTGGATTCTGTTCTTCACTCCAAAATTAGCTACAACAGGATCTCAATGCTACCTCTCAGAGTGGCCCTGGTATTATCAGTTTTGGTGGCAGCTGGACCAGGCATGCCAAGAGATGCCAGTATAAAGCACCAGGAGATCAAGCTGAGAATAGTCAAAGCCAGGCCGAGTCCAGGTACAAGTTAAAGGTCAGGGCAGGCAGCTAAGATGTAAAGTTAGAACAATTTGTCACCAAGGATGTTAATAAAAGAAACACATTGGCACATTTACTTACCCATCCCGTTGACGCCGCTGATTCAGAGCTGCTGCGATTCACTAAGATCGTGCATCCGATATCCTGCATGTGTCGCTTTCCCGCTCAGGTCTACTGGAGTTCACCTTCTTCTTCCTAGTGCATATGACTGCTGATCTTGCGACACAATTTAGTTTTTATATTCTACGGTTTGTTCGAATCAGTCGGGTTGTCCGACGTCCTCGCCACCCGAGATGTGTTGCATGCAAGCCGGCGCCGATGCACCACAATCTGATCGTGTGCGCCAAAAACCCAGGGCAATTCAGGGCAAATTGGAAAAAAACACGAAACCCGATGGAAATGCGTCTGATGGACCCTTAGTAAATGTGCCCCAATGTGTACAGACAGTGTCCAATAGCACTTTCAGGGTCGGGAACACAGGTATCAGCAGAACCCTTACCCCTAGGAATTGTAATCAAGAATTACTTGATGGGCTGGAGGGTAGGTCACTGGTTGTACCACCGTATGAGTAAAAATGGGCGCTGGTCCTCAGGGGTAAAAGGTTTCCTTTTATTCAGAGATATTTTGGACAACACGTTTCGCACTACAACGAGTACTTCCTCAGGTCTAGGCTTGTTGTGCTGGGGTGGTGCAAAATAAGAGATTTGGCCCTCCAGCCCATTTGCTATACGCCCTTGTTACCCAACCTGGGGGCAAGGGTGGGGACGTGGCAGCGGTTACTCATCACATATGCCTGACCGAGCGTTGTGCCTGTCTCTAGCACAACCAGCAAAGGTGAGTACCCAATCTCACCCAAAAACACCTCTTACTCAAGAGCACCCCGGAACTAACCAAGGATAATCTTGCACTAGGTAGTGCTATTTCTCTCTGTCCCCCTTCCTTTTTCTCGGCATATCCACAAGAATTACTTGACGGGGCACAGATACATCACAAGCATGTGCTATAGGAACCATGTAGGCTGAGTAAAAATAAGACCATGAGCACTAGGCGAGAGGATGCTGGAGCTGGGGAGCAACCATTGATGATGGAGATACACAAAGATTGAGCAATTTCTGCATTTCATCTGATTACAGAATTCCAATGCGGACTTGGATTCAGTAGAAAAGCATCTGCTGCACAGGTAGATAAATATGACACTGTTCCTCAATGGGTTAATAATGTGTCAGTTGCCGCGAGTCAGTAAAGTATAGTTGGCACCAGATCTCACTTGGCATTAGAGCGCTGTCACTTGTACTTGATATCAGGAACTGACACATAACATTACCACTTGATTACAGGCCTGGCATGCAGTACAGTGGGAAAATTGGTCAAACTTTAAAAAATGTGGAAGCACGAAAAAAAAAATGAAGAAAAATATTCACCATGTTCCAATCTAAAAAGTGTGGGGCTGCTTTTAGCATTTTATAATACTGTTATGGTCCGGGCCTATGGGTAAGGATTAACTGGTGGTAGTCTTACCGGCTGACAGGGCTCTGTTTTACTGGGGGTAAAGAAAGGGGTATCTCATGTGTTCAGCGCTTTGAGGGAGTGTTGTCCTATGCCAGAGGTCGCATGGCCCATGGGTTACTTTCTTGCTTCCTGTACCCCCGGAACCTGTGCATCAAGGAGGTGTCTATGAGAACTATATAAAGCTAATGTTACCTACCTCTAGGGGATGCAGTGTATGAGTTTCAGACACTGAAGACTACATGCAGCAGCTTTTCACTGCTGAGATCTTAAGATCAGTTAAGAACATGGTAAGGTAAGTGGGGCATCAGGTTGCTTCTCCCTATCAGTTACTGATGAATGGCAGTGGCACCAGGAGCAGAACTTGACTATGGTCAGGGCAACGGGCAGTGGTGAAGAGGATGTTGTCCAGAGGAGTTGTCAGGAGGTAGAAGGCAGTCTTTTTAAAATACGGCCAAGGCCCAGTCAGTCCCATAGAAAAAGTGACCTGTGGTCCGTGCAATGGTCAATGGTGAAGAAGATGTAGTCTATAGGAGTTGCCAAGAGAAGGTGAAAAGCGATTTTGTTGAAGTACAATCAAGGCCAGTCAGTCCCGTAGCAGACCTCCCACCACCTGCTGATCCCTATAATCCTGTAGATTCAGCGGCCCTCCTGCAAGCTGCCATGACCACTTTCTTATCCTGGGAGCCGACCACATACAAGACCCTTATGACCACTGTAGAACTCCGCAAGCAAACAGAGGCTACAAAAATTCTCTAGCAAGCAGAGGTTGCAAAATATTTAGTCCCAAGGCTACAGGAGAAAGGTTTCCCATGTTAGACAGAGGTGTAGACTTCTGGCTGGCTTTTGAGAGACTTGAAATCAGAGAGACCACTCTGAGCTATGAGGATATTAATCAGGATCTGGTCTACGACTCCCCTGAGAATTAACAGAAGTAGATCTAGAGTTTGCAGTAGTGTCCTGCAGCTGGGTCAATAACATACAGGTCCTCCTGAGAGCAGTATACCAATGATCCATGAGATTGCAACTTACCACCATTCAGCCCCTGAAGGAGCAGATTTCTACAAGAACGATAGTTGACAGACGATAACTGAACCATCAGGTCTCAGAAGCCAAGAAACCTGGTGGAGATAGGTTGAGATGATTGCAGTGCCTTCTATCCCTACCCCTAAGCCCAAGAAAGGTCCCTTAACCCTGCTTCCCTCTCCTGTCCTTACCACCTTTGAAGAGCACCTGGAACAGCCATGGTAAGGCGTGGGGCGAGTGGTACAGCTTGCTGTCGGAGGAACGAGGGGATCGGGTAACAGTAGCTAAGACTACTACACTGCGCTACCTGTCCTGCCTACGTGCACAGGGTTTGTCGTTCACAGCAGTTAAAAAACGATTGGCCGGGGTTTCTTTTGTTTTTAAACTGTGGGGTATTCAGGATGTTACTAAAGATGTTCAGGTTCTTTTGCTGCTGCGGGGTTGGGGCAAGGAGCCGGTGCGCAGGGATTCCCGTAGACCTATTTCTTTTGCGTTGCTGCAACGTCTATGCGCAGTCGCGGTGGATGTATGCTCTTCACCGTTTGAGATTTTATTGCTTCAGTGCAGTTTCGTGTTAGCGTTCTTTTGCGCCATGCGAGTTAGCGAGTTAGTGGCTGCTTCCGGCCGAGTTCAGGCTGGTCTTGGGGAGGGAGATGTTCTGCTAGTTGGGGAGTTTGTCAAAGTGTTTATTAAACGATCTAAGACAGACATATATGGCTCGGGGTGTTGGTTGTCGGTCGGAAAAGTAGGTGGCCCATTTTGTCCGGTTCAGTTACTGGGTAGTTTTATTGCGCAGCGCCCCTCAGCTCAAGCCTTTTTGTGCCATCAGGATGGGTCCCCTCTGACCAAGTTTCAATTCACTTCGTTGTTTAGGAGAGCGTTGTCCCTGGCGGGTGTCCCGGCGGCGGAGTTTGGGACACATTCGTTTCGGATAGGCGCTGCAACGGCAGCTGATGCTGCTGGGCTTTCGGACGGGGATATAATGCGTATTGGCAGATGGAAATCTGATTGTTTCAGGCGTTATGTTCGCCCAAACTTGTTGTTGGACTAATTGTTTTTTCTTTTTCAGGTTTTTCCCGGCCTAGGGTTTGGCTGGTCGGCCACTCCTATATATATTGGGCGGCTCGGCGAGCAGCAGTTCGGCCGGGAGGTTTAAACCTGGGGTTCACCAATGCGGACCTGTCTTGGAGGGGAATCAGGGGCCTGAAATGGCTGCAAGTGCTACCTGAAGTGGTGGCGATCAGCAAGTCTTCCCCGGGTCCGACGGTGCTTGTGGTGCATGCCGGAGGGAACGACATGTGTTCAACACGGCTGGCGGAATTGATTTCAGTTATGAAGTCGGACTTTGAGCGTTTCGCAGCCTTCTTCCAGGACTTGGTGGTGGTATGGTCGGAGATCGTGCCGCGAGGAATCTGGAATGGTGCCCGTAACCCCGACTCCATCGAAAGGGCGAGGCGGATGCTGAATATGAGGGTGGCGCGTTTTGTTAGGTCCAGGTGTGGGGTAGTGGTTAGGCATCGGCAGCTGGAGGGAGATAATGCAGGCCTCATGAGGGAGGACGGTGTTCACCTGAATGACATCGGCCTGGATATCTTCCTTTCTGGGTTGCAGGACGCCATCGAGAGGGCCTTATTCCTCTTGTGTGGGGGTCGGAGCACAGTGTAGGGTTACACTGTTCTCCTAGTGGCCTGTGGTGGAATCTTGACCCTCTCGGCGGTTAGTTAAATCACCTGACGGAACAACTAGGACATGCCCCCGCGGAGGCGGGGCCAGGCATGCAAGGTGAAGTTAGGGTAAGGGTCAGGGTTCTTCCCACAGGTCACTTAATTTGTTATGTAAATAATAAAGCTGTGGCCGACCCCCTGTTTTTTATCCCAAGAATTGTAGTTGTGTTGGTTTTTTTGGGAAAGGGGGAGTGGGGTACATTTTTGTTGGGTAAACGTTAATACGGTCAGTCTTCCCTACCCCTAAGCCCAAGGAAGGTCCCTTAACCCTGCTTCCCTCTCCTGTCCTTACCACCTTTGAAAGCAGCTGAGACAATTTAAGGTCATGTATCCCAAGCCCTGGAAAATGGGCGGTGAAAGGTCCCTTGACACAGGTATTGGCCACCTGACACCTTTGGCATTCTTAATTTTACCTTTTAAAAAAAGATAAGGGTTCCAAAATTTGGGAACAGGAGGAGGTCCCAATTTCTTAATTCCTTCTAATTTTGGTGTCCAAATCACATCTCATACAAGTGGATTCTGCAAGATATATGTAACATTTTGTAGATGCATAGATCAACATGGTAAGTACTTGTTAACTATCATAATATTCACTAAATTCCCCCCTGAACAATCGGGAGTATAACTATAAGTCCGTATACAATGAAGAACTTCAGAGTGTAAGGGAAGTCTGTAGACTACTAGGTGGCCTCCTCGGTAAGACGTGGTGACCTTCTGTGTATAACATGGCTTACACAGCTGTGATATTGTTGTTCATACTTTGGCTTTACTATATATTGTATGTTGCTATATCAAACCTCAAACATCCTTTTGTTCTTCCCTGTGTGCACAGCGCTCAGTAGCTTTGGTTTATTTTTCCTTCCCAAAGTATTTGCTCTGGAATCAAGTTCATCACACGGGGTTTAGTTGTTGTTTCTGCTGAAAATGACCAATTCATTGTCTTTTAAAACCACATTTACACCTTCGTGCTTCCCTGCTTTTTAAAGGTTTTTTATGTAGTTTTCAATATTTATCAGTTGCAAGTCTATTTCTGAGAAATAAATGTTAGAAAAAATTATAAGTATTGTAGACTGTTAGCCATAAAGAGCAGAAGAAGAGCGAAGAATTTAGGCGATACCTTTTTGAGGCTAAATGAGTATATTTGAGAAAAATTATAAATCAGTTATAGAGAAAATTCACTTAAAGAGCAGAAATACTTTTATTTGCATTTGGAAATATTGGCACCTGGGGCTCAGTTATTCTTAGGTATCGTAGCTACATCATCAGAGTAGCAATGCGTACCACAGGCAATGGTTTGGGGTCATTTGAGTATTACTGTCACTAGTTGATATCTGCAGATGATACTAAGCTCTGTAAAGTAAATAAGACAGATGCAGATAGCAAAAATTAAGCAGAGATTTCTGGAAGCATGGGGCATGAGTGGAGGAAGGCATATTATAGTTATTGTAGACAAATGTAAGGTTAGGTTCTGTGCCCTGGAAACCAATTATCTATTAGGTGGTGATTATCAAAATACCAAGTTAAAGTGCAAAAATACATGGGAATAAATTAGGTTTGTAAATTTTATTTTTACCCCCTTAAGGACACAGCCATTTTTTACTTAAAGAGAACCCGTCATGCAAAATAACCCCCCTAAACTAAATATATTTTCATAAACTGCCATTAGAGAGCATTGCCTCTATCCCTTCATTGTCCCTCTACATGCCTGTAAACCTAAGCAATGAGGTCCTAAAGCTGTATGCAAATGACCTGTGAAATGTCCAATGAAGCATTAGCATATTCAAGCTGTCCACTCTATTCATGAGTGGGAGGCACAGCCACACCCCCAGTGCATGACTGACAGCCTGTATAATGATGTGAGGCTGTATAATGATGTGCTTCCTGGTGCTGGTGGCCACGCCCCCTGCAGCCTGTGTGTGCATGTGTGTGTGTGTATAGGAGAGATACAGCAGCTCCAGGCAGCCATGTTACAGCAGAACATGTCAGATTCATGTGTAGCTGATGTCTGTGTCTCTGTATATTAGGAGGATGCAGCATGTCAGCAGATGACATACACACACTAGCCATGCTTTACTATACATTACACACAGACCTGAGCAGGGGGAGGAGAGGGGAGGGGTAACAGGGGTGACATCACTGCCTCTGACCATGTGACCAGCCTCATTTACATGATAAAAAATAGATGATTTTACAATGAATAATGTATGAAATAACTAGATAAAGGCTGGGATGGATGCTTGTGAGCTGCTCCAACAGGTAGAGGTGACAGGACTAGTGACACAGACCTGATGACAGGTGTACTTTAAAGGACTTTGTTTTCACTAGACAGGCAGGTTACAAAAGCCCATTACACCTTGTCACAGGCACCCCAGCGATCCATATCGCGGAACGCAGGTGTACCCATGCCCCTCTCTGCTGCGACGGCCCCGCTCCTGTGGACTTACCTCTCTATGTTCCCGCTCCCGTCCGGACTAGGCCCCACCCGCGTGCCTTCCAGTGCTGTTCTTCCGATGTCACCCCGGGTAAAGTCTGTCTCTTGCATTGCTACCTTGGCTCTCACCGCAGGCTCGTCGCATGTGTGGAAGGGCCTGGTGGTACCCTGCCGCAGCAAGACCATCCCACTTTGCGGCGGGCTCTGGTGAAGACCAGGTGCCACTTACACTCTGGTCCCAGGTGTCGGCTAGTACCATCTCCCACGGGTCCACAGACTCACAGACCTGACACACCTACAAATATGCCTTGAGCTGACATCAGTGGGGGAGGGAGGAGTTTTACAGGAGGTGGGGCTAGTGTGTGTGGGGGCAGGGTCTCTGCCTGCTCTACCCATGAAGAGGAGCCGCGGGGTGCGTCGGAAGGTAAGTATATAAGTTTATTTTTTATACACTTTTCTGAGATTACCTAAAAAACAAACTTATAATTAGCAGCACGGAGTGTGGGGACAAGATGTGCGGTGCTCTGGGTTGCCCCTGTACCTCTCTCTCCCAAGCTGAGAAAGGGAGGTTATGTCACATGAGAGGCGTGAATTCACACCTCTTGAGTTATGTCACCTTGTTCTCCTATGCTCACAGCATGGGAGAGGGAGGTGTGGGACGTGCATAATTAGCAGCCCCAAACACCGGACATCTTGTCCCCGTGCTCTCAGCTGCTAATCCAGGACTGTCAAGACTAGCAACGGACAACGGGAACAAGATAAAGAGGAGCAGAGTTGAGTGTTTCTAGGTTTTCTTTATGCCAGGTAGGTTTTAGAAGAAGCCGCTCATCAACACCTTCTGTCCAATAGTAGACTAGGAAGACTAAACTCTGCCCCCTCAGTTAAGTCCAGCCCCTGAGAAGCCTCTGCAAACTTTCAACAAGGCTGTCTGAGGAGCTGCAAAATATTTTGAAGACTGACAAAGACTGAAAACTTCAGTTTTTGTCATTATTCAGTTCTAAGGTAGGTTCGCCTTTAAAATTATTATAAAGGAATATTATTTCTTTCACAGCTCTAGGCCAAGCAATTTATCATAAAATCACATTCCACAATGATCCAGGAATCCAGACATAAAAAAATGCTAATATTTTCTTGAGTGCACATATAAAGGTTATTTATGTCTATGTGGATACTCACAAATTAGTCAGAAAAGAATGTAATAAATAAAGAACAAAACTGGCCATTTCTTTCTCTGGAACTACTGTTCTCCTACAATAATTCTGCCAGACGTTGCTCAGAGTCAAGAGGTCATTGTCAGACCACCCTGGAAGGGCATTTACCCCTCCCCCCATCTACTCAACACAATTCTGTGTCAAAGGCTTCGGCTGAGAAATGTCATGTACCACCTTCCTAATTATTAGTGACTCATAAACAGGAAGCCTAGTACTATCCACAGAAGTCGAGCTTCTCCACATCTCGAATGTTTTATGTACCAAGATCAACGTAAGGAGAAGCAAAGAGCCTGTTAATGTCTTCTGAGAACGAGGCTCACATGGCCGATCAGTATGGGGCATGTAAACAAAGTGCCTGCTAATTGTCATTTATGGACTGTAATATAATGGCGTGTTAACAAGGGAGGCAGCAGAGAAGTAGTCCATCTTTGTAAGTAGGTGTTTTCTTTGGAAGGATCACATTCATTGACATGAGAACAGAAATCAGAAGAGAGGATTACACCCAGGAACGCTTATTCCCTGACGTCATCGCAGAATTATGAGTGTAAAAGTATGCAAGATACAAAGGAAAGGTTCCACACCTTCAGAAAAGATATTGTCCACTTTCCACAGTTTATTTCTATAAAAACTTTATTCGGTTTAACTGAGGGACAGGACAGGAAGTGTGCATCTTCTCTATAGCACCCCCGCAGGTGAAAAGACGTATTACACATCGCTTATGTAGGGCACGGGTAGGCTGGGTCCTCCAGGGTGTAGCTGTTTTCAGATCTACGAGACGCTCCATAACAATGGCCCCTACATTGATCATTTAAAATTTACACCAACAGATTTATGAAAGGATTCGGCAGTGTGTAAAAGTAAAAAAGGTGAAATTCAACACCTTCATTATAGTGGTTTACAACTCAAAACTTAATTTTGTGAGGAAATAAGGAAAGCGGAAATATCAAGCGATCAGTTGAAAGATGTGACTGTGAGTGCTCAACGTCTCTACAGCACCACTACAGATGAAAAGAAGGAAAGAAGAAAAGTTGTGAATTTTGTGATTACCCCGCCAAAACACACAGTGATTGTTAGTGAGAGTCCTGATTACCCCACCCACACACAGTGATTGATAGGGAGAATCCTGATTACCCCGCCCACACACAGTAACTGACACTGACAGTCCTCATTGCCTCGGCCAGACACATAAATTAATAGTGAGTCTGGATTAACCCACCCAGGGTGACAGGGAAAGTCCTTATTACCTTGCCCTCACACAGTGATTGACAGGGAGAGTCCTAATAACTCTTCCCTCACACAGTGATTGACAGGGAGAGTCCTGATAACTCTTCCCTCACACAGTGATTGACAGGGAGAGTCCTGATTACTCTACCCAAACACAGTGATTGACAGTGAGAGTCCTGCTTACTCCGCCCACATGTAGTGATTGGCAGTGAAAGTCCTCATTACTCCTCCCACACACAGTGTTTGACAGTGAGAGTCCTGATTACCCTGCCCACACACAGTGTTTGATAGTGAGAGATCCTGATTACCCTGCCCACACACAGTGATTGAAAGTGAGAGTCCTGATTACTTCACCCACACACAGTGATTGACAGTGAGAGTCCTGATTACTACGCCCACACACAGTGATTGGCAGGGAGAGTCCTGATTACCCCACCCACACACAGTGATTGGCAGGGAGAGTCCTGCTTACTCCGCCCACATGCAGTGATTGACAGTGAGAATCCTGATTACTCCACCCACACATAGTGATTGGCAGTGAAAGTCCTGATTACTCCTCCCACACACAGTGCTTCACAGTGAGAGATCCTGATTACCCCACCCACACACAGTGTTTGGTCATTTAGAATTTACACCTACAGATTTATGAAAGGATTCGGCAGTGTGTAAAAGTAAAAAAGGTGAAATTCAACACCTTCATTATAGTGGTTTACAACTCAAAACTTAATTTTGTGAGGAAATAAGGAAAGTGGAAATATCAAGCGATCAGTTGAAAGATGTGACTGTGAGTGCTCAACGTCTCTACAGCACCACTACAGGTGAAAAGAAGAAAAGAAGAAAAGTTGTGAATTTTGTGATTACACCGCCCACACACAGTGATTGACAGTGAGAGTCCTGATTACCCCACACACAGTGACTGGCAGTGAGAGTCCTGATTACACCGCCCACACACAGTGATTGACAGTGAGAGTCCTGATTACCCCGCCCACATACAGTGATTGACAGTGAGAGTCCTGATTACTCTGCCCATACACAGTGATTGACAGTGAGAGTCCTGATTACCCCGCCCACATACAGTGATTGACAGTGAGAGTCCTGATTACTCTGCCCACACACAGTGATTGACAGTGAGAGTCCTGATTACTCCGCCCACACACAGTGATTGGCAGTGAGAGTCCTGATCCAGCCTATTAATTTGGCCTCCTGATTTGGTGGATCAGAATGGATAATGATTTCAACTACTGAAAATGATACCTCGGACCTTAGAATAGGGTCCTATGTATGGGGCCACCAGCACATTGTCGTAGCATTGCCAGAATACAACACTCTCCCCCTTACTCTCTATATTGATATAATTGCTATGATAAGAAATTAATTGTAATAAAATAATAATAAAATACAAAAAAAATATAAAAATACATTTTGTATAACTTTCAACGATGAAATATATTTACTGCAAAAGTATAAAGTTCTATGCAGCTCTATATACTGTTGTGTTTGATTAAGTCGTAGTGTAATATATACCATTTCCGACACGTGTGTTTTACAACCGGACAAGATGGCGGCGCGGTACGGCACAGGTGATGGGCGATGCTTAATTGCAGTCAGACTTTGCTTCATTTCTCCATTGGAAACCCTCTGTAACAAGTGAACTTGTCAAACAGTGTTACTTTTTAGTATAAAAACAAAATCAGACGTAAAGCCCTGTACACATTCCACCCAGATTAGTAATGCCAGGTGCTGCTGCTTTATTTATAGAAAGCCACAGAAACTGCACCATACATGAAATCAAGTATTTTCTACATGTTTATTTTCTTTTGCTGTCAATGACTAAAAAACAGGCTGCCATTTCCTTTGTCTCTCACTTTCCAAAACATAAAACACCGAGACGCGGAAATCCTATCACTGCAGGAAATTTTAAATAAATGTAAGATCACCTACAGGTGTATGAGAAATGTGCATGGAACAAAGATCTCACAATGACCAAACTAATAAAAAGGAATAATTAAAAAGAAAAAAAAAGAAATATAAAGCATATTAAATACAACAATAAACAAGTGTAAAATAGTAAAATTAAAGATAACAAAAAATTCCATTATCGGAAATATATAATCAAAATCCATCATGATAAACCAGGGTCACACACTCAAAGATCAAGGCACCGTGACTGTGGTATCTTCTAATATTTTTTATCCATGGCCTCAGAGGGGCTAATGAGCTCAGAGGGGCTATGGGGGTGTTACCAGAGCCCCTCTATACTGTAGCTTCACAGGCTGTTACACTATGAAGGAGAACTCCCCCCTACCACTGTGAGATTACAGCAGATAGCAAAAGGGGGGAACTGCTGGGAAAACAGGGGGAGGGGAGACAGTGTAACAGCCTGTGAAGCTGAATAAGGCTTGGTTATGAAGGCGTCTTCAGGCGTGGTCACTAAGGGGTTAAGACATTATTAAATCCATTTCTTGTGGAATACGCAACACCCATTGCCAGGTCACCGGTACAGTCAGTGCTCTATCCTAGTGCACATCACTCATTCCCAGCAGGACAATGGTTCACATTCTGGCAACAACACTGGTTTACATAGCGCTTATTCCTGAAAGCACCCGTGTAACAACAACATTGATTCCTGAAAGGACCCTGGTACACACAACATTCATTCCTGAGAGAACCCTGGTACACACAACATTCATTCCTGAGAGAACCCTAGTACACACAACATTTTCCACCCCATTACTCCTCCATCACACTGTTCACCTTAGACCCCAGCCCACCAGCACCATGGATCATTGCAGCCGGTGTAACAAGCCAGATTAGGAGTGTGGGACTCCTAGTGCCTCCGCAGCGCCTGACGACAGGACCTGCACCATTTCCACCCCATTACTCCTCCATCACACTGTTCACCTTAGACCCCACTGGAGATGCGGACATTAAGGGCTTGGGCGTGCGGGTGGGTTGCACTATATTTGCGTTTCCGCTCCAGCGTCTGGGGTATGGAGAGCTGAACGCTGGTGGATGCTGTGGAGGATCGTGGAGGCGACGATGGGGTTTTTGTGGCAGGGTCCTGGGCAGGGGGCTGACTATCAGCTGACACAGGGGAAGGAGCAGTGGTGTGCACGGCCGGAGGTGAACGCGCTTGTTGCCACTGAGTGGGGTGTTTAGCATTCATATGCCTGCGCATACTGGTGGTAGTTAAGCTAGTAGTGGTGGAACCCCTGCTGATCCTGGTTTGGCAAATGTTGCACACCACAGTCCGTCGGTCATCCGGTGCTGGGCAGGGGGCTGACTATCAGCTGACACAGGGGAAGGAGCAGTGGTGTGCACGGCCGGAGGTGAACGCGCTTGTTGCCACTGAGTGGGGTGTTTAGCATTCATATGCCTGCGCATACTGGTGGTAGTTAAGCTATTAGTGGTGGAACCCCTGCTGATCCTGGTTTGGCAAATGTTGCACACCACAGTCCGTCGGTCATC
Organism: Engystomops pustulosus; assembly: GCA_019512145.1. Classification (NCBI taxonomy): domain Eukaryota; kingdom Metazoa; phylum Chordata; class Amphibia; order Anura; family Leptodactylidae; genus Engystomops; species Engystomops pustulosus. The sequence goes on along the minus strand of CM033643.1, from coordinate 9,844,598 downwards.
CGGTGTTTCCTTAAAGAACCTCCAGACTTCTGAAAATCTAGCCCTCGCCGCAGGAGCCCTCGCCACGGGAGCTTCACTAGTTTTCCACCCCAGTGCTCCTCCATCACACTGTTCACCTTAGACCCCAGCACACTAGGACTATGGATCATTGCAGCTGGTGTAGCAAGCCAGAGTAAGAATACAGGACCCCCAGCTCCTCCGCAGCGCCTGACAGCCACACCTGCCAGCCCCCCAGCGCTCCTCCATCGCACTTTAGACCCCAGTTAACTTTAGACCCCAACATTGCTTTTTTATGTAAACACACTTCAAATATCTCATACACGTGCCCAGGGCAAGTTTCTGGCCTATTGGTGGAGATAAAAAGGAGATGTGACATCTTGATCCGGTTGGAGACACGGTTTGTTCACCGCACCGTGACCACGTATAATGCTATCCAATCGCAGTTTTGTATGGCTGGTTCACTGCCAGCCAAAAGAGTCGTGTAAGGAGTTAAGAAAACCAGTGAAGTGATTACATTAGGTTATTAGGGTCCAGCTTAATATACACCTCCTGGTATAAAGTTTATCCCCAGGGGTATCTATCTCCCCAAACTTACACTATACTATCTGTACTCCTTCCCTAAGCTCCCCCTGTTATTGTGCCCCCAGTAGCTCCTCCTGTTACTATGAAAACATGTCTTATATTCTAGTTTCTTTTTGCTTTGATTACTGCTTTGCACACTCTTGGCTTCTCTTGATGAGCTTGTAGAGGTAGTCACCAGAGATGGGCTTCCAACAGTCTTGAAGGAGTTCCCAGAGATGCTTAGCACTTGTAGGCCCTTTTGCCTTCACTCTGCGGTGCAGCTCACCCCAAACCATCTTGGAGTGCGTGACTGTGGAGGCCAGGTCATCTGGCGTAGGACCCCACCACACCTCCTCCTCCACACTTCACGGTGGGAACCAAGCATGTAGAGCCCAGTCGTTCACCTTTTTGGACTAAGACACAGTGGTTGAAACCAAAGATCTCAAATTGGGTCTCATCAGACCAAAGTACAGATTTCCACTGGTCTAATGTCCATTCCTTGTGTCTCTTGTGCTTGTTGCTGATCTTTAGCAGTGGTTTCCCAGCGGAGATGTTCATTTCAGTTATGATGTCTGCTGTTTTTTCTTTTCTTAGCTTCTTTTTTCTAGCCATAATACAAATTCTACCAGTCCATTCAGTAGGACTATCAGCCGTGTATCCACCTGCACAACACAACTGATGGTCCTAACCCCATTTATAAGGCAAGAAATCCAACTTATTACACCTGACAGGGCGACCTGTGATGTAAGAACCTCTCCAGGTGACTACCTCTTGTATCTCATCAAGAGAAGCCAAGAGTGTGCAAAGCAGTAATCACAGCAAAGGGAACCTGGAATATAAGACAGATTATCAGTTGTTTCACACTCCTTTGTTAAGTATATAATTCCACATGTGATAATTCATAGTTTTGATGCCTTCAGTGTGAATCTACAATTTTTATAGTCATGAAAATACAGAAAACTCTTTAAATGAGAAGGTGTGTCCAAACTTTTGGTCTGTACTGTATATTTCCTTTGTTGGATGACTTAATGTTATAGTCCAAAAAATACGGTATATTAAGAACCTCAAAAAACAAGACAACATATTAATCAGTAAATAGTTGTTCCAGTCATATAGCCACATATCTAAAAAAAAATAATTAAATTAATTTTAATATTTATTTATTTTTATATAAGATGGAACAAACACCAAAACAAATACATATATTATACTATACCCCAAAACTGAATGCACAACCGTCTAAGCTTCAGAGCTAAAATCTACCAAATACCCTAGGATGGAAAAATGAATGATTTTATAAATTAAATGTATTAATTTTGATTTTAGATTTTTTTTTCTCCTTTGCAAGCAAATTGCAACAACAGACAGAGAACAATAGACAAAAGTGCATGTGGTTTGGCATGTGACTTCTCCTACATGACATGTGTCTTTCTAAACAAAGTGCCCAGCCTGTTCATTCACGTCCTTTACTAATTTTCTGAAAATGTCTGATTTGTACGTCTTTTATCCTGTGACCTAATTCATAAAAAAAGACTTTACAGCACTTTATTGTTTTAAGCGTTATCTGGGGCGATTAATGCTGTACGTTCCGTCAAGCTCCAGCCTGGAATGACAATGTAGCAGTGTGTGACAGGTGAGCGCTATTCTTCACGGTTGAGCCCGGGGCACAGTCAGTGCATTCCTGCATCACACAGGTGAACTGGCTTCCTATTCATGACGAAACGGATCAAAAAAACTTAGGAAAAACCCTGCTCCATTCCAGCTTTCACCTCTGAAGAAAGTCACAAAATACATTACAATAGAATATAGTTCATGGTTCTTCCCATGGCGATGACATTTTTGGAAATAATGATATTTACTATGTGTCTTTTCCGGGGCTGGAATCCTGTCTTGTTCTTTCTGCGTTGCGTGTACCAGATTTGTTGGGAGCCATTTATTATTGACTTTCCTCCAGAAAACTGGGGGGGGGGGGATTCTTTACCTTTTTGAACTTTATTTATGAAGTGTCAGCGCCGCAATGGGGCACATTTACTTACCCGTCCGCGGGGTTCACAGAAAGTGCATTGTCCGACGATCATGCCCTGTGCCGCTATTTGCTAAGTTCGTGAGCCTGATATCCTGCATGTGTCGCTTCCCCGCTCAGGTCCGATGGAGTTCACCTTCCTCTTCCTGGTGCATGTAAGTGCATTGTCTTGCACTACAATTTGTCTTGCACATTTACTTACCCGATCCAGCGAGTTCCCTGAAAGTGCATTGTCTGTCTATAATGCACATCTGCCGCGATTCACTAAGATCGTGCGCCCGATATCCTGCATGTGTCGCTTCCCCGCTCAGGTCCGCCAGAGTTTACCTCCTTATTCCTGGTGCATGTAAGTGCTTGATCTTGCGACACAATTTGAAAGTTAAATACCGCACTCAGTCCGAATCAGTCGGGTCGTCCGATGGCACGCCTCCCGATTTTTGTGCCACAAAAACCTAATTTTTCCAACACTTTTTTTTGTCACTCGATTTGTGCGCAGCTTTTGAATCCCCACACTTCTAGTTCCCAAAAACTCTCTTTGGTGCACAATAAGACCAACAAAAAGCACGTCTACCCCTTCATGAAAGTGATTTATTATTTCTGAAGCCTATTTGTTCATCTTACGGTGCGCCAAATACATTAAGACTGTGCACCGCAAAAAAATATAATCACAATGCAAATCACCGCTAAAATTGATTTCCAAAAAAAATAATTGCCCCCACATTGTCTCCGTTACTTATTATGGTAGGAGATCCAACAGGTCAAGGCAAGTTCATCCATATACATCAGAACACATCTGCCTCACCCACTCCAGGACTTCGAGCAATGTCAGACTAAGATTTTATGGATCTTCTTCTAGAACAATGCAATCGTATGCCGGTCCCTGAGATAGAGACTAGTCCTGGGGCTATAACTGTGGTACAAGCTCCCATTGTATTTCGTTAAAAAAAAGACTCAAATCAGTAAAAATGATCAGAATAAGCTGCAATATCAGCCCCAAATCTTATGGGATTCTCAGAAGATATTTTCTAACTTTATAAAAATGTAGCAATTGTTTTCCTGACTGCGCTGCCTTTGATTATTATCCTTTGTAATTTTCTCAATGTACATTGTATTTGTATTTTTTTTAATATTTCTCTTAATTGTATGTTGTTACGTTTACTTCTATGTTTCTGATGTTATGTGTTACTACCATTTGGTTTTATTATTTTTCACGATTTTAATCCTTACTACATGTTATATTCAATGTATTCATACTCAAATATTTGAATTTGCTGATGCCGTTTCTCTAGATTTTCTCCAATGTCTACAGTTTACCATTTAATAGATTAGAGTAATTATTGTTTTAAATTATATTTAGTAGTTATGTGTTTTTCGTATTGACTATGTTGACTACTACTTGCGAACTAAAATAAGACTGTGTGGGAACTTCAATAGTTTTTGGTGACACCTATGGGCACATTTAGCGGGCTCGTGGCCACGTTTCGTGTACTGTACAAGCCCTGAAACAGGCGAAATCATGCTCAAACAGACAAGACCTTTTGCCACCTCACGAATCGTCCATAAGTGGGTGTGGGGCGGGTGTAAAGGGGAGAACACACAATAACAGTGGATCAGGGGGCGCCACTGCCTATAGCATCCTGCAGGCGAACAGGCAAATACAGACTGCCACCGTGGTCAGACCCTGCCATAGACAGTGCGGTCCCCGATACAGAACAAAGCTCCAAGTAAATCCAGTCACGTGCAAGGGGTCAGCGTATGAATATAATGTACTTTACCTAACTCTTTGATTGTACATACCATTCTTGGTGGCTGTATTAACCTCGTAGGACAAGCTTTGATTGTTACAGTGCGCACACCAATAAGGGTATATAAAGTCCACCCTATTAGTCAACGTTTGGGAATTTTTTATGCCTTGTGCTTTTTTAGTTACTTAAGCAACTCTATCACACTCGCTAAACGCGAATGTCAACTCTCTCTTTACTAATCCATCCTATGTCTCCTCCAGTCTGGTACCCGTAAGTATAAACACCAGATTTATCTGGTTCCAGTTAAGTTCCGGCTTCTCACGCAGTCAATCACTTGGACTGGTTCAAGCAGCAGAATTTTATTTATTAAATTGTTTTATACTGTTCCTTATAAAGAAATGGCTGGACCATTATATAAGGTCTAGACCTCTTGTGCCCCCCGCATCATCATATACGTAAGCTCTTGTGTTCACCCCCATCCTCATAGACTGAAAGCTCTTGTGTACCCCTCTCATCCTAATAGTACTGTAAGCTCTTGTGTAACCCCCTCATCTCACAGACTGGAAAGCTCTGGTCACCCCATCATCCTCATAGACTGTTAAGCTCGTGTCACCCACTCATCCTCATAAGACTGAAGCTCTTGTGTCACCCCCCATCTCATAGACTATAAGCTCTTCGGGCCCCCTCATCCTCAATAGACTGTACGTCTTGTGGAAACCTCCTCCATCCTCATAGACTGTAAGTTCTTGTGTCACCCCCTGATCCTCCTAGGACTGTAAGCTCTTGTGTCACCCCCTCATTACCTCTAGACTAAAGTCTATTGTCACCCCCTCATCCTATAGAATGTAAGCTCTTGGGTCACCCCCTCATCCTCATAGACTGTACGCTCTTGTGTCACCCCTCATCCTCATAGGATGTACGCCTTGTGTCACCCCTAATCTTCATAGACTGTAAGTTATGTGTCCCCCTCATCCTCATAGACTGATAAGTTTTGTGCACATACTCTTAATCCTCATAGACTGTAGCTAGTGTCACCCCTCATCAGTTCATAGACTGTAGTCTTGTGTACCCTCATCATCATAAACTGTAAGCTCTTGTGTCACCTCTCATCCCTCATAGACTGTAAGTTCTTTGTCACATCCTCATCTAATAGACTGTAAGTTCTTGTGTCACCCCTCATCCTCATAGCACTGTAAGTCTGTGTCACCCCCTCATCCTCCATAGACTGTAAGTTTTTGTGTCAACGCCTCATCCTCATAGATTGTAAGATTTGTGTCACCCCCTTCACCTCATAGACTATAAGCTCTCGTGTTGTCCCCTCATCTCATAGACTGTAGCTTTGTGTCACCCCTCATCCTCTAGACTGTAAGCTCTTGGTCTCCCCATCATACCTCATAGACTGTAAACTCTTGGTCACCCCTCATCCTCAGACGCAACTCTTGTCGTCACCCCTTCATCCCATAGGACTGTAAGCTCTTGTGTCACCGATCTTTCTATCTCTTGTATTTTACCACTTCCTGTCGCGCATGTATATAACCTCGTGTGACAATCTTTGAATTTACAGTGGCAAATGATCAGAATAAGCTGCAATATCAGCCCCAAATCTTATGGGATTCTCAGAAGATATTTTCTAACTTTATAAAAATGTAGCAATTGTTTTCCTGCTGCGCTGCCTTTGATTATTATCCTTTTTAATTTTCTCAATGTTACATTGTATTTGTATTTTTTTTAATATTTCTCTTAATTTATGTTGTGTTACCGTTTACTTCTATGTTTCTGATTTTATGTGTTACTACCATTTTGTTTTATTATTTTTCACGATTTTAATCTTCTACTACTATGTTATATTCAATGTATTCAATACTCAAATATTTGAATATTTGCTGATTCGTTTCTCTAGATTTTTCCAATGCTACAGTTACCATTTAATAGATTTGAGTAATTATTGTTTTAAATTAATTTATAGTTAGTGTTTTTCGTTTTGTTATTTATCTTACATAACTATTGCGAGACTAAAATAAGACTGTGTGGGAACTTCAATAGTTTTTGGTGACACCTATGGGCACATTTAGCGGGCTCGTGGCCACGCCTTTCGTGTACTGTACAAGTCCTGAAACAGGCGAAATCATGCTCAAACAGACAAGACCTTTTGCCACCTCACGAAGCATAAGATGGATGGTGGAGGCGGGTGTAAAGGGGGCACACCATACAGTGGATCAGGGGGCTGCCACTGCTATAGCTGCCCTCAGGCGCAACAGGCACAATCAGACTGCCACCAGGTCAGACCCTGCCATAGAAGTGCGGTCCCCGATACATAACAAAGGCTCCAATAAACCATCCGTGCAAGGGGTCAGCGTATGATAAATGTACATTCTCCAATCTTTGATTGTCTACTTACCATTCTTGGTGGCTGTATTAACCTCGTAGGACAAGCTTTGGGATTTGTTACCAGTGCGCACACCAATAAGGGTATATAAAGTCCACCCTATTAGTCAACGTTTGGGAATTTTTTATGCCTTGTGCTTTTTTAGTTACTTAAGCAACTCTATCACACTCGCTAAACGCGAATGTCAACTCTCTCTTTACTAATCCATCCTATGTCTCCTCCAGTCTGGTACCCGTAAGTATAAACACCAGATTTATCTGGTTCCAGTTAAGTTCCGGCTTCTCACGCAGTCAATCACTTGGACTGGTTCAAGCAGCAGAATTTTATTTATTAAATTGTTTTATACTGTTCCTTATAAAGAAATGGCTGGACCATTATATAAGGTCTAGACCTCTTGTGCCCCCCGCATCATCATATACGTAAGCTCTTGTGTTCACCCCCATCCTCATAGACTGAAAGCTCTTGTGTACCCCTCTCATCCTAATAGTACTGTAAGCTCTTGTGTAACCCCCTCATCTCACAGACTGGAAAGCTCTGGTCACCCCATCATCCTCATAGACTGTTAAGCTCGTGTCACCCACTCATCCTCATAAGACTGAAGCTCTTGTGTCACCCCCCATCTCATAGACTATAAGCTCTTCGGGCCCCCTCATCCTCAATAGACTGTACGTCTTGTGGAAACCTCCTCCATCCTCATAGACTGTAAGTTCTTGTGTCACCCCCTGATCCTCCTAGGACTGTAAGCTCTTGTGTCACCCCCTCATTACCTCTAGACTAAAGTCTATTGTCACCCCCTCATCCTATAGAATGTAAGCTCTTGGGTCACCCCCTCATCCTCATAGACTGTACGCTCTTGTGTCACCCCTCATCCTCATAGGATGTACGCCTTGTGTCACCCCTAATCTTCATAGACTGTAAGTTATGTGTCCCCCTCATCCTCATAGACTGATAAGTTTTGTGCACATACTCTTAATCCTCATAGACTGTAGCTAGTGTCACCCCTCATCAGTTCATAGACTGTAGTCTTGTGTACCCTCATCATCATAAACTGTAAGCTCTTGTGTCACCTCTCATCCCTCATAGACTGTAAGTTCTTTGTCACATCCTCATCTAATAGACTGTAAGTTCTTGTGTCACCCCTCATCCTCATAGCACTGTAAGTCTGTGTCACCCCCTCATCCTCCATAGACTGTAAGTTTTTGTGTCAACGCCTCATCCTCATAGATTGTAAGATTTGTGTCACCCCCTTCACCTCATAGACTATAAGCTCTCGTGTTGTCCCCTCATCTCATAGACTGTAGCTTTGTGTCACCCCTCATCCTCTAGACTGTAAGCTCTTGGTCTCCCCATCATACCTCATAGACTGTAAACTCTTGGTCACCCCTCATCCTCAGACGCAACTCTTGTCGTCACCCCTTCATCCCATAGGACTGTAAGCTCTTGTGTCACCTTATTTTTCACGATTTTAATCTTCTACTACTATGTTATATTCAATGTTTTCAATACTCAAATATTTGAATATTTGCTGATTCGTTTCTCTAGATTTTTCCAATGCTACAGTTTACCATTTTTAATAGATTTGATTAATTATTGTTTTAACTACTTTATAGTTAGTGTTTTTCTTATTTTATATTTTACTACTTTGTATACTAAAATAAGACTGTGTGGGAACTTCAATAGTTTTTTGGTGACACCTATGGGCACATTTAGCAGGGCTCGTGCGCCAGTTTTCTGGTGTACTGTAAGAGCCCTGAAACAGGCGAAATTCATGTCAAACAGACAAGACCTTTTGCCACCTCCAAATTAAGTGGGTGTGGAGGGGTGTAAAGGGGGAGCACACCCAGTGGATCAGGGGGCTGCACACTGCCTATAGCCTGTGCAGGGTACGGCACAATACTGCACCAGATCAGACCCTGCATAGAAGTGCTCCACCGATACAGCAAAGCCTCCTGATAAATCCATCCAGTGCAAGGGTCAGCGTATGTACTTTAAATGTACTTTCTAATCTTTGTATTTTACCATTCTTGTGGCTGTATATAACCTCGTAGGACAAGCTTTGATTTACAGTGGCACCAATAAGGGTATATAAAGTGCACCCTATTAGTCAACGTTTTGGGAATAGGTGCACTGTATAGTATGGGTGCACTGTATAGAATGGGTGCACTGTATGGTATAGGTGCACTGTATAGGATGGTTGTATGTGATCACCAAGTTTTAATCATGGCTCAATAAGTTTTGTAGTTTTATTTTTACTTTTTGGGCCTGTGCTGTAATAATTTTCTCTATATTTTGCCTTCTGCTTCATGTACCTTGGGACCGGCTGAAGCTTTGTTTGTATGGTGCCGGCTTACATTAGGAATCCTCCACCGGACCCTGCTATATAGGTAAGCAGATCAAGTTTTCTATTTTTTCTATATAAAATTTTAGGGTTTTGGGTAAAGTCGAGGTTCTAACAAAATTGAACTTCTGAGCAAATTTGTCGATCTGGACTGAAATTGTAAAATGTGTGATCACCTTTTATCCGATTTTTATATTTTTATTACATGTTTCCCTTGAAAGAAGACCTAGACTTTGCTATTGAGAGACATCCAGCCTCTGGGTCTTCCCGTTCTTATCTAGCTCCTAATTATCATTCCGAGAATTTCTTTTCTCAGGGATAATATTTATTCTGATGGTGTAATGCATCCCCTTCATTCACCTCCAGTACAATCAAAACCTCGCAGAACAAAAGACGTATTGATGGCGAGGCAGACAGTCCTCCAACCAATAATGTCTTGTAAACAAGTCTAACACTGCTTTCTAGTTTCCCATGTATGCGGTGACGACACAGGTGCCTATAGCCGGAAGCTACGTCTTACTGAGAAGCCATCAACATCCCAGTTCTCAGATAGTGGAAGGAATCTGGAAGAGGTCACCATAGTACTAGTATTGTTCTCTACTAGAGATGAGCGAGCACTAAAATGCTCGGGTGCTCGTTATTCGAGACAAACTTTTCCAGATGCTCGAGTGCTCGTCTCGAATAACGAGCCCCATTGAAGTCAATGGGAGACTCGAGCATTTTTCAAAGGGACCATGGTTCAGGAATAAAATGTGTTATTTAATTGAAAAAGAATGTCTTCTGATAAGTGATCAGATGTATGCAAACATCTGCAATCTATTCTTCACTGTTCCGCGCGTATATTATCTCCCGACAAGTTATCAGATGTGAAGAACAGTGAAGAATAGAATAAAAACAGTGAACACAGGATCATTTAAGTGAAAAACGCAGTGAAAAACACAGTGAAGAATAGATTACAGATGTTCGGCACATCTGCTTACTTGTCGGGGTGATACGCTGTCCCGGGATCCGCTCCTCTTCTTCCACTGAAGTCTCCCCGTGCTGCCTGATGTCTCCCCGTGCTGCCCGATGTCTCCCCGTGCTGCCCGATCTGTTTATTAAGCTAGTTCCTTTTTTTCCCTAGTGCCCCGACTCCCCTTACTCACGCTACTGTGCGGATCGCAGCGCCTTCCATTGTGTGGGGCTGATTTTGCGCTTTTGTTTTTGGTCAGTATCCAACTGCCACGTGCTGCCGTCTTTTTATTCGTGCGCCACCAAACGTCTTTTTGTGTATTACCAATAGCATTCCGTCTTTCGTCCAAGAGACGTTTAGTCGGCCATCAGATATGCATGATTTTTGCACTTTGTGCACAACGGGGATGATACCCAAACGGAACAAGTTCTTCCCAACTCTCCTCCGAGCCGATCGTTGCACAAGCAAGTCGCAAATTTTTTATACCACAGGTGCTTGAGGCACAATAGCGAGTTAATGTCAAAAGTTGGTGTACAAAAGGCCATAAATGTCACAGGTTGACAAATGGGAGACCACGCTGTTGCCCGTACCTGGTGGGATCCACCACACACGAAAAAAAAAAAAACCTTAAACAACTATGGTCCTAAAACAGATGATTCCCATAGGACTACATTATATAAATTAACCACACCGTTATGAATGTGACTTTAAACGACATGGTTCTCCATTTTTCAGCCTGCTCTTCCACTCATGGAAATTACTCCATTAAAAAGAAAAGAACTCATCGCTTCTATCCAAACTTCACTTAGATGCTATTCTTTCTTCCATACAAGCACTCTCCTCTTCAGAGGATATACATAACTTTAACAACAACAATGAAAGACAAACTGGCAAATATAGAAATCAATTATGAATTAAAAAACAAATTTCAACTATAGACACTCAGGATTATGCTTCATACTGTGTCACCTGGAAACAAAACGTAGGATTACCGCAAATCAATTCTAACAAGAAAGAGATCGCCTCATGTTACTTTTTTCATCATCTTAATGGGACTCAGATGGGCCGGCTTACTGATATGTCGACATTGAAACTGCTATCACCTCCTGCTTTGCAAACTAAATCTCATTCACAACATCCAAAACAAAGGTGGACCCCTATGAAAACAAAGATACAGGAGGCAGAGCCAGGTCGCAAACATCAAAAAAAACAGGGCACAACAATCAGAATCACGTCACAACAAATAACCAAGTGTAAAGGATAAGTGTTTGTTAACATGTCGGCCGCATCCTTACCAACCCATACGATTTTTTAGCCAAAAAGGTCTTAAATTTTGCTCCACTTAGCCGCCTGATCTATATAATACCATACGTGATGTCAAACGTATTTTATCAGACTCAGTACTTCCAACGCCATTTTTCGAATCAGATACTCCTACTAACCCTACTAACAATACTTACCATATCTAAATGCATGTTGGGTCTACAATTTTTCCTCTGGACTTTAATCTCAGTGACCAAATTTTGATGTCGCAAGTCTGAACCACTCTCATGACTGACACGCAACATTCTACTATCCACGTACCTAACCTTTTCACCAAGTCCGCAGTCTAAACCCTTTTTTTTTACCCTATACAACCATAACTCCAGCCCTGGATATTTTCAAACATCTGTAGAACAAGGAGTTTCAAGAGTTGGTGGATACAAGGATGCTATACAATAACCTTACCCCGTATAGACACATCCTTATCGTGAATTAAAACACCAATTCCACACATAGTGGTCGACATAGCCGACAAAGGCTCTCAGTTGTAGTTTTGGACTCTGGTCTTTATGCCCAAGAATTTCACCATGCTACAAGACTTCCTCCACCTATCGAAACATATAAGGACCCCGACGAAGCCTTCGTCAAAAAATGTCTCGGTTATTACAAGAGGTAAAACCTGAACATTTTGAATGACAAAACAATGGAAACCTATTACTCATCTCATCCTATGATCCCCATCTTTATATACTTTCCCCAACACAACATAAGCAGTTTTCGCCTCCCCCCATGCTACCCATAATATCTGGGAGTGGGTTCCCTTACGACTTTGGGCCAGTGGGTTAACTCCATGTTACAACCCCTGGTATTACGTTCCCGGTTATATTACGGATGTAGAGAAGTCTAAAAGCAGTCTAATTTTCCATGGAATGTGACAAATCTGTCTGGGTCACATGTGATTATGTTCCCTGTATAACTGGCGATACCATCCAACCTGGCCATCACAGCGGGGTGCTCATCATATGAGAAATTATAGTAATTATTCGGAGGTGTTACCAGGTTTTATTTTGGATGTCTTGCATTTTCCTACTTATTCATCACAATTGTTTTTCTTTTGACATTAATTTTTCTTTACAGTCCAAGTATGCCCCATGGGGCCAAATTTTCCCCTCTCCTTAGCCATCTATCTTTATATGGCATTGGTGGGAGGATCCTATATTTTTTTTTTCTGACTCTAATCCTTGCCTGCCTCATTCGATGGTATGCAGGTATACTAGACGATTGCATCCTTGTCTGGACGGGCAACACATCCACATCTTCTCTGATTTTAGTCAGTTACATCACGACAATAGTCGAAATCTTAACCCCTTCCCGACATTTGACGTAATATTCTGCATCCGCGGGAGGTGCGTTCCGCAAAATGCAGTACTATTACGTCAAGCTTTCTGCGCCGGCTTTCCTTGAACGGAGCCGGCGCCAGAATCTGGCGGGTGTCGGCTAATATTAATAGCTGACACCCGCCTCAAAAAAACAACCGCGATCGAATATTTCTTCGATCGCGGGTGTTACCCCTACACGCCGCGGGCCGCGCTGTTGAGGCATTTAAGTTTAGGATATAGCGGAAATCGGACCCACCCCCCCGCGGCGCGTACCGGGGGGTCCGCTGCTTCGAATCGCAGCCCGGGACTGCCGGTGCCCCCCCCCCCGTGGGTCTGCAAGATCTGCTCCGGAAGCCGGGTCCCCGTGCCTTCTGGCAGACCCGCTGTAAGACACTGGGCATGCGGCAGCATGCTCAGGGTCCTTACATTACACGTGCAATCATCTGTATTGCACTGTTAATCTGTAAAATATCTTGAAACCAGTGAACAATAAATAAATAAAGGTTTTTTACAATAAATAAATAATAAAAGAAAGGTGAAAGTCCCCCAAACACCCACATTTCCCTTTAACAAGTAATAAAGTAATAAAAACACTAATCACACGAAAAAACCCCACTTATTTGGTATCGATGCGTCCGTAACAACTCTGTACAATAAATCCAATCCTAATTTTGGACCGCCGCTCGGTGTAAACGTGGTTAAAAAACACCACCCAAAAACTTGCCAAAATACAACTTTTAATCAAATTGCTTTACACAAAATGTTCTAACAATTGATCCTAACAAGTTACAAAGCACCAAAATGATACCAATAAAAAGAGCAACTTTCAAGGCGCCAAAAAATAACTTACAACCAGCTCCGTAACCAAAAAACTATAATTATGCCGCTATAAAAATGGCACTACTACAACAGCTTCAAATTTGTTTCTATTCTAGTTTTTCCCTCAATAAAATTGGACCAATCTAAATAACTATATATGAGGTATCACGAATCTTAGTGATCCTTAGAAAAAAGATATTATTAAATTGTTATGCTACATGACAACCCCCCAACAAAAATAATCCTACAAAATCCAAAACAAGAATTGATATTATTTTTCCTCCACAACGTAAAAAGTCAATAAAATTGCTTCAATAAGGCTAAAAACCCCCTAAAATGAAATTTTTTTTACATTGCAAGCATCTCGTCTCCGCAAAATAAGCCCTTATTTGTCTAAAATTCTTAAAATCAATAAAGATTGTATCGTCCTATTCCCCGAGCGTTGTTTGAACGGTGAGGCGATATTGACTTTCCAACACCGGTCAGGGTAGACGGCGGCTTTTCACTGATCGGGGTAATACGGCGGCCTTGTTCCTGACAGGCCCCATCCATCCTGCCCCATGGACCAGAAGGGTTACATCCCCCCCACACACCCACCAGTTTATTATCGCTGCTATTGGCTACTCTCCTTCCAGACGAGCCAATAGCAGCGAATTTACTTATACGTCAGTATACCGGTGCCTATGTCTGTAACACGTGTTGATTCGGGGCAGGGTTGCGGCTGTTCCTGACATCCACCATTTTGGCCTTGCGTCCAGATGGGTTTTGTTTTTCCTCTCCTCTGTCCATTTTTTCGCTATTTGCTGGTCTATTTGGTCCAGCCAAAAGCAGCAATATTTGTCACAATGGGCATCGCTAAGGGGAATAAGAGCAACACTTGGCGATAATTTCCCTACGAAAAACGAAGAAAGCGCTGGCCGTGACATTGTTCAGATTACGGCTGTAGCAACTCTTACTTTGCTGTCCAATGTGCAGGTCCTGCCTTATCATTTCTCCGTTTTTAAGAGGAAGATATTAGGAACTAAATTGGGACATAGTACTGGGCCCCATGTACCTCTGGTTTAGATGTTCCTGAGTTTTTGTTGCCCAGGGACAATGCATTTTCACGTTAATTCTGCTGCTTCTTGATAGGACTCAATAAATAGTCTGTTCCAGATGAGAGGATTAGTATGGACACTACTACTACTACTATTATGCTGCGACACTCCAGAGTGACAAAATTTTAGAGTTGGTCCCTTGGTATATTCCTAGCCTCCTTATACACTAGACATTCCACATTCACGTCCCAACTATTGTGATTAATTTCGGTAAAATGAATATTTTAACAACTGTTATGTTCCCGTTGCTCCATCACCCCTCCATTATTTCAATAAGGGGCGCCACAAACGGCACTGAACGTTCGAAATAAATTGAAATTCCATCGTGGACTCCATTGCACATCGTATTTGGAAACCACCTATATGTTTCAAAATGCTCATTTCACCACGTGTATTACACTACACCACATATTACAACATACAACATACACCAAACACCTTGCTATATTCCCCAAGGGGTGTACATACCAATTAGGGGTCACTTTTCGGGTTTTCCTCTGTTTTGGACACACTACGGCTCTCCCAATGTATACTGACTACATGTGCAGGATTTCCTGTCAATTTGGCCTCTAAAAGACAAACATCCCTCTTTTCCTCTACACTGTGCGCCCATAAAGCATTTTATATCACATGTGTGGTACTTCTACACTCGGGAGAACTAGTTTTACACCTTTTCGGGTTATTTAATATATTGATCCCTTGTGGCTTACATAAATTAGGGGTAAAGTGACATTTACTAGGAAAATTTTCACAACCTTTTTAATGATTCGGGCCTAATTGGATCCTTTACCTGTAGCGGGCAAATACATATATAAACACTTGCACGACTTATCTAAGGGGGTGGATTCAAATTAGGGTCCTTTTTCGGATTCTTTCCTCTGTTTTAAATCCACTAGGGTTCTTCCAATGCATGTCAAACATTTCTTTCACATTTGGCTTCTAAAAGGCAAACATTCCCCTTTCCTTTTACTGTGTGCCCATCCAACTTGTATATACACTTGTGGTACTTCTAACCTCGAGAAAATAGGTTTAACATTTTGGGGTTATTACATTTTTAAATCCCTTGTTGGCTATATAAAATTAGGATAAAATGAACCTTTATAGGAAAATGGTCACCTTTTATCTAGTAAGGTTCTAATTAATTCAACACCTTACGGACAAATACACATATTCACCTTGCCGAAATTCTCTAAGGGGTGTGCTTTCCAAATGTGACACTTGTTGGGGTTCCGCTCTGTTTTTTGGTAGCCACTACGGTCCTAACTGAGATGCTACATTGTTAAAGGTGTCCTGTCAATTTGGCTTCTCTAAAGAGAGCCAAGCCCCTCTTTCCCTTCTGAGCTTCACTTCGTACCCATACGCATTTTTATTGCATGTGTGGGGCAATTTATATACTCGGGAAAATGCTATTACACTTTTTTTGGGGTTGTTTCATCTTTATAATGCCTTAATGGGATACAAAAATTAGCCGTAAAGTGACCTTTTTTGTGGAAAATCTTCACCTTTTTCTTCCCTTTAGGGCCCTAATTGAGCAAACACCTGTAGGGGAAAATACACATATTACACCCATGCTGAATTCTCCAAAGGGGGCACTTTCCAAATGGTGACCTTGTTTGGGTTCCCCTCTGTTTTTGGTACACTATGGCTCTCCAATGCATCCTGACACATGTAAAGGATGATTGTCAAATCTGGCTTCTAAAAGGCAAACCCCTCTTTTCCCCTTCTGAGCCCTACTGTGCACCCATACAACACCTTTATATGCAAAAGTGGGCAGTTCTGTGCTAGGAGAAATAGTTTAACACCTTTATGGGGTTGTTTCATCTTTTTTATCCCTGTGGCTTTATCAAAAATTTTGGGGTAAAAGTGACTTTTTGAGAAATTTCACCTTTTTTCACTTTTTGGGGCCGAAGTGAAATCAAACCCCTGTTGGGAAAATACATACACAAATTACATGTTTTCCTAAACTCTCCAAGGGTGGTAGTTTCCAAAATGGTGTCTCAT
This sequence comes from Engystomops pustulosus, assembly GCA_019512145.1. Classification (NCBI taxonomy): domain Eukaryota; kingdom Metazoa; phylum Chordata; class Amphibia; order Anura; family Leptodactylidae; genus Engystomops; species Engystomops pustulosus. Next base: position 9,828,034 of record CM033643.1, on the reverse strand, counting down.
GTTGGGGCTTTCCTCTGTTTGGTACCATTTGGCTCTCCAAATGCATCCTGTCACATTAAAACTTTTTGCCCAGCCATCTTTGCCCGCAAAAACGAAACAACGCTCTTTCCATTCCAATTGCCCCCTGTGCCCGTACAGCAGGGTACAGTGACAAAATGGGTATTTGTCATACTCAGGAGGAATTGCCCTACAACATTGTAAAATGCATTTTCCTTTTTAACCCATTGTAAGGTGCACATTTTAGTGTTCATGACTCTATAGTGAGAACATTACATTTCCTCTAATTTCACTTCATTTATCTTCATTCACCGCTCATTGAAACGCTCAAAGGGTCACAAAATTCCAAAGGTTGTTTTGAATATTTGCGGGTGTAGTTTCTAAAATGGTGTAATTTGTGGTGGTTTTTCTGTCATGTAGGCCTTTAAAAAGTCACTTCTAACATAAATTGACCCTCCAAAAGTAGGTTTTGATGGATTTTCGTGAAAATCTGAAAATTGCACCCTAAAGTTATAAGCCCTCCTACATCCTAAATAAATGAAAGATGTTTGAAAAAATGATGCCAGTTAAAGCATACATATGGAAAATGTTAGTTTATCAGGTTATTGTAGTGATATGACCAACTTTCCAAAAAGTAGACAAATTTTGATTTGGAAAACATTGTTTTTCTCACAATTTTTTGCCAAATTAGTTCCATTTATTTTCATAATAAATACTAATATATTGATTAATTTCTCAACCAGCATGAAGTAACATGTGTCACGAAAAACAATCTCAAATCACTGATATGTTAAAGCGTTCCAAGTTTATAACCACGTAAAATAGACACTGTCAGATTTAAAAAATGGGACGTGGTCAGGAAGGTGAAAAGTGGCTTCATCGTTAAGGGGTTCATTTACCCAAATTACATCTGTATCGATTGACTTTTCTCTAGATATCACATTACGGGCAATATTTCTTCACACTCTCTGTTTCCTCCTGTTGTACAAAAACCCCTTCGGGCAATACAACCCTTCATGCTCATCGCGTCATCCCCAACACATACTTAAAACTTACCCATGGGCGAATATATCAGGGCATTCAGTCCTGTTCTAACACAGGACCAGTACTTCAGCAGAAACTCGCATTATGGATGAGCGTTCAGAAACAGAGGGTATAAACCCATACCCTGGACGGCCAAACATAAGTCAGCCTCCAACCCCGTACAGAACATCGTTTTTCTTGTAAAGAAAATCGTACACAAGACTCTACTAAAAACAAATTGGTGTTTAGTACCACCCATACGTGAAGATTTTTCTAGGATCCGTCACATTATTTCCACAATTTGCGCCATTACTGTATCAGGACCCCATAGTAAAACAACTACTTTCGAGGAGTACACTTGTTGGGCTAAACAAGCTACTACCATTTGGGCAACCATAGTATCCCCAACATGTTTTCCACTTGGCTGAACTTGAACTTGGCTGAATACATCCCTTGGCTGAACTTGAAGGAATTTATAAATGTGGTCATAATAGATGTAATACCTGTACTTTTATGTCCAAAACTCACCACTTCCATAGCTAAAGCCATCGGATCCCAGAATCATACCATATTAAACAATAGTCAATTGCAACAGTCATCAGTAGTTTATCTCATTAAAGTTGGCAACCCTTTGTCATCTACATGCATAGGCTGCACACCAGAAAGTTCAATACTTTTATATGACACATGAATGAAATGTGAACAAAACTCTTTTCGTATGTCTCCAATGTTGCCATCCATTTTACAAAACTGTCCATAAATCGCTCTTTCACACTAGGTCAGCTACCATATCGAAAAGGTTTTTGCATACATTTTGTATGTATGTTTCCACACGGAGAACTAAAGCTCACGCATTCCTTATCCTGCCTCACCCCTGTAGGTTGTTGCTTTAAAACCTGTTAAATGTCGATTTGTTTTTCCCACCTGTGGTGTACGCCACTTGACTAAGGAGTACTTCCGAACGCGTCAATGGCCTCCCTCTCCCTCCATGTGCCACATGCCTTTTACTAATCTTTTGTTAAACGTTAGGTTTTAATATGTTTTTCCCCAATATTTTTGATATTCGCTATTTTTGTCTCGCTGGAGTGCCCATCAACCGCTTTCGCTGTACTATAGTCCCCAGACTGCAATTTCAGCTGTACGGTGTCTGTATGAATCTTATTGTAATCCTTGTTCCCATTACAGCGAAAAAATTTAACTCCAATTGTCACTGGGGCAAAAAAAATTTTTTTCTAAAAAACTACAATTATAAAATATACAGTTTCGACTTACATACAAATTCACCTTAAGAACAAACCTATGAACCCTATCTGTATGTAACCCGGGTGGTACGTGGTCGCTCAGTGCTGGATCTTATCACACAGGTGTTTTGACATGTAAAATAATCTCTAAAAGGAAGTCTTTTTGTGACAGTGGAAAAAGTAAAATAAAAGAACCTAACGGGGCATATAGGTACAAAATATATATATAACGGTATGTATATGTCACTTTGATCTTTACTGCTTCTGTTACTCTATTGCTCCTGTGTTTTTTCCGTTTATCCTACTCCTAGATGATCCGCATATTTCCATTACCTGGTTTATTAAGCTAAGTTCCTTTTTTACATTTATTAAGCATTAGGTACAACATGGGGCACACAATAACAACCACCACCCCACCCCCCCCCCCCCACCAAAAATAAGGGCGGTGGAAAGAGGGAGGGCTGGATCATTCATCAGAGTTTGTATGACTCTATTGGAACATCAGTCAATTAAGCCATCCTGTATCCTGGTGTGGCATCCTGCCCTGATCTAGTAAGGAGGGAGGAGGAAGAGGGGAAAAATACCTGATACACTCAACAAGTTACATAGAAAAACGAAAGAAATGGAAAACAAAACCCAAAAACAAAAATGTACACTCATTCATCATCTCATATCTGAGCAAAGTTCTAAAAGAGAAATGAAAAATGAGAATGAAAATAAAAGGATAAATAATAGTAATATTTTTTATATATCAGCATATGTTCTGCAGATCTGCACAGATAATGTACAGACAAATAAGACATTACAGGCAATAACATGAACAGTTGGAACAATAGAATGGAAAAATAAAAATAAAAACATAAAAAGGATGAAAAAGAAGGAAAATAAATCAGGAGACAAATACATAAAGGAGAATAAAAGAAAAAAAGGAAAATAACAAAGAATAAAAGAGTAAAATATGAAAGGAGAACAACACAAGATTATAGAAGAAAGAAAAACAATGAAAAAGTGAGGGAGAAGAAAGCTGAATAGGAAAGGGGAGAGGGAGACATAATGAAGACAAAAAAAGAAAAGAAGGAAAAGGAAGCAAAAAAAGAATAATGACAAAAAAGAGAGAAAGAAAAAGAGGAAACAACAGAGGGTGAAGAATTGGTGAAAAGTAGAGAATGAAACAAAAGAGGAAAAGAAAGAATAAGAAGAAAAGAAGTAGAAGAAATTTATGAAGTGAAGAAAAAAGAGGTTTATTGCACTCTCTGTGAAAAGACAAGAATTGTGGACAAATACAGTGGCTCTAATGCTTAGCTCACTAAGTAAGTTTACCAAACCGTAATAGAAATGGACAACTGGTCAACATTCCATTCTTGCCTAAGTATAGGAATACTATTCCTAAGTAAAAAAACGCAAAGACGAAGACAAGAAGTACAAACAGATAAGAGTAGTCATCAGAGCCAGGTCACAACAAGGGACAATGCAGTGCTAATCAGAAGACAGTAGAATAGTCTGAACACAAGTCAAAAGGGATGAGAATCACAATAATGATTTGGAGACTTCTATAGTCATCACTCTACCAAAGATCATCTGGACTCTTATATGATATCAGAGCCTCCACTGTGATTGGGCCAGAACTAATTCGGACAATACAGAGAACAGAGAGGCATGTGTGTAGTATAAGAAGCTGAACTAGAGCCAAGCTGCAGGAAAGACATAGGTTGGTGCTAATCAATCCAAAAAGTTAACAATCCTAAACCCATGTTCACACAACAAGAAAGACTCAAAGGCACAATCAGAGCCTCCTCAGCCCCAATCCACAACATGAGGATGAGGCTGACGGGAAGCAGAAGGAAGAATAAAGGAAATAAAGCAGACTATAAAAATGTGTAGGAAATATAGAAAAGAAAGACAAAAAGAAAAAAAGGAAGGGGAGGGAGAAAGAGATACACAAAGAAAACACAAAACGGTAAAAAGGAAAGTGAATTAGAAAAGAACCAAGGGAGTAAAAGAAAGAGAAGAAAAAGAGGAAAGAGTTAAAAGATGATGGAGAAGTATAAAGGAAGTGAAGAAGAGAAGGAAAGAAGATGAAACAGATAATAAAAGGATTAAAACAAGGAGATGTAGAGGAGGATAGAGCTATTTTTATACTGCTATATCTTGATAATTCACATAAATAGAAGAAATTGAAGGGAGTGTCTATTTCGGAGCGGCATGGCTCGGCCGGAGCTCGGTGCCCAGCTAGAGATGTTTACACACACAATTCCTTGCTATTTTCAGAAACAGCTGCCTCCCACTGCAGCGCTGACACTTGGCAGGTTCCCTGTGTAAGTGAGATGTAGCAAAATGTTAACATAAATTCTGCCTGTAATCCTCAGTAATTTAGATGTCAGAGTTCCCAGTTTACAGAGGGATTATTAGGATGCGAGCTGTGTACCTCTATTTAGATGCAGATGTAAATAGATGACATGTGCCCATTGATGGGGACGGGAAACGCCAAAACGTGTTCAAGGCGAATCCAGTGTGATAGGAAAAAGGAGAACACAAAGGATATCAATATCATTGGGGCTTACAAGATGGTGTCATACACCGTAACCATTTACAGGTGGGGTAAAGAAGGGGGCGACCAAATGTAACTCCCAATCTCTTCTACAAGATTTGCACTGCATTTGCTCTCTTTGTTGTGACCTGGCTCTGATGAATACTCTTATCTGTTTGTACTTTCTTTTCTTCGTCTTGCTGTTTTTTACTTAGGCATAGGAATGGAATGTTGACCAGTTGTCCATTTCTATTACGGTTTGTGAGGCAATATGGTAGGAAACTTAAGACTTGGGAATCCATCAGAGCCTCGTTATCTTATTGAGAATAAGATGAGTTGGAAAAGAGTAATAAGTGGCAGCAGACATGAGGTCAAGGTCAATCGTGTTGAAGTTTATAAGGATATTCTCTGGCTACTCCCTGGTGGCTGACTCTGTGTATTGGGCATTGAACGGGATCTGCACCGCTATGGGGTATCTTACTTGTGTTTCCTGTACTGCTAATGCAACCCACGCAACTGTTGGGGTCTCGGAGATTGTGGCCTCAAGACAGTTTAAAAGTAAGGACTCTGTTCTGGAATTTTAAACCTTTCAAGAAAAAGCAGACCGGATCTACATGCTCCGAGTAGACAATTGTTGAGCGTATCTTTAAACATTTGATTTGCTGGAGCTTGTTTAATTTTGAAAAGTTCTGATTTGGGTCTAAGTCGAATCAGTCTGAACCTTTGCAGCTCCAATTTTTGTGGAAATTGGTATAAAAACAACACTCCTTTAAGGGGAACCTGTCATCAGAAATTTGCCTAATAAACCACTACCATATTTTGTCAAGCATTGAACAGCTTCTAGATAATGTTTCTTTCATGACCCAGCGTGGTGGTATCATCCAGAAAATCAACTTGGATGTAAATGAGATGTATAAAGGCCGGGAGTCGGAAAGTTTAACATTCAGTCAAGTTCTCCCTGACTTTGAACACCTTCTCCCATGTGATTGACATCATGCGCCGACCAAAAATCAATTACAGAAGGGGTGGTTCTAAGGCAGGAAGGTTGACTTCAGTGTTAAATCTCCTCCCCCTTGACATCATAAACCAATTACATCTCACTTCAAAGTTGATTTTCTGGATGATGCCACACCACTGGGCCATGAAAGAAACCTGATCCAGAAGGTGCTCAGCTGCTTGATAAAACATACTGCTAGTGGTTTATAGCCAAATTTGGATGACAGGTTCCCTTTAAAACACAGATTTTTTTTAAATTTATTACAAGGTCCTATTTCATTTTGTTAAAGAGAAGATTATTACTGGCCACGCTGCTCTATGTGTGCAGAGGCTATTTGGTCATTAGTTTTCTAAAGGCCTTCTGCTCAGGAAAAATCCATCAACATGTGTGAGATTCTCTCTTTGCACACACTGGTCTATGCTAAGTTGTCTAAGGCTTGGGTTGTGGGGGTGGACAGGGGCAACCCTAAGTCTATTCAGGTTATGGAGAGGAAATCAATCACTCTCTCTTCTCCCTGACCCTTCCTGGATGGACAGCACTTACCCGAAGGAACCAGATGTTTTATGTTTATGTATAAACCTATAGTGTAATTATATTATAGTAGACATATACTGTGTACATATGAACCAGAAGTGACTCTTTCTTTATCACTCAACTTACATTTGCAAAAAGTAAAGTCACCCCATTCACTCTGTCCTCCGACTAACTGATATAAATCTGTGGACTCAAAGTAACACTTAATAGAATCTACTGTCAAGAATGGCGCCGCTGTTGGTGGCTGCTGTGTATCTGCTCTGGCTCCCACCACCCACACCCGCCAGGTACCCAGCTTGGCACTGATCCTATCACTCAGTAACCAACCGATCAGTGGCGTAACTTGAAGCTGATGGGCCCCAGTGCAAAGTCTGTACCAGGCCCCGACTATAATGTATGGTCTATAGTAATAGTCTTCTCTTATGGGAAAGTGACACCATAAGTGCCCCCTAAACCTCCTGGGCCAGTTGCGATCTCACCCTCTGCACCCCCTCAAGTTACGCCCCTGCAATCGATCATCAGCAGCAGTGGCTCCATGTCACATGACTCGGTGCAACAGAGTGTGGGGACTTGCCAGGAAGGCAAGAACAACAGTTATGGTGTCATCGGAGTACCTGAAATGTAAATGATCACAACTAGAGCCTTATCGCAAGTCAGGAGGAACTCTGTACCACGGCTCCAGTGGAGCCAGCACCAGTACATGGCATAACTGGAGGTATGGGCACTTCTCGTCTGCCAAACTAATAGCAGAAGAATCAATGGGACAGTATGCCATGTGCAAAAAAAAACATATGGACCTCAGAGCCCTACAGTGAACTTGACTTTGACTAAAGAAAGCCGTTCACCATCTCCACCAAATTTTTGAATATATAAGTACGGCTTCCCTTTTTCTATCACAGTTGAATTTTATTCTCCAGCCACCATTCCTGAGCAATCAGCCAAATAAGATTTAGCACCCAATATGCATGAATCTCCCTGCTGTCAGGTGGGTGGTCCTAGATATGTATGGTATGGGTGCACTGTTAATATGTATACACTGTATAGCAGTGATGGCGAACCTTTTACAGACAGAGTGCCCCAACTACAACCAAACCCACTTATATCGTCAAAGTGCCGACATTACAATTAATAAATACTTAATCTGTGATGCTATTCGTTGTATCCAAGTTTCTTATGAGTTGCTTCTGAGGACACCATACAATAGAAAAAGATGGAGTCATTTTGATTGTAGCTTCCCTTTATTGTTGAAGCTCTGCTCAAGGTCCCCTGATTCTTCCTCTTCTGGGGACCAGAGCAGGAGCTCCCACAAATCCATCTCTGTCCCCACCTTATAGCTTCTCCTGTGTCCTGGCAAACAAGGATGTTGCTTAAAATAGCACTGAGCGTGGCACGTCCTGGGTTGTCTTGGACCGCAGGAGGAAGCCTTGAGTCCGATCTGGCAACTTTGTGCTGGGGTAAAGCCTGGTGCCCACAGAAAGGGCTCTGAGTGCCCTTTTGGCACCCGTGCCATAGGTTCCCCACCACTGCTGAATGTATGGGTGCACTGTATCCTATGGATCCACTGTATCATATAGGTGCACTGTATCGTATGGGTCCATTATCATATAGGTGCACTGCATCGTATGGTCCACTGTATCATAAAGGTGCACTGTATAGTATAGGTGCACTGTATAGTATGGGTGCACTGTATAGTATGGGTGCACTGTATGGTATAGGTGCACTATATAGTATGGGTGCACTGTATAGTATGGGTGCACTGTATGGTATAGGTGCACTATATAGTATGGGTGCACTGTATAGTATGGGTGCACTGTATAGTATAGGTGCACTGTATAGGATGGTTGTATGTGATCACCAAGTTTTAATCATGGCTCAATAAGTTTTGTAGTTTTATTTTTACTTTTTGCCTTGCTGTAATAATTTTCTCTATATTTTGCCTTCTGCTTCATGTACCTTGGGACCGGCTGAAGCTTTGTTTGTATGGTGCCGGCTTACATTAGGAATCCTCCACCGGACCCTGCTATATAGGTAAGCAGATCAAGTTTTCTATTTTTTTCTATATAAAATTTTAGGTCTTTGGGTGAAGTTGAGGTTCTGACAAAATTGAACTTCTGAGCAAATTTGTCGATCTGGACTGAAATTGTAAAATGTGTGATCACCTTTTATCCGATTTTTATATTTTATTACATGTTTCCCTTGAAAGAAGACCTAGACTTTGCTATTGGGAGACATCCAGCCTCTGGTCTTCCCGTTCTTATCTAGCTCCTAATTATCATTCCGAGAATTTCTTTTCTCAGGATAATATTTATTCTGATGTGTAATGCATCCCCTTCATTCACCTCCAGTACAATCAAAACCTCGCAGACAAAAGACGTATTGATGGCGAGGCAGACAGTCCTCCAACCATAATGTCTTTGTAAACAAGTCTAACACTGCTTTCTAGTTTCCCATGTATGGCGGTGACGACACAGGTGCCTATAGCCGGAAGCTACGTCTTACTGAGAAGCCATCAACATCCCAGTTTCCAGATAGTGGAAGGAATCTGGAAGAGTCACCATAGTAACTATATTGGGAGCTGAGCAGATTGTACATAGTGTCCTATCTGCAGGCAGCATGTTATAGAGCAGGAGGAGCTGAGCAGATTGTACATAGTGTCCTATCTGCAGGCAGCATGTTATAGAGCAGGAGGAGCTGAGCAGATTGTACATAGTGTCCTATCTGCAGGCAGCATGTTATAGAAAAGAAAATCTAGTTCAGTGTAAATCCTATAACATTGGAATAATATTGGTCCAGGACATAATTTGCTATCCATACGCAGTTGCTCCAGCCAGTGAGATGTTAAGTCTGATAGTAAGGGGGGGACGATGGGTTGGCATCGCTCTCCCTGCATCACTGACTGATATCAGAACTGGTTACT